>CAXAMN010000891.1:1329411-1343636 GCA_963970005.1 Durusdinium trenchii
CTGCGCCTGCCACGAAATCTGCACATGGAGGTTCACAAAGTGCTGCACCTGCCACGAAATCTGCGCATGGAGGTTCACAAAGTCCCAGAGAGCCGAGAGTGCTGTAATATAGGCCTTCCTGCAACAAAGCTTATCTTGGCCAAAAGCAAAGGATAAGATAAGCCTTTGGGTTATATAAGCCTTGGAAGGCTTATCTTGCCTGCAAAAAGCTTGTTGGAGGAAATCATATACGTATACATAGATGTATGCCTGATCTTGTGTACATAAAACGCAGTCATTGCACTTTGTCAGGCAGATTGATGCAATGGTTGTTAAAGGAATCTTCAAGTTTTTTTGCTGGGAGTCATTTGTTTTGGTTTTCAAAAGGGTCAGGCACACCACTGGCCATGTGCGCACATGGGCAATAGACTCTAATGCGATGGTAGTAATAATGTTGCAAGATGTTTTGCGCTTGTTTGTCGTGTTGCAAGATGTGTTGTGATGTTTTCCCGCAACCTTTGCGCGAGTGGGCAGGTATGGACCGGGCGCTTTACCCAGAGACATCCCACAAACACTGGTTCTGTTGTTAACTTCATTTGCGCTCAAAACCAGCACTCTCCGTGATCATGTGTTGACCCATTTTGTTTGCGGGCGTGCCAGACAAAGGTTTCAGCAAGTGCATTTTTTCCGCGGGTCATGATGACCACACGCAAGTGCGATGGAGCTGCTCGAGCTAGAGCTGCGTGGTCCCAGTCGCAGACAGAGGTGCCCACCACTCCGCTACCACTTTGCAGTGCAAAGCATGCAGTCTTGGTAGCGAAACCACGGTTCACTTTGCTTTAGTAGTGGCAAGTGTTTCGTTGAATTGTGCATCATTCAGTTCGATGCGCCTGAAGCCTTTTGGGTGTGAGGGCTTGACAACTTAGCAGCCATGGCTTTGAATGTGGTCAAGACTGTAAAGAAGAAACAGGGCCGCTCTAAAGCGAAACCAGCTAAGAAAGCGGCCGTGCCTGGAGCTCACAAACACTTTCGGGTCCGTCCATCCGACTCATGGCACCAGAACCTTTCGAGCCTGTTACTTGTTTCCACTTAAGAACTTGTGCAAGTGCAGTCATGTGTTTGTTGAGTGTGGGGGAACGTTGATGTTAAGTGTCTCGTTTGCGCGTGTGCGTCTGTGCGTCATTCAGGTTCCACCTTTTGGTGATGGCAGGGCTCCCCTATAGCCTGCTATGCCTTTGCAGCGAGGTCTTTGAAAGCATGACTGCTCCCACCATCGCTACTTGGACATTGTCACATTGGGGTCATTGGGAGGTGCTCTTGTCTGGGTTCACCCATGTTCACCCAAACATTCCAATCTCTGGTTCCCTCCTATATCTAGTTCCACCGCCTCGTCATTCATCCATGAAGAGTTTAGGTTCCAAAAGGGTCCCTCTTTTTCTTGTGATCTCAGTTCCAACATTGAAGAGGGTAAGTTTGAAAAAAGATCAACCAAACAGTTTTGGAGTTGCCGGCTTAATGTTCATGCAGGCAAATCCAAAAGATTCAATCCGCCAAGCACTCAACCGAGACTCAACCAGTCAATGTGAACTGGGTTTCACACGATGAAGTCCCACCCAATATCTGCGGTTCATTTTTGCTCAGGCTTTGACTTCTGTGGAGCTCTTCGCGGGCTGCAAGTCCATCACAAATGGATTCAGGACAGTGAGAAAATGCAACATGGGAGAGTCTGGGTCCTATAGGAGGAAATTGTCCATGCAGAAAACAAAACACTACAAAACCTTGTGCCCTATACATATTATTGATCACAAGCGCTTTCAACCCACTGCCAGGAAGCTGGGATTTGCCTCTGCCAGCTTTGAAGTGAACGACCGGCCAGTGTTTGAAGACTTCATGGGAGGTCTTGGCTTCGCCTACGCGGTTGGTCTTGCAGCCCGCCTATGCTTCGCTGTGACTCGCCGCCGACTAGCTAGTGAGACAAGCTTTGTGAGACAAAGGCGCACGCAATGCACACTCGATCATGCGCAATCCAAAAGCTTTAGGCTAAGCCTGGCTTCCTATGGGCTGCGCCTGTTTGTTCAACATGGGTCTGGATCAATCGGCAGGGGGCTCAGGGTGGCAAGCGATTGGTCAGAAAGTGAAATCTTGATAGATGAACACTCAAGCCCTTTCGAAAGTCTAACCTTGTCCAATTCCAAAAGTCTCAACTCAACCCTGCGCGCATCTTCCAAGAAATCTAGAGATCGAAGTGGTGGTCCTTGAACCTTGAACCCTTCCTTTCCATGGTGCATTGCGTGCTCAACGCTGATATCCACACCGCCCTTCAGGTCCACGAGTCAACGCTCTCGAGAACAACCTTTGGGGCGCGTGGCAATTCCATGCGTCGCTGAAGCGATGCTTGGTGGAGGGATTAGGTGAGGGCTCAGGTGGAGGGTTTAAACTGCGTGGATAGAATTTCCTATGCGTCATGAATACAAGACAATTTGGTTCACAGTTCAACAGGGTTCCTTTAGCTAGTCGACCTCAGCCATGTGCGACCGCGAGCGTAGCCCATCGAGATCGGACAGTTCCGAATCGTTGACAGTTCGGGACCCGACTGAAGCGTGGAACTGGCAGTTCGTTCACCCAGACAGTGGAACCGAGTTGTTTGTGCAGGCACTGCAGTGCCTTGGGGTTGACATGGCCAAAGCCATCCCCAAGAGGGTCCAAGGAGAGTGCATCAAGGCACTTAATGAGGAACCTACTGCTGAGCTGATCTCTGGTTCTTTCAGGCAGCTGGTGAAGGAGCGTTTGTTGCTACTCAGCAAAGACTAATGAAAAGAAATCTGGTAAGCCAAACTGGAAAGACCCAATATGTTGAGGGGAACCTTCAATCCTCGAGCGTTTGTTTCTGAGGCTCAAAAACTATTGGTGCATCCATTCGGTGTTGCAGATGGAGGTCTTTCAGTCCCGCCGTCCAAGCCAAGCAGAACTTATGATTGTCTTAGACAGTCTCAATGACTACTACAAGGCCCAGCCATAAGAGTCATATGTGTTAACTTTCCAGCTGTCACTTGCCCACTCTGCTCCGCTATTTCCCCTGGCCGGCCTCCAGGGCTTGGCGATTCGGGCTATCGGTGACTTTGTCCTTGGGCCGCAAGCAGCCCAAAATCTGCAAACACCCATTGATAGTGGGGGTTCATGCGTCTTCAATAAATGTGTCGCCAAATGAAAGTTCCTGTCTTGCAGGACATGGACTTCATGATGAAGGCCAACATCAAGAAGTGCCAGATTCTGTGGTCTAGTTTGAGAAGGAGTGGTCAACTGCATTTGCAGTATTTGTATATGGGCAGTGCACTGGCTCACTGAAAAATATGGAACCAATAAAATATAGATAGGGAATCTATATCCGATATATACATACTTATACATAGTGTATTGTACATGTCTGGCAACCATGTCTCTCATGTCTGGCAGGAAGTGGCAGAACTCGAAGCATGCTTCAAGGTCTGTTTGGGTCCAGCGACTCAAGGACATGATGAAGAATGCTGAGTATCCGACTGCTATGGCACCTATGGAGGTTGAGCCTACCAAGCCGTGCGCTGGGCGGGATGTCGAGCCCGGTGATGGCGATAAAGATTTGAGTGCTTCTTCAGACGGTATCCCTGACGGGTGGGCCAATCACCAGGTGGTGGAGTACGATGGTTCTTCTTCACCCCTGTCTAACCCAGAGCCAGAGCGCGATCCTGATTCCGTAGTTTGCCCAGTTGGCCATCAGAATAAACAAATTTGTTTCCTTGTTGAGTATCTCTAGACTCCAATAGCTAGAGGCTGCACCCTTCAGTGTCCTAGGCCAGCGACTGCGGCAGTGAAGTTTGGAACGCAGTTGCTGTTTTGAACCATCATGGTCATGAACGCGATGAAGTGGTCGACCGTGCACCCTTGGCAGTCTTTTCTGGAGAGGCCCTTCGGGTTCAAAGCCTTCTAAACTTAGCAGTGCACCTCCAGACTCCAAAACAATAGATCTTTCTTGAATGTGCCTCCAAACCTGTATTCCCTCCTGGCCTTCTTCCAGGACCCACCGGGGTATGAAGCAGCAGTGGTTGCTTTGGATCCTGAGCCCGTCGACACATCGAAGGGCGGCCATAGGAATCAGGAGGAGGGAGAAGTAGGTAACAAGCGAAAGAAGTCTACTGGAAGTACCAAATCTAAGAAGAAGCAAAAACGTGAGGAACCGGAACCTACAGTAGAAGATGAAACCGAAATTTTGGAGTCTTTTGCGCAGAGCTATCGCGCCATCATCCGGGCCTTGCCGTGTGCACTGTGGCCATCTTCAACACGTCATGGTGAGCACTCATACACAGTGTTTCTTACCTCGAATATTTTCTGAACCCTTTTGGATTGCCATGTCCATGAGTTTGTTCACTTGTTCAAAGTGGGGGTGTCATGGTTCAGTTGGATCCCAGGCACAAGGGCGCTGCGCGGGTGGAAGTCTTACTTCGACAGCAGGCCCTCAAGGCTAAGTCTGATGTTGATGGTAACAAGATTTCAGGTGAGGCGGCCAAGTCGAAGCTTGGACAGGTAAGATGCTAGTCAAGGTTGCATCTAAACACACCAAGTCTACTAACTCTACTATGACCCCTGCGTCCCAAACCATATGATCTAGATAGCCTGCGATCCAAGGATTTCCTTTATCAAGGACATTGACCAAGCGTGGGCCAAGGTGTGCGAGCACATGGGATTGCCGCACCCATCGGCCGGCGCCAGCTCAGCCAACTAAGGCTTTTAGGGGGAACGAGGCATGCAGCTATAGTGGTTGTCACCATTGTAGGCTGCCCGCCTCTGACTTATTTAATATTTTGGGGATCAAGTGCCATCCGCCAAGCTCCCAGCTGTCGTGGCGAGATGCCAGCAGGAAGGACTAGCTAGCCTTCGGAGTGGTGGAAAAAGGACCAGCTCGTCTCACCATTTAGTTGACACTATGTCAAATTGATGTTGGGACTTGCCCCAAAAAAGACACAACCATAAGCTTATGGTAAGGGGTATGGTTTGGGTATGACAACCTGATTCAATCTGACTTGTCTTCTTCCTCTATTTGGATGGGGATGTCTGTTACATATAGTGAGCCTCCGTCTAGCTGGGCCGAGGAATTGCATGGTATCTCGATGCTGTATCATCTGCCTGATACTTGGACTTCTACGAATCCCTTTCGTCATAGAACAGCCGGCGTCGTCTCTCATGCAGTACCACCCATGTTTCCAGTATCTATGCTCCAAGATCGATGTGTTTAGAGCGCCTAGCCCGCAATAGAAGAAAACGAGCATATGCCTGCTTATTCATTCCATCTTCTATCAACCCTATGGTGCTTTCCCAGGTCTTTGTATGGATTGGCAGCTATGGTGGTGGAAGCTATCTGCTTGCAACAAGGTTAACCCGTGTTGGGTGGTGCCATGTTTGGGTGAAGTGGTGTCCTAGGTCCAAAGCCGTCCTTTTTCTACAGCAACTACAGATTCATCACCTCGTTGTACCTGCCTTTGCCTGACAAGCCTGGGTGGGACGCAGATATGTCGATAAAGTGGCTCGGCATACCATAAAACCGATAAAACACATCTGAATTCCTCTAGTGGGTTCACTCAATCCCTTTACGCTCAAGTCCCAGGGCTCACAACTTCAGTTCACACGGGCTCAGGTACATGGATACATCAGGCATTTGCAGAGTGAGTGGTGGGAAGGACTTGAAGCATTCTCAGCACTACCCAGCATTGCTGGGTGAGGCTGTGGCTGAGATGTACGCCAGTCATATCGATGAGATCCACAAGAATGTCAGTGAGAGGAAGCGGCTTGACTCGAGAAGTTTGGCTGGCCTTGCAGCTATCTTTACTTACAACAATTCAATATGAAGTTAACTTGGAACTGTGCAAAACTTGAGCTGGTGAATTGAGCCAACCTCCTGTGTATCCCAGGAAAGCTTTGCTGTCGTTAAAAGAGCCCACGAAGCCTATCAAGGACTCCGTGGGCATACATGGTCGGGATCTGATCTCAGGTTGAACCAAAAAGCCAAGAAATTTCTCGGGTTGGACCCAAGAAACCAAGAAAATTCTCGGGTTGGACCAAAAGCCAAGAAAATTCTCGGGTTGGACCCAAGAAACCAAGAAAATTCTCGGGTTGGACCAAAAGCCAAGAAAATTCTCGGGTTGGGGACCCAAGAAACCAAGAAATTTCTCGGGTTGGGCCCAAGAAACCAAGAAAATTCTCGGGTTGGGGACCCAAGAAACCAAGAAATTTCTCGGGTTGGGCCCAATGAACAAGAAATTTCTCGGGTTGGACCAAAAGTCTCGGGTTGGGGACCCAAGAAACCAAGAAACCCAGAAAGGATCCATATAGATCAAATAGATATATCCTTCGATCTACGTACACACACATATATATACTTGCCAATTATATATATACACTTAATTACACTCTTTCCACACAATCTCCGGCCCAAGCAATCGCCTTGCAGGATCGTGCATGGTCTGAGAAGGCGAACCTGCGGCAGGTCATTGCAGCATTACGTGCGTAGGGTGCCGATGGGTCATGGGATTGACGCCCAAATCCTGAGAACTTAAGGGAGCAGGTCATTTTAAGGGATCTTGCTAGGATTTGGAGAAAAAGAATTCTAGATTTGGAGGATTTGGATGATTTTTCATAAAATTTTCTAGATTTTTGCACCACTTGAAAAAACCGAGAAACCGAGAAAAAGCCGAGAAACAGCCGAGAAAAAGCGAGAATTTTCTTGGGTTTGAGACTGGTCAACTTTTTTTCAGAATTTGGTGGACTCTGTCAATTCTTTTCCAAAGAAAACCGAGAAATCTTGAAGTTTAAGCAAAAAAACGAGAAATCTTGGACTCTCAACAGTCAACTGGCCATGGCACCCTAGCATGCATTTCATAATTGGTAATTGAGCACAGAGGATCATAGTCTTTGTGCGCTATAGCTGTTACCATGCAGGGTTGAGAGCGTTCATGCCAAAAGAATCTTTGTGCATACAATGGTGTGCGCAAATACGCCAAGAGTGTCAAAGCCACAGCATGACCTTATGCTGGATAGTCTCACATCGCTGCCACATCTACAAGGGTTCCAAGTCTTTTTGTTAGCTAGTGAAGTGTGTCAGCGCGATGGCAAGCCAAGCGCCTCGGTATCGCCACAGATCCAAGTCTGCCCCCAGGGGGCGGAGTCCAGACCCCAAGACTTTGAAGAAGGAGGTGAAGAGTAGAAAGGAGAAGGGGAAACCAGCCACAGCTAGGGATCCATATGTGACTCCACCCACAAAGCGAACTTCGCGGTCAGTCGAGTCTAGTGCTGAGTCTAAAATAAAGGCATTCAGGCCAACCAAGCTGACCTTTGGTCGCAATTCCGTGCACGAGATTGAAGCGCAGCATCCTCGTGGGAAGAAGCCTGGTGAGATGGCGCTTTGTGAAGCTGATGATATCCTGAATGCTTTGAAGGACCCCACCACCCCACCACAAAAGATTACCACACCTCAGCCTTGCAGGACAAAAGCCTGTGTCGCCAAGACCTGAAGAACCAAGCTCTGAAGAGGAAGACCAAGAGAGCGATGAGACACCGAGCCTGGTGAAGGCCCGAAAGAAATGGTGGCGCAAGTATGAATGCCCTGGTATGTTTCCAAAGGCACCTGGTATGCCTAGACATGTCAGAGACGCCATCAAGACAAGAACACTTAGCAAACGAGCAGTCCTAGCAATGCGAGATTGGTGGATCAGATACCGCTCAACATGCCAGGAAAAGACAAAGGGAGATAAGAAGAAAGGTGATAAGACACCACGAAAGCAGGATGAAGGGAAGACAGCGGAGAAGGGAATGAAGAAGAAGAGCACAGAAGAAAGGGAGAAGAGCGCAGCGAAGGAAGAAGGTCAAACAGAAGAGACGGCAAAGCGGAAGCGAAAGGTTGAAGAGCAAGAGAAGGTAGAGAAGAAGGAGAAGAAAGAGAAGAAAGAAGAGGAGGCAGAACAGAAATCAAGGCAGAAGGGAGCAAAGGCAGATACAAGAAGCAGCAAGAAGAAAGCAGAAGAAGAGGAGACATCGGCATCTGAAAGTGGCAGCGAACCGGACACTTCATCAGAGCTCAGTGTCTCAGTTTCTGATTCCAGCAGCGATGAGTCCGGGGGAGAGTCTGAGCCAGAAATGCCAATTTCCATATTGAAGAACAAAGACGCAAAGGGTAAGGAGGAAGAAGATGAAGAGGATGAAGATGAAGAAGATGATGAGGATGAAGCTGAGGAGGGAAGTGATGGTGAGGAAACTGGACCTGGCGATAGTGAAAGTGAAGAGGAAACTGAGGAAGAACCGGAGGAGACCCCGGAGGAGAAAAGCACAGGAAAGAAGAGAAAACGAGAAGACGAAGCAAGCAGCAGCAAGAAGAGTTCGGAGAAGGCAGAAGAGAAGACAGAGGCAAAAGGCAAGAAGGGTTTGGAGAAGGCAGAGGCTCCACTGAAGAACGACAAAAGTGACAAGAAGAAGAATCGAAAGCACAAAAAGGAGAAGAAGGAGAAGAAGAAGGCTGAAAAGGAAGAAGATAAGGAAGAAAAGGAAGAGGGTGGCGAAGAAGAAGATGGTGCAAAGAACTCTTCAACCCATCGATGTGAATGGCAGGCGTTTAAGCGCTGGATCAACAACAAGAAGAAGTGTCCAGCCAAGATTATTGCAGCTTGCAAAAACGAGGTGGGGTGCATGCATACTGGGGTGTATGTGTCAGGGTGCATGTATGTGTATCCACATATGATTCCTCAGCAGCGTCGCAATCTGCAGGAGACCCGAAACCAGATTTTCAACGACTATGTCGAATTGGGGCGCAAGAACACTTCGCAGGTCGAGGCACGGTTCAACTTGCGGCTTGAGGAGTGTCAGCGCACACAAGTGCGCTATGGTTTTCGCAACGATGTTTGGATCACAAAGCACCACGGAGAAAAAAAAGCACCCAAGATCATGCAGCGAAAGCGTGAGATGGGTCTGACTCTTGGTTTTAACTAAGCTTGTTTCTGAACACCCAACTCGACCCTCGCAACCCAAGCCTCTTCAATCTTCCTGGATCTTCCATGGAACCTTCATCGATCTTGTCCTGCGGGTAGTGCCGGCCCAGGACCATACAGGACCCTGAGTTTCCGGACGATGAGGGGGAATTGCTTTATTGGGTCTTGGTGGAATTCAATTTGGATGACATCAAAGAATTGAAGCGGATCACCCAGTTGGAGCTTCAGGGATCCTTAGACCCAGAAGGTGTGAAAGCTTTTGTGGAAGCTGCTCGCCTTCTAGCTATTCTTCTAGCTATTCTCAAAGCACAGCTTCCAAATGTCACAACAATGAAGAACAAAACAAGTTTGCTTGGATCTGAGGCTGGTGGTTGCCTAGATGGTTCGCAGCACCTTTCACTCAAAGATATGGCTGGCAAGAGTGGCATGAAATCGTTGGAAAATGCTACTATCGGTATGAAGGGGAAGGTGAAGAAACCGAAAGGTCCAAAGAGAACCAATGGAAACACAGAAGACAAGGAACAGGACCCCAATGCCAAAAAGGCCTGGAAAAAGAGTATCTCCCTCACCCTCCCAAAGAGTATCTCCCTCCCGACTTCAGGTGACTGCGGATACACCCATCGAGAAAGCCCAAGCTCTGGTCAACCGGATCCTGAAGGACATCAACAGCTGCAGGTAACTCGTCTTACAAACCATTATATAGATTCGTTGGACCCGCAGCCTTCCAATCAATCGCTTTATGTGGCATATTTGTGTAAGCATCTTTAATTGTTCTCCTCTGAGGGAATTTGCCTTTAAATTGCGACCCTTGGCTATGAGCACAGACTTGATCGATCAATTGTCAGCGTGCGCTGTGAAGCTTGGTCGCCAAGCAGAGTTGCTGCAGCAAAAGATCAAATCAAAGCAGAACAAGAACCGACACTATGTTGATATCATTCGCGAGGCGCTTACAGCGAAAGTCTTTGGTTCACTTCACATGCGCTAGAGTGGTTCCCATGTGTCCATACATAGGTTGATACGCATAAAACTATATGAACGCCTGCAGGTGGATGAGATCACGGCTATGGCCAAAGGCCGTCTGGAACTTGCTAAGGCACTGATCAGGGCCTCAGAGAAGTCCAGCAAGCCCAAGAAAAAGGCTGCTGAAAATCCGGGTGATGCAGCGACTGCAAAGCAGCCATCTGCGTAGTCTCACTGAATGGCATTATGCATTTTGTGTTGCTCACACGGCATGGCTTGGAGTTATGGTTTCAAGCTTTAGCGCCTTGAGAGCGGGGTTTGAGAATGGACGTGACCGCTGTGTGACCTTTGCGTTCTCAAGTTTACAAGATCCTTAAACAGGTTTTGGCTACCGTTTACTGAAAAAAAGCTGGAAGTTCTTTCATGTTCTAGTGGTCACTTCCAGTGGTAGAGAGCCATTCCTTTGGACACGGGTGAGCCTGTACGAAGCGAAGGGAAACAAAGCTCAGAGTATTCCAAGAAAGAAAAACAGGTTGAATATAAACCAAAGGGTTTCCCTCGTCCACGCAGGTCCCGCTCCAGATCTCCTGTTCGGTCAAGGCGGTCATCTGATCCAAGAAGCGCCTGTGCGGCAGGTTTGTAGCAATCGTGGTTCTACTCTTGCGGACTATGGGTTGGGAATCAGGGGAATGATATCTCAGGTGCATGGGATGGGGGTTGACATCGATGCCATGATATCTCAGGTGCTTTGGATGGGGCATGCCACTCATCACTTCGGATTCTGCGGAAGATCTGTTCCGGAGCTACCTCTGCAGCTGATGGCTGCCGGGATGCAAGAGATTTGATCCTAGATGGTGTATCTTGCCCTTTAGCAGCTATCATGAACGAGTGGCATGAAGGCGGTCACGAGGAGAGATCATTTCAATCGTGGCTAGCATTCATGAGAATAGATTTTTACTTTCCCTTTGGGTGAGCGTCTTTCCTTTTCCCTTGCCTCTTTAGACATCGAAAGTTCTCTTGAGGTGGTGCCGCTCTACTTGTACCATTCATCTTGGCGAAGTTCAGATCCCGCTGGTGGTGACTAATGTTGAGGGCAAAGAAATCGAGATGGACTGCCCAACCGCTATCCTCTGGCCCTGGGATGTTTTCAGCTTTCTGTGGAATAGTGGCAACTTTGACAAGTGGGCTGCTGACAATAGCAACCCATCTGATAGAGCCCAAGAATATTGGAGGCGGTGCATGCACCTCGATTTCTTTTCCCAGCTGGGGCTGCGAGAAGATCAATTCCGGACATGCATCCCATTGATGTTTCATTGCGATGGTGTGAAAATATACAAACAACAAAAGGCATGGATCTACTCATGTGCATCTGCAACCCGCAAGGGGCCCAGCATTAAAACAAAGGCTGTTTTCCTTCTCTTCAGAGAGAACATGTTGTTGAAGGGCAAGACCCATGACGCTATTGGTCTTTTGGTATCATACATTTGCAACACATTGATGACTGGGTGCTTTCCAAAAAAAGACCCCAGTGGCATGGCTTGGCGTCCTGGAACGAAAGAGCATGAGCGGGCCAATACCCCCTTTTGTGGGGGTTGGACTTTTGCCTTTGCCGGGTTCAAGGGCGACTGGGAAGCAAGAGTAATTGTTCACAAATTACAAAGAAGCTACCGGACTACTAACATATGCGAACATTGTTTGGCATGTTATGGTAGTGATTTCACCTTTGGTGACTTCCGCCCAACAGCTCATTGCCACCTCCTTCGTTTCAGCCACGAAGACTACTTGCGGATGGCCGGCTCGAAGAAGTCCGCCTGGGCTTGATGTTTTACCAACATCTGACTGCGTTGGACCGCCGCCGCACAGATAATCGCCGATGCTACAAACTGACACCAAAATTCCACTCGCTGTATGAGTTGACGGTGGGGATCGATGAAACAGGCCGCAATCCGCGGTAGCTATCTTTCATGAAGCTCAACACTTTTATATTTTTGGTTTGTTCCCACAAAACATGATTTCTTCCCATATGGAGATCCTCTGAGGTTTGATCATTGTTACCAAGATGAAGATTTGATGCGACATCTAGGAGCCATATGTTCCCGCACCCACCCCGCGACTATGGATGTTGTAGCGCTTGGTCGCTACAAAGCACTGCTCGAACACTGCACAGACTTCTGATCTGAGGGTCCGAGCCATGAAAAGGGAGGCATTCGAAACGGGTCCGGCGGGTAAAAACACAAACATGAAAAGTCTTCTACACTATAGTTCCTGCGTTACACACCCTAGTGTTCGGGGTTCCTGCCCAGTGAAGTTCTGGGTTCTGTACACTTCCTAGTGTTCTACAACCTGGGTTCTTAAGTTCCAAATGTCCTGGTTGAGCTAGGTATTAGATGCAGCTAGCCTTGAGAAGCGAGCGTGGGTCGGCGAATCCAAAACAAAACGCCAGCCAAAAAACATGTGCCCCCAACACACACACACATATATATATATATATTATATATACTATATATGTACATAAACACGCACGGCTCAAGATTCCCTCGACATGAGAGGGGAAACATAATTTGTGCGCGCAAACTTTTTGCATGCAAAGCATGTTTCTACTCGGTGCAATGGTGCATCAACACAATCACGCTGCATATGCTTGCTCGGTGCAATGGTGCATCAACACAATCACGCTGCATGCTTGGTACTAATTCTTGTCTAGAAACTCAAAGGCTTACATTTTAAGCCTTCATGTTCCCACGGTTGGGAAGGCTTATAATACAACACTCTTGGCTCTCTGGGGTGTTGTGCCTGCCACGAAATCTGCACACGCAGGTTCACAAAGTGCTGTGCCTGCCAAGAAATCTGCACTTCAAGAAACAAGTGAAAACTCTAATCCCAATGGAGGGACGATTCCGACCATGCCCGAGAATGACCGGAGACCGTCTCGCAACCGTCGTTCCGCAGACCTTGACTTGCCAGCTTCGGAGCCACCGGTTCCATTGAAAAATACAGCATTTCGTGCGTTCGCTATCTCTCCACAACGCATTTTGTATTGTGCCTGCCACGAAATCTGCACATGGAGGTGCAAAAAGTGCTGTGCCTGCCACGAAATCTGCACATGGAGGTTCACAAAGTGCTGCACCTGCCACGAAATCTGCACATGGAGGTTCACAAAGTGCTGTGCCTGCCAGGAAATCTGCACATGGAGGTTCACAAAGTGCTGCACCTGCCACGAAATCTGCACATGGAGGTTCACAAAGTGCTGTGCCTGCCACGACATCTGCACATGGAGGTTCACAAAGTGCTGCACCTCCCACGAAATCTGCACATGGAGGTTCACAAAGTGCTGCACTTGCCACGAAATCTGCACATGGAGGTTCACAAAGTGTTGTGCCTGCCACGAAATCTGCACATGCAGGTTCACAAAGTGCTGTGCCTGCCACGAAATCTGCACTTCAAGAAACAAGTGAAAACTCTAATCCCAATGGAGGGACGATTCCGACCATGCCCGAGAATGACCCGAGACCGTCTCGCAACCGTCGTTCCGCAGACCTTGACTTGCCAGCTTCGGAGCCACCGGCTCCATTGAAAAATGCAGCATTTCGTGCGTTGGCTATCTCTCCACAACGCACTTTGTATTGCGCCTGCCACGAAATCTGCACATGGAGGTGCACAAAGGTGCTTGCCACGAAATCTGCACATGGAGGTTCACAAAGTGCTGCACCAGCCACGAAATCTGCACATGGAGGTTCGCAAAGTGCTGTGCCTGCCACGAAATCTGCACATGGAGGTTCACAAAGTGCTGCACCTGCCAGGAAATCTGCACCTGGAGCTGGAGTTGCCTGGAGCTTGAGCTGTTGAAACCAGAGCTAACTGGAGCTAGAGCTATTGAAACTAAGAGCTTATTGGAGCTAGAGCTATTGACACCAGAGCCAACTGGAGGTAGAGCAAACTGGATGATAAGTAGTGTATGATGAGTGGTGTATGATGAGTGGTGTATGATGAGTGTGATGAGTGGTGTACGATGAGTGGTGTATGATGAGTGGTGTATGGTGACTGGTGTACGATGAGTGGTGTATGATGAGTGGTGTATGATGACTGGTGTATGATGAGTTGTGTATGATGAGTGATGTATGATGAGTGGTTGTATGATGACTGGTGTATGATGAGTGGTGTATGATGAGTGGTGTATGATGAGTGGTGTATGATGAGCGGTGTATGATGAGTGGTGTGTGATGAGTCGTGTATGATGAGTGGTGTATGATGAGTAGTGTATGATGAGTGGTGTATGATGAG
>CAXAMN010000891.1:1343862-1393914 GCA_963970005.1 Durusdinium trenchii
GGTGTATGATGAGTGGTGTATGATGAGTGGTGTATGATGAGTGGTGTTTGATGAGGGGTGTATGATGAGTGGTGGTTGAACAGCTGTTGAATGTCCGTAACACGGAAGTTTTGCACACTAAACTTCCTTTGACCAGCATAGACCCCAAACAGTTTCAAAACAATTCGTTTCACAACAGTAAACTGTTTGGGGAAAAAACAATAATCATCCGTTCATTTTTTCATGCATCTTCCGGGGGACAGCCACAGGGACGCGAAAGAAACTAGCATCCACTTCGCCATGGTGGAACCAACCAGACTCGGACGGTCTGACCCACGGGAGGCCAATTCCTGTCGCCGGTCGCTGCTTGGCCTCCGCCACTCCAAAGGTCCCCAACCTTGCGGAAGCTTCCGAAGATGTGCTTGGGTTTTTTTTGTGGCTTATTCGATGTGCCCCAAGATGTGAATAACACCGGGTCAGGAATGAATCGGTTTTTTTGGCACCAGAATGGTTGGTTGCAACGCCACCCCCGCCTTTTGCAACATGTTAGAAGCAGACGCGTCAACGGATTCCAGTCCTCATCCACCGATTCTCGTCCACCTCGTCTCACCGACCTCAGGGCAGCGCTCGAGCGGATGAGTGCCTTCGTGAAGGACGCAGCGTGTCGAAGCGCTGAAGGATCAGCCGAAGCAGATAGATAGATGGCCATAGATGGCCTTTCTCGGGTGCGACATTGGTACCTGGACCTGGTTTAGTTTGTACTCTGGAACATGAGATAGTGATATGACCCTTCAAAGTGACCGTCCTTGATATCGCAGGATGAGGTCACTTAGACATCTTAGACCCTTCAAAGGTAACTTAGACACTACGGTCACTTTGAAGGTCCTAGTATAGTATCCATCTCCTCAGAAGGTGGTTAGACCCCCCAAACCCACCCCAACCACCTTCTCAGGAGGTGGTTGGAGCCCTAGGGTGTACAGACAGAGACTCCAGGGGTGACCGGAGCAGCGGATGACCCATGGAGCTGAACGAAGAACATCGGAGCTGAACACCGTCCGAATTCACCGCTCCGCTGGGCCTCGCCGCATCCGGTCTGGGCCACCCGCGCCTCGGAGGTTCGACATGTTGCTTCTCGATTCGTGCATGAACTTGTGCCATGGTTTTTGGGACATGTTGTGGTTTTCTTGAAGTTTTGCCGAATTTGTTATATCATACAATCACTTGCTTCATGGCAAATTTGGCACGTGCTATGCAAATGTCTTACAAAACAGGTCGCAGAGGCTCCATCCAAGCAAATGAATGGCCTTCACTGGCCTTCACATACATATATACAATTAATCGTAGACTATACACATATTTGGGTGGTTTTAATGGTGAGTCCGGAATCCACGATCTTGGGGGGGCCCAACTTTCGGCCCTTCCACGGAGCCGTTGGCGACACTGTTGGAGGCGTACACTTCATCCGATGCATGTTTGCCCAAAACTTCAGGTGCAGAGCAACCGTTGGGGGGGGATTCAAGCGTTGGTCCGGTGACTCCCTTCGAACCTGGCAGAGCCCCGCTCTCCGCTGCAGGATCGGGGGACCGCAGGACCGGTCGGGAACCGCCATGCGTTCGGAAGACGCACCGTTCCGTGCTGCGTCTACGTCGTGAAGGTTTCTAATGGAACTGGGTCCGTTGGTGTGTCTTGGTATGGTAGCATTTTACATACAGAAGTAAGAGTAGCAAGCAAGATAAAAGACATGATGTGTATAGAGAGGCGGGGGTACTATACTGTGCATTACTTTGCTGTGTGTACATGAATATAAACACAAGTGTTCCTTGAATCGAAAAAGGGTTTTCTTCCGTGGAAGATGCCCGCCCATGATGTTGGACCCACTCACCGAGCCTGCTCGGCAGGATCACCGATGAGGATGCCTGCAGGTGACTCACCCAACTTGCGCAGATGCCCAGTTGTATGTTGTGCAGGTGGCCCATGGCAATGCAAGTTACACTGCCGAAATCTGGATATTGAACATTAAGCTTTGCCAGAGTGTTTTTCCATTACAATACCAGTAGTTTAATGGCGCAGGAAGGTGTTCCAAGTGTTCGCGGAACGTAATGGAGGCATCATATATGGCATAATATGTTTTCTTTTGTCTTGTTTTAGTCAGTTGAGGTCGCACTCAGAACGTGTTCGATTCGAGTTTGGTGAAATGTCACCTCGCCAACTCCATCAGAATGTCGGCTCCAGCCAACCATTTTCCCTAGGGCTCCAACCATATCCTTAGAAGGTGGTTAGACCCCCTGGCACCCACCACGACCATCTTGTCAGGAGGTAGTTAGATCCGTAGGGTTTGTGTTTCTTCAATGACCCATTCCCTCACCAAAACAGGTGCTCTCTGCCACGAAGAGCAAAAGAACCCATGTGTTTTGCTAAATTAAACTAGATAGATTGGTTCTGCACTCATGGTTTAGCAATGGTTTAGCAATGTTTAGCCAAACCAATGGTTCTCATCTAAAAGAGACATCCTAGTTCTCATCCGTCGCCCGGTGGATCGACCGGACCGGACGGGTGTGAGGCCTGGTTGCTGCACGGTCTACAAGCCGGAAAGGCCTGTGATTGATACTGAGCTTTCTCAGTGCTTCAAGGTCATCCGAATTCGAGGGAAGAGGAGTGAAGATGAGTGAAGATGAGTGAAGATGAGTGAAGGGGAACTGTTTGGGAGGTGGAATTCTTGAAAGGTCTGTTTGGAAGCAGTTCAGCTGGGCGCTCACATGGGTGGACCATGTGGGGGATCGATGACGATGGTCTCCGTTTTTCACGGGTCCCATTGGGTCCCTCCAGAACTCATCTCTCCATAAGAAGCATTATTTGTTGTTTTTTCTTAAGCATCCCTAATCATCCCTACATAATCATCCCTATACATAAAGTAGTGTAGAGATCTGTAGAGATTCTTGGCTGTGTTTCCTGGTCGATCTCTCTTCCGCCTTTTTCCAGGCCGAAGCTGCCTCAAACACCTCCCCAGAGGTGCCGAGATCTGACGCCAATTCCGCCGTTGGGCCGGACAAGCGGCACCCACCCGCTGACGGGGGTCGGAACGACATGGATTCTTGAGACGATGTGGGCGAGATCGACTGACCTTTAGTTTGACCAACAGTCCTAGAGTTGAGAAAGGAGTTTTGGGATGATTGTATATATGATGTTTATGGTGCAAGTATGAACGATCAAGTAAGGGTTTTCCATGGCATTGGTGTGTTCTGCATTTCAATCTGGTGGCCTTTTCTTCCATAAGCCTCTAGCAAGTTCCTCATGACCGAAGCGACCTGGTATTAAAGTCATTAAAGCCACCTGCGTATGTTTTTGGTTTCAATATGTTTCAATAATCTAAATCCAAGGATTTCATAGGATTTCGACGTGCTGATCCTTAATCTAGACTCTTGAATGTTGATCAATCAAGAACCCTGGAGAGTCAGAGGTTTTAGCGCATCCAAATGGAGGGGTTATTGATCAAGAGAATCAAGAGTCTAACATTACCTCCACAGACAGTCTAACCGCGTCTTACGTATTTGCTCGGGCGCAGTCTCGGCGCAGTGGCCATTAGCCATGCGGACCGACCATCCTATCCAAAGAACTAACAATACACATTGGCTTTCAATGCCCCCAAAGAAAGCCAGGTCCGGAACTCCGAATTAATCCTAATTACCTTGGTAGTCTTATATCGCGAGTTTATGTCTTTTTGCCCAGGCTCTTTGCGACTCGGATTCTTTTTGTCATTCATGCACAGGCTGCACGGCACGATGGATATGGAAGGCATTGGTTCAGAGGTCAAAAGAGTTCATTCCGGGGAGGTTCCGCGGCGCGGAAGACCAGGGCCCGTCGACATTGTCAGGAGCCACGACAGCCCAAAGGCCTCAGGCCGAGTCGGTGGGTCCTTGGGTGAAAACGACCAAATCAGGTGTAAGACCAGTTTGAAAGCTTCCGCCTTGGTTTGGGCGCCTTGACAGTTCAGCGTCTTCTAAAGTAGAGAGGAGTGTACAGAGGCTAGAGTACAGCGAATAACTAGTGGGTCAATGAGGGTCAGGAAGTTGAAGTAAGTGGGAGGGTGATCAAGACCTAAACCCAAAGCCCATGCATGATCATGCTACTGATTAGGGGACCGGAGAGGGCTCGCTGACGGGAGGGGGAGTTTTGTTCCGTTGTCCATCGGACGTCCGGACGTCGAACGGTTTCCACGGAGCGACCTATGAATCTGGATCACTCTGCAAAAGGGCTAGAATGATAGATTTGTGACGCGACATGCATGTCCATAGTTTCAGGTTTTATCCCCAAAAGGCTCTAAGCCTCTAGCTTATAAGGCTAGATCTGTGTTTGATTTGTATCTACTGTAATTGCTTTGTGTATGATTGTTTTGTTTTACTATCTACCCCAGCCAGGGCTCAAGGCTCGCCGGCTGAGTGCCGGAATTCCTTTTGCCCCTACGTGCAATACGCACAAACACCCGCGCAGCCCCGCGAGCCATAGGCGTGCCCGCGCCAAACGGTCACGGGCGCGAGCTCTCGTCAAGAGAGCAAAGTCTTCTGGTAAGGTCCGAGGGCGGAAGCTGACCAGGATACAAGCTGCGCTCCAACTCCTGGAAGCGCATCATTCCAGACCTCGATACCGACTCCCCCAGAACATCGTCGCAGACCTCAGAATGCAATGGTCGAATCGCTGGAGGGACAAGGAAGACAAGAAGTGGAACAACCCAAGGCAGCAGCCCAAACAGGACTGGAAGAAAAGAGCGCAGCACCAAGAAGGAGTGATGTCATGGGATGGCAAGTGGATTCCCCTTGGAGAAGGGGATACTCCATCTTTGTCTACCTCCTCGCGATCGTCGCACTCCCAGGCGGAGGAATCGGAGGGTTCAGCCAAGGAGATCCTCCGGAAAATGCTTGCAGGTGGGTCGCCAGATGCCCAACTTATGCAGCAAGCTCGCGAATTGGTGGAAGAATCCCCACAAGAAGCGCTACGACGCGAGCAAAAGGAGTTGAATCAGCGTCGGAAAGAACTCACGAAGCAAGAGAAATTGAAAGACAAGCTAGACAAAGCTCAGTCCAAATTCACAGATTGGAAGAGCAGGATGCATCACACGGTGAGGACCGAAGAAACTCGGTACATGGACGAGTGCAGGGACCTGAACCTACAGCTCAGCCGTGCCGAGAAGGAAGATGCCGAAGCAGTCAAAGACATGCTCACCGACGAAGAGGACACCGGCATCAACGAAATTCGATCAGCCCTCAAACAACAAGAGCTCATGAATCTCAGCCTTATGCGCCAAAATGCACAGATTACACAACAACTGGCACAGCTCACTCAGGCAATGAGCAATATTGCATTGTCGACTGCAGCTGGGAAAGCAATAGCGACGGATGCAGTTGCAGCCAGCGAGATTCCAGAAGCTCATGTCAAGAATGCCCTGACTGGAGCACCAGGCCTTATCGAAGTGGACGAAGACATGAAAATTACAGAGAAAGAAGTCATCGACTATGTCAAGGGGTATCCGCAATCAGTAGCGGACGAGGCCCTCAATGCGGCGGTGAATTGTGGCTTCCAGATCACACCCAAGGCTTTTGCATCCTTGGTCGACGAGATTCACGAGAATCACCGCAATGCAACAAGGGAGAAGCTCAACAGCAAAGAAGACTCGCTGAGGCCTTTTGGGAAGATTTCTACCCCCAAGCAGGGCAGGAAAACACCTTATGGAGCTGGCAGCCCACAGGGTCCCTCGAAGTCACCCAAGCTTGGGGTCATGGAGTGAGAAGCGAGGCCCAGTTTTGCCTGCCCAGCGAGGTTGTGATAGAAACAGCATCTGGGTTTCATGCAGCCTTTGTTTCTGCAATTGGAGCCCAAGATCCTGGACCCATGTTATGGAATAGTCTTGCGCTTTGCACACCTTGGGAAGGTGTGTGGCGAGTGCAAAACCTCATAGCTTTCGAAGGTGGCGGTTGGCATGGCGCCAAGTTTCAAGAGGCGACATCCAATCGCGATGGGATAGAGCAGAGCTGCTGTTACCGTGTCTTGAGCAATTGGAGTGGATCTTTTTGCTTGTTTTCCATGGATACAGAGCTAGCAGCGAGATTATGTGGTGTCAGTCTTTGGTGGCTATCTTTGCTCCTAGGATTGAAAGCCTCTTGGATCTTTTTCAGTACGTTTCTCAGTTTCTCAAGTCAGAGATTCCCCAAAAGGGGCAAACTAATTAGGTGGGCTGGTAACTCATGTGCCACGTATGGTGCCGCTTTGGCACTAATTCGACATGAGTCCATGTGTGACTTCGCTGGCGGTGTGCATATCCAGCTGGCGATGGGAAGGCTGATTACAGCCGCAATGACTACGGTTCTGATGCCTTGTGCACATAGATGTAGTCGCAAAACGAGAGGAGAGAAGATCGCAAGATGTTATTGGGTTCGAGGTCAAAGAGTTCCTAGCAAAGTTCAACGTCAATCAAGACTTTCATGGAGGGGGCTGTTCTTGCTTTGCAACTTAGTGTCTGCACATGCAGTGGAAGTTCAAGCAAATTGTTGCTCCCAGCAGGAAGTCGAGCCTCATACTACAGTAACACAGCAAGCAGACGGTCCAGGTCGAGACTGCAGTTTTGAGATTTACACTGGACACAATGTCAAAGCAGATCAGGCACCAGACGAGTGCAGTTTTGTTCGAAGTGACTCCCATCGACCTTGTGAGCTACCTTGCGATCACCACAGTACTTCTTCGTGTCCAGGCGAAGGAGGAAGATATGAAGACGCGCTTTTGAAGGATAGTGCAACTGGAAATTTTCAGATCGAGGATACCACACCGAGATCTGCTGTGTGGACTGCAACCCGCAGCCACCCCAACAGTTTTGACCTACATTTTGAGCTGAGCTACAAGCTGAGTGACAGTAGGGATATTGCTACTGACTGGACAGGGGATAACACTGCAACCCCACAAGGGACGGTGGGTGTGGGCGATTTGCTGAAACTATATTTGCACCAGCTTGCCCCAGAGCTCCTGCTGAGGACTTTCGTAGAGGTGGACACATACCTCCTGGAAGATGATCAAACAACCACACAAGAGAACCGAGTGGTTCGTTTGTACAGGGAGCTTTCGTGGACAACGGCCGTCCTCAAGGCCTGGACAGGTGCATCAGAGCCTTCGGGCCCTATAACGTCTTTCAGTTAGTCGACAATGCTGCAGGTCTCCTCCACAAGCCTTGTCTGTTGGGGTTCCGACAAAGCGAGCTCCCAGTACACGATCGTGTCATTTTGGTAGACTCATTGGTAGGAGAACCATTCACCCGGCACATGACATTCATGATGCTGTAAGCGACCTCTGGCTGCGCATACATGGTAGACAGCCAAGCCACATTGATGAGATAGTATGCACTTTCAAACAGGGACACACGACTGAGAATCTCAAATGGCACGACTCGCTACGAGCCATACGATCGGGTTCACATGGTCTCATTGTTAAGCACCAGAAGTGCAATACAGACATGCAGAGCGCCAAAAGACCAAGAATGATCCTTAGCCGGAGCAATCTTGGAGACGGCCAAGCTCTCATGCAGATGACAGCCTCTCGATCGGTGCCAATTCACCCGCTGGTCCAATATGCCTTTTCGCATAGAATGAACTTTCAGGTTGTCGGCTACTCTACCGCTGCCGAGTCAACCCTCTTGCGAGGCTATCTGCATTTTTGGCGAGATCGAGGCAGGGTCCGAAGAGACTACCGTTTCATACGCTTATGGCCTAACAGCGATCCATATGCCAGAGTAGCTAGCACATGGAGAGAGCACTGGTTCTTGCATTGGACCAGGCCTAGCATCACACCAGTGAGGCCCATGCCATCCTTGATAGCTGAGCCAACTCCCGTTTGGATCATCACGGATCATGATAGTGAGCATTTCGTGCCGATCTTAGTAGACTATGTCAGTGAAGAAAGGGTGTTCACGGCTAGCGCACTCGTAAATGGGCAACAAGGCTTCCCGCTAGTCCTTGATATTTTCCGTTTGGTTGTGCCAGCTAACTCGTGTGCGATTCGGACTGTATGCTTTATTCGAACCAATGGGAGGCATTACACCCATCGACAGAGCATACCTATATATGCCGGCATTTTCCTGCAGATGTATGAAGAGCCAGAAGATCCTACTGATACCGACACCAGCTGTATGTCTACAGCTGACCTTTCGAACTCAGATGAAACCCCAGGCTCGTCAAACAATACGTCGATAGACACGCTGCATCTCAGAGAAGATAGTGAAGATGAATCAGATGACCATCAAGTCCTCTTCCAAATGCAACCGTCCTCCAGTAACATCTATGCAATGACAGACGAAGGCCAGGTGGTTGTTGAAGGCATGGAAGCAGCGTCCACAGATGCTTGGGACGTGTTTGCAACCAGAGAATGGCCAGGATCACGGTTGTAACGGGTCTAGAACACGCCAAAGCGGAAGCTCGCGCATACTGGCGGGCCCGAAATCAACACTGCAGTTTTGTAGTGGTCATTGCTAATGAAGACTGGCTGGAAGGCTTCCAAGAATCCATGGGCAGGATGCCTGGGTATAGCTACCCGGACTTTGCCGGAGTCTTCAGAGCAAACTTAGTCCCATGGTTCTCGTTTGCGGTGACCTTGTATGGGTGGCAGGTTGAGCCTAACCTGACGCCATACGAACAAGATAATGCAGATTACATTTACATGGTAGTTGATTCTGGCCTTCCCAAAGGCATGAGAGTGGCCATTGTAATCATCCATGATCCAGAAGAGCTAGGGGTACTGGACCGGAAAGCGATTCGAGTGCCTGCCTTCATGACAGACCGAGTCTTGTTTCAGATGGTAGGCTGCGAGACCAAATGTACAAGTTCCGAGTTTTTGTGCATCGTCGAATATGGAGGAAGCCGTTTCCCACCAGGGGCCTATTTCGAAGTCCAAAACGGTATGAAGCTGGTCATTTCCATTTTCCGCACTGACCAGTTGGAGAAATGTCCGTTAGAGCACCTCAGCCTAATACAGCGAACCATGGCTTTGACACTAGCTACCTTCGTCCCGATCGGAGCACGAGTCACTGACCAACATGGTTTCGTTGTCGCATATGATTTGCAGGAAGAGGAAGAAAGACTAGTTAGACTGCATAATACAGCAGCTCAGCTACAAGCACAGATGGCTGCTTGGCCGCATCTAAAAAAGGTCTTAATCTTCCGCAGCTTACGGCAAGGGCGCGACAATAGGCTAGAATATTCGATCCACAATGCTCTCGATATCCTACTAGATTTGCAAGCTATGTGGCCAGATTTATGGGAAGTGAGGTTTCTTTTGGAAAAGCTCAGAACACCGCGTTCGATGCAGATCACACCAGATACAATGGTTTTTATGTTAAGAACAGTGACAGAGCTCAATGAAGTTCTTAGCCACCCATACCTTTTAGAGGTAGTGACTGCAATTGGGTCAGGGGCTGGCTCGAGCCTTTCGTATGAAGAGACCTCGGAAGAGCAAACAGGGGCTAAGATCGCTGATCGATTTCACCCTGGATGGTGCCCATTGCAGGCCCAGTGTGAGCTGTGGATTGATGGGGCTAGCATCGACTGGCAAACCAAATGGCGCCTTCAGGCTAAGGCTTTTGTCCAAATCGTTGCACCGCAAGAGCATCAAATAGAGGGGCTTAACCCCTATCGGGTCCTAGCACAGTACAGAGGTGGCCGTTTGATGGCCATCCCTGCACGCTTGCCTGATCGTGCCAGCGTCATTGTGTTTCATCCTACAGCAGACCTGTACACCGAGGTCTATGAACTCAGGGTCAGATGGTATTTCTACCCTCGATGGATACAAGTCGCGGCCACAGCTCATTGGGAGGACTTGCAAATAGACCCTGTTTGGAATATGATCACAGTCCATGACAGTCGAGAAAGCTCTAGAACCCTCGGGCATTACTTGCAGGTTCTGTTGACCAAGATGGGTACACTGGCCAGTCCCATAGCCATCGTACTTGTCGAGCTGGACACACCACCGTCACTAGGAACCACAGATTGTCATGCTAAGTTTGTGTCCAGAGATGCCACAGCATGTAATATTGTCCAAGCCGTACTGCACAATGCCGACTGTACAGGTTATATAGTTAGCCACAATGGGCTGACCGTTGTCAGTACTGGACTACTCCACATTCAAGATGGAGATTACTTCGTGTTGAGGACTGCGCAGGAGGAATGTGACCAAGTGTCAAACCCTGACGCAAAAAGACCCCGACGAAGTGTAACACTAGATCAAGCAAGCACAGGAAATAGCTTGATTCAGATGCACACCCTTCGGGAGCCGGGAAAAAGGAGAGATGTCACGACCTTGCAGATAAAAGGAGCCCCCTGTTGTGAGTGCGAGCCAGACCATAGCTTTCTGATGCAGCGCCCCAGAGCGCCATTTTTGTCGCAAATGCAAGAATATATCCAGCAGTTTACACTTGAGACAGTTGAAGTGACTTTCTGGCTGCATGGCACTGGATATGAGCTTGTTCAGTCGCATTCAGTCATATGTCAAGTACACGCTCAACGAGATGCAGAAGACCAACGCAGAGAGCTTTGGACAGAAATGGGAATGCCAACACACAGCAGAGTGACACCAGTGGATCCAGCACCGGTGTTTATCACTATGCCCAGACCGCACATGATTGTGACGGCAACTTTCGATCCGAATGAAATCCCAGTCCTTTGCCGTACTAACGTTGACGGACGTTACAATTTGCTGTCGATCTCATTGAGTATCAGATCTCCACCTGTAGCTGTCTCAGCATTGTTTGCCATCGCAATCCCACAGCACGATTGCGAACACAGTTCTGAATGCTACATGCTCTACAACCAGAGACGATTTGAATACAGACACGATGTGGACTTGCACCATGGAGCTTTCGTCAGATTGTCGGAGTGGACTCAAAACGACATACTGAATAGCTCTACAAGCTGCGGAGAGAGTGAAGTAGGCAGTGGTACACTCTCGTGGCATATGAAGCAGCTTCGGCTATTGACGCGCTAGATGCAGCCGCAACTATTTTTGGTGGCGATCCCGATGCAGCGAATGCTGGGGCTGGAGAGAACACTGCAACTCCCCACAGCATTTCGGAAGCAGAGCAACAAATGGTTGGAGGTCCATTTCAAGTGCTGCTTCAAATCGAGCTTCTCATATTTGATACGCCGGACCAAGAACGCCCTGATCCAACTCCATGGCCGTTTGTGATGAGGGCGTGTGCTCCTGCCATTCTGTGGAACAGACCACCGCAAGAGGGATTGCCACCCCCTGGCAATACAGTGTTGTGGTTGTCCAAGAGCCTGCAAACCCTGGATGAATATCTCATAGTGGGAGAGGAGGAGTGGGTATTCGATTGTCCACCTGTAGATGGACCTCCCACAGCCTCCGGAATGACGGAGATACCTCAACCTGTTGCACTTGCAGATTTTTTGCCTATCTCAACAGACCTTCAAGACATGTCTGAACGCAGACGGACTCCTGCTATGGGGAAAGCACTCATGAGTAGCTCGCAGGACTTCGAGGACGTGCTTGAAATTGATCTGTTCGATGAAAGGCTTCGAGAGAACTACGAAGAGCTGACAGACTTGCCCCAAGATACCTCAGCATGGCTAGATGCCGGTGTTTGTGCGCAGTTTGTGTACTGGGACATACAGGACACGGATGCAATCACATTCTACACCGATGGCTCATATGCAGACGGGCGGGCTGCATGGGCCTTTGTCGTTGAGGCTTCTTGTCATGCTGGAAGGTTCATTCTTGGATACCAACATGGTCAGATTACCAAAGAAAGCCATATTTTTGAAGAAGCCTGCAAACCTTCTGCACATCAGGCGGAATTATACGCCATGGTGTGGGCTACATGGTGGATTCTTCGTCTAGTTCACCACACGAGCTGGCAAGGCCGAATCAGCTTCGCTTGGGATGCAATGACCGCCGGATATAAAGCCACTGGAGACTTCAAGGTGGATGATCAATTGGGTCATGTACTCCGCTGTTTGCAGCAGGCACTCGAGGCACAGCTAGGGGCAGATCAAATCACACACCGGCATGTTTTTGCCCACACGGGGTGCCATCCTAATGAAATCGCTGATGCTGCAGCGAAAGCTGCAAGATCCTTGCCACCTGTGGCCCCGGACCAGGGGAAGCTCGCGTGTCTTTGCCAGGTATATTCGCACGAGATACCCTGGCTATGGTTCCGGCTCAACAGAACGTTTGTAGGCGGGCCGGCATATTGCCATGATCTTAGTCAAATGCAATGGCAGCATTCGGTGGGAGTCACAGCGGATCAAGTGCAAGATGTTGTCGAGGCCTTCCGAAGAGAAGAACTGCCCGAATCGACAGTCACACAATACGAGCTGCATGTTTGTTCGTACAATGCACTGTCACTGCATGAAGAGATGACTCCAGAGTGGACATATGTGTCAGGGAAAATTGCCCTTGTTCGTGCCTTAGCAGAAGAACAACGCATGCACATCATAGGAATCCAGGAAGCACGAACGCAACCAGGGATGACCATCTCTAAAACACATAATCGTTTCGCTTCTGGAGCGGCCGAAGGGAATATTTTAGGCGTTGAGCTCTGGATCTCGAGAACAGTTCCTTTTGCCAAACAAGGGCCCGGTCACAAGAACAGGTACTTCCAACCGGAAGATTGCCATATCGTGCATGCTGACCCTAGGGTTCTGCTTTGCCATCTAAGTAACAGCCTCCTTGAGCTATATGTGTGTGTGTGGCACATGCACCACATTCAGCACATACTGACGCTGTTCCATGGTGGGAACATTTCACGCATCACATCTTGCCACAGGGAGACAAACATAATACGGTGGTGCTGATTGATGCGAATGCCAGAGCAGCTGTTCCTATGATGCCATACATAGGGTCATGTGTAGACGATAAACAGAACAAAATGTCGAAGCAGCTATATGAAATGCTAGAATGCCACGACATGATGGCGGTCTCGACGTTTCAGGAATACCATTGGGGTACAATATACACTTGGACTCACCCTAATGGCCACCATAAATCTCGCCTCGACTATATCCTGTGTCCCACCTGGTGGAGCCACAGTGAAATCATCTCATGGGTCAACCATGATTTTCGCATGCCGCATGCTGCAGAAGATCATGACAGTGTGTCTGCGCGGTTCCGATGGGCACAGCAAGCGGCCCCAGTGTCCAAGAAAGGGACGCGCATCCCACATGAAAAACTGGCAGGGCCGCAAGCACAAACTAAGCTGAAGAAAATCTTGGCTAATACCCCAACCATACATTGGGAAGAAAACGCAACAGTGCATGCAGAGCAAGTAACCCATTACTGGCAAGAAGAGCTCAAAGCAGCTTTTCGAGAGGATACGCATTTTCGTGCACAAGCCTTTGCCACGGATGCTACGGTCGAGACTTTCAAGCAATTTGTGACTAAGAAGAGAGCGGTCCGAGCCATTACGCAAAAAGTCCACCGATGGTTCCTCCAGGCAATTTTCGACAAATGGGCCGGACGATGCTGGACAGTCGAGCAAGTTTGGACATGCTTCCGGGCACAGCTTAAAGTGGCCTTTTTGAGTTTAGAGTACAAGAGTAGTGCCGCGACCTTGAAAAAGAACCTTCGGGAGGACAAAAAACAGTACCTCCACGAAGTAGTGACCAACATCAAGGAAGCACCAGCGCACGAAATTTGGAAAGCTTTGAGACCGCTCTTGCCCCACAAGAAGTGTGATGGCCCCGGACGAGCTCTGCCACAAGTCCGTAATGCCATGGGAAATATGACACAGAGCCGCCAAGAATATGAACATGCCTGGATAAGTCATTTCCGAACACTAGAAGCAGGAACACCAGTCGACCTAGAAGCGTTTGTTAAGAACACAATCGACCGACAGCAGAGAGATGCAAGCGATCTGCAAGTAAGGCTGGAAGAGATGCCGGCCTTAGCTGATCTTGAAAGAGCGATCCGCACATCCCATTGCTTCAAGGCAACAGGCCCAAACGGGCTCCCAAACGAGCTTTTCAAGGCCCAGCCAGCATACGCGGCCAAGCTCTTATGGCCCCTAGCCATGAAGTATTCCCTTCGTCGTGAGGAAGCTGTCCAATTCAAAGGAGGCAAACTCATCTCACTGTACAAAGGGAAAGGTTCCCATGCAGACTGTGCAAGCTTCCGAGGCATCCTCCTCATGTCAACGGCAGGCAAGATAGTTAGGGCTGCAATGCGTAAGCACGTCAATGCTCCATACCTTCGGCAAGGGGAGGAGCTACAAATGGCGGGCAAGCCCAACCTGTCTGTGCTCTTCGGAGCCCAAGCACTTCGACAACTGCATTTGGCAGCTGCTGACAAGGGGCATTCAGTAGCTCTGATCTTTGCCGATATTCGAGCAGCTTACTACACAGTCCTACGACAAATATCGATCGGAGCCAGTACGGCTGATGAAGACATCGCCAAAATCCTCCAGAAATTAGCACTGGGCCCAGAAGTTATGCATGAGCTACAGGCTGCCCTCCAAGGAGAGACAGCCTACCAACAGCTGTCGGCCTCTCCCCATCAGGAGGCGATTCTCCAAGAGAGCATGACCGGAACATGGTTCACCTGCTTCCAAAATGACTTCACTGAAACCCACAAAGGCACTCGCCCAGGAGATTCATGGGCGGACATCGTTTTTAATGTGATGTTTGCAGCCATTTTGAGAGACATCCAAAGGACTCTGAGCGAACTGCCTGTTTGGTTCAACCTGCCGGCATATTCCCATCGCTCTTTGACAGCAGAGGCCATCCCGCAGAAAATGAAGCAAGTAGTTAACATAGCATGGGCAGACGATTTAGCCTTGCCGCTTATCTTCCCCAAGCCGCAAGATGTGTTCTCATACTTGCCTATAGTTGTTGATAAATTGTTGACAGCTTTGGAAGCCAGAGGGATGAAAGCGCACATAGGACCAGGCAAAACTGCCGCCATCATTGTGCCGCGAGGACCTGGAGCAGTGGCGGTCAAACGAAAGTTGTTTGCCCGAAAGGAATCATTTTTCATGGTGCTGCGGGAGAATGAAACATGCAGCCTACCCTTGATAGCACAATACCGCCATCTTGGCGGAGTCATTGCTGCCAAAGGAGGGATGCTTCCAGAGATAAGGGCTCGCCTTTCGAGAGCGAGAAGTGCCTTTTGGCGAGGAGCGAAGCGTTTCTTCCGCAATGAGCGCTTGCCATTAGATTTGAGAACCCAAGTGTTTCAAGCAACCGTAATGGCAGCTCTCCAATGGGGAGTAGGAACATGGCCCAAACTCAATATTCAAGAGCAGAAAGCTTTCGAAACCGCATGCTGGGAAATGTACATGCAGATTGTTCCCAAAGCCATTAGGAAAGACTCAATTCTTCTTTCCCATGAAGAACTTCTTTTGCATCTTGACGTTGATCATCCGGAAGCCATCTTCGCGAGCGCCCATGCGAGGCATTACTTGACAATGGTCCAGTCAGCCCCGGACTTAGTTTGGTCCATCTTTCGTCAAGATCATCGAACGCAGACGGCCTACCAAGATGCCTTTTGTTGGATGAACAGATTTCTCGCCAGAGACAAAGGACTTCCGGCTATGAGCGGAGCAGATGACATGACTGACTTTCTGCATTGCAATCCCGGGATATGGAGAGCTGCCATAAAACGGGCCCTCAAGAGGTCCAGGCAATGGCATAAGGTTCAAGCCAGAGTCTATCTTTGGCACAAGCAAATCTATATAGCAATGGAGAGCGCAGGTCTGATGGCCCTCCAAGAAGACCTGACAAGATCATCCAACTTATGCTTGATTTGCCAGAGAGCCTTTACCACGAAAAAAGGCTGGTTTCTACACACCAGCCAGAAGCATAATTATCAGACCATGCACGGCGAAGCAGCTCAAGGGACAGTATGCCATTGCTGTGCCAAATGCTACCCACACCAAACGGCCCTGCTTGCGCATCTGAGGTACAGCCCGAATTGTTGCGCCTGGCTTTGGGCTAGAAGGCAGCAGTCAGTCCATGCACCACAAGTGCGTCCTCAGGCTGCTTGGCGATATACCGGAGAAGGGCCGATTAGGGCAGAGCAGGCCATGCACAGAGATTTACAACGCTTTTGCACGGACTTAGATGAAGCATTGCACAAATTTGAAGTGGATGTCGAAACACCGGACTTTTACAATAGGTTGTACGACAGGTTCATTACTGTTTGTACACGTCCCATGCACTACCCTGACCTTCTAACAGGGTTTCGTGACTGGTGCAACCAATATCTCACGACCACCGACCTCCAGCTGAGAGATACCCTGCACCGAGTTTTGCAATGGTTGCAAGAACGGCCGGGGCAGTGTGCAAATGACCTCAGACAAGTCCATGTTTGTGCCACTGAAAAGATCAGGCAAACAGTCCTGGTCCGAGCAAAGCCGATGAGCATTCGTTCCTTCATGCCTACGCAAATTGTGTTTTTACACTTATTTAGTGGCCGGAGGAGAAAAGGCGACATCCAAACCGCCTTAGAGAATCTGGTTGTCCCCGCAGGTTGCCAGATGCTTGTGATCTCTGTTGATATAGTCGTATCCAGAGAAAAATGCGACTTGATGACACCTGACCAACAAAAAAGATGGCTCCAGTTAGCGCGCGATGGGGTCATCGCAGGCCTATGTGCCGGCCCGCCATGTGAAACATGGTCTGTCGCGCGTGAAACGGCAGTAGAAGATGGCACATGCAAGCGGCCTCCCAGACCACTAAGGAGCTTTCAGGAACTCTGGGGCCAATGTGATTTGACTGCCAGAGAGTTTAGACAGCTGGACACAGCCAATACACTCATGGGCTTCACTCTTTCTGTTTGTTTTCTGCAGGCATACACAGGTGGGTTTGCCTTGATGGAGCATCCACGTAGTCCTGCAGCCTACATGAAGAACAAGGCACATGCAGCGAGCATTTGGCGGTCAGCCGTCATCCAATGGCTGCTAGCGACCGGCTGGTTCTTCCAGCAGGACGTGAGCCAGGGCTTCTATGGAGCACCTAGCCCGAAACCGACAACATTTTTGATCACCGGAGTCAACTGCCAATGTGCAGCAGACCTGGAGAAGGTGTCACGCACGACTCCTATGCCAGCGAATGTGAGCATAGGGCGTGAGAACGGCCAATGGCGGACCAGCAGACTCAAGGAATACCCCAATGCTTTGTGCAACTACATCGCTAGGTTATTCCAAACATGGCTGATCCGCCATAAGGACCGGGAGCCCAGAGATTTTAATCACGAAGCATCATGGCTCCAGGACTTGATAGTCCATGAGGACGATGCGGTGACAAGCTTTGGGCCAGATTTTGCATTCTAATTCGTAGAATTTGCAGCAAGGCGCTGCGCCGACAGGCACTGTGCGCATCGAAAAGTCGAAAAGAAAAGTCTACCCCAGCCACTTCATGGTACCCTGGACATCCACTGCACCAGGCGGCGGGACGGTGACGTCCCGAGTCTGAGCATGGCTGGAAGATGACCAGGCCTGACGACCCAGTGACAGATGGGAAGAGCTGCTTAAAACCTGGAGCAGGGCTGCTAAAACGATGGGAAGAGCTGCCTGACGGCAAGAGTTTGTTCAAAACATCGTGTGGGGCAGGGCTCCGTCGCAAGAGACCGCTAAGAGCTGGATACAGATGCACCTGATAGATGTGGTATGCAGCCACAGAACACGTGACAGATGATGTGCTGGCGTCGTGGCCGGTTTGACGGGCCCAAGTTGATAGCCTTTGAATCCCTATCCCAGGCACTCCATGTATGCCATATGTGCCTACATTAGCGTGGTTTGGGGGGTCAATGTAGGCATATATGGCATACATGGAGTGTCTGGGTATTGTTCCTTTCATTGCTGGAACTTGTAGCTACGGCATACGACAGCACTGCTTATGAGTGTATACACCCCACAGTCGTGCTGAGCAACAATTCCCTGTTAGCACTAACAGCTACACTCCGACTCACGAACATGGAAGTGGAGAATCCCCAGATTGCAAAAGAAAATAATCTTCCAAGGGCCATGTTCCACTTCCGTGTTAGTGAGTCAGAGTGTATGTATATATTGTATTGAATCTTGTTTGAACTGTGTGCACCAGTATTATGTATATATATAATTAGAACGTATGCTGTCTCACATTGAACATAGCATCAGTGGTGAAGGGTAAGCCATCGTCACCGTTTAATTCTCTAAACCCAGAAGCTCTCCCGGTTGCCTTGACGAACTCACGACTAGAAAAGTAAGCATTCTCCCGGTGAATGGGAAACACAGCATGTCAGGCGCACATAGTTTGTGGACATGCATGTTTCTAGGAGAACGGAACCACACTTTGATTTGTTTTTGTCTTTGATTTAGTTTCAAGAGACATTTGCCTAGCAAGTGCAGTATCATAGTATAAATCATTGTCAGTGGTGGTCAGTTGCCCTGGTTGGCTTTTGTCTCGGCACGTCCTTCACAATTTGGGAAGGCGTCAGAAATCCAATCTGGTGACCAGAATCGATGCGTAGTGATCCGTGGAACGCGTAGAACATCAACAGTTCGCCTCCTTTCCTTTGGTGCAGTAATCAAGTGTTTGTTCATTGGGGAGCCCCAAAGCAGCTGATCAGCTACCTGATTCTAATGGCGGGTGCCACATCCGATTCTTTGGGGTGTTGGACCAAAGGATTTCAAGCAATCATTTCCATGTGCAGGAGACATTTCCAATCTCAGTCAGCAAGAAGGAAGTGCTGGGCTATGTCCAATCCGCAAAATCCACGATAGAATGATGGACAAAGCGCCATGCCCGCCAGAACCCCCACTGGATGGGTGTTTTTTTGTGCGGGATTCCCGCAGTACTTTTCGCAGCCGGTCGGGCTGCGGAGTTGGTTGGAACAAATCAGAGAACATTATGTGTCTAATTTGTGTTGTTTTGGCCAGTGCTCATTGGAAATAGCAAACCACTGGCACGGGTAGCCAAAGCATTGGTTTACACTTGCCAACTTCTATGCCCATGATTTGGTCTCACGTTTTTGTTTTTTTCTCAGAGCACGTGGGTGAACGAGGGTGTTCAAAAACACCAGCATGTCCACCCTGAAGCGCAGAAGCTGAAGGGGGCGTCGATATTCGTGACACAGAGCGACATATTGATGCGTTTTCAATATACTGTATTGATAAGTATCAAACAAAGCTTCATCAACATCCCTCTTTGCCATTTGCCGCCTGCAAAAATTCCAATGACTTCGTAATGATGGTGTACAGGGCTCATTACAGAGGGTTCGCCATGCTTGAAGGGAAAAACGGATTCTTGTCATTGGAGCTAGCTGCCAATTTATATGTTCAAGAATGTTCAAGAATTGTCTATTTGTCATTTGTTTGACAACCATCAGAATTCATACTAGCAATAGACAGGAAGTCATTTTCGATGCCTCGTGATACCTCAAAGCTTCTGCATCATAATTTTTGTCACCTGTCTCAAAGAGACACGGTGCTTGCCATGCCTGCATCGTAGGTGTGAGAACGTGGAAGATATAAAGTCATGCGCCGGGGGGATTTGCTGTTTCTTCACACGGGTGACAACAGATGAGGAAAATCATTGAACATCAAACATCCATGAATATGTACAAAAAGGTGCCACACCAGACGCTCCCCTTATGGCACATTTTATTTGAAGTGTATACATTTCGTATATGATCATATACCAGTATGAATCTCCCAAACTTCCATGCTCTCTCCACAGTTGTCGGTGATTTGGGGATCTATTTTGACACCACAAAAAGAGGGGGTTCTTGTTTGGGCGAGAGCTGGGACCGAAAGCATATTCTTGAACTCCCCTTGTGCTGCAAACATTATGGATTAAACATTTTTTTTCCTGGGGAACCGTTACCTAGTTGACACCAGGACCTTTTGGAAACAAACTCTGAGAGCCAACTATAGGCCCCACTTTAGAAAAAAATGTGGATCGTGTAGGGCCACTGTTTGGAGACAAGCCGCAGTGACCAACTGTATATTGTATCGTGTCGCCCCAAGCCCACCAATCGTCAATCAAATGTCCTTTGTGTTGACTAAACATCACTACCGCCCATCTACCGCCCAACAGGTTTCATCAGTTTCTAAATGTTTGAAGGGAAAGTTTCCAGAAGTTTCTTGGCATATCATGTGTGTGTGTGGGTTTGCAAGTTGGCTCTCATGGAAGCCGACCGAAACGGAAGCTCTTTCGCTGGCATTGGGCAGCTGATGTTTTTGTCTCTGGCTCCTGGCTGCACAAACCTGCAACAACTCACGGAATTTAAGGTTCTCTGGCTGCAAAAGACTGTCATCTCCGGGCTGTAGTCATACCTCCACAAGTTTCTATGTTCGTGGATTTGAGGATTTTGAAGGGCTTCAAGCGTAGAGCTCCCAGCCAGATGGAAACCATTTGCAATACTGTACAACTCACAGGATGTTTGAAAAATTGGATTCATTTTAAGCACTCGAAGGACTTTGACTCCACAATTGCAGCTGCATCACGCCAAGAAATGTTCCACTACACTCGCAGGTGTTTGGCACTCACTACCCTATGGCTCCACGTACCTCCTCAGGTTCGGTATGACTGGACTCTCTCAACCCACCCCAATCTCACCTTCTTACAAGGTACGACTGGAGCCCTAGGGTTAGTGTACTTGCACTGTGCTGGTTTCCTATGCTTCCAGCCACTCCTTCGACCGGATGCAGCTTGTTGCGCCAGCGAGCACGAACAGCGGCCTTACGCGACGGGCTGGACCGAAGAAGGGCCCTTCCGGACCGCAGCGGCTTGGTGAGAACTGAAGGCTTGGGGTGAGAACTGGACACAAGCCATGAATCAGTGCAAAAATGAGCCTAAAAAACCACAACTAGCTTACAGTGTGGTTGTGGTTGTCGTTGTGGTTGTTGTTGTTGGCTTTGTAGGGGCTTCTTGGGGTCGTTGTGGGGTTGCAGGTTTTGTTGATATGGGCATCGATCTAAAGGTCCATGAAAGGAGTTTCATATGGAACAGCCATTTCGGTTACTAAGTACCAACCGGGCGAAAGATCGCGAAAGTTAAACACAGGGTTCGCGAAAGTAGTATTTTTTTTCGCGAAAGTTCATGTAACCATGTATGTTATTTGTAGGTAAAGGGACCCTTATTTGTTTGCTTACTGTGATCTTTTCAAGACCACCAGCTCAGAAGGAAATCAGAGTCTTCCTTTAACTACTATATATACCCATGTATCCGAACTTCTTCTGAATATGTAAGATCCTACTTCGCGAAAGTTCGCGAAAGTTAAACATGGGGTTCGCGAAAGTAATTCTTTTTTTCGCGAAGAGGCACTTTCCAGATGAAAGGAATTTAGATCAACCGCCATATGTTTTTTTCAGCATCATCCACCATCGCTCCATCATCGGAGCGGTTCAAGAGGCCGCCGGCCTTGCAATCATCCCCTGGCTCCACAGAAAAGGAGAATGGATGACGAAGGGGGGAAAGACCTACCAGCTTTTATGGAGCGGGTCCCGAGGCTCCTGGTTTTTCACCTGGTTGGGAGCCACTTGGAAGGACCGAGAGACGAGGCGGACAGAAATCACGAAGGACTGAGATGAGATGCTGCACTCCTCCACTTCCTTCTGCCCGTTCCCTTCTGCCCCAGGCGACCGCACTGCACTCGTCAGACGAGTCTGGGTGACTGGGTGGCAGTGTTCTGCAGCGACAAGTCCCACACGCCAGACTTCAACCCCAGAACGTTTGGAGTGCACTTGCCCCTACAAAGACAAGTGCTCCTGATAGAGGAACCATAGGAACCATAGTATAGGTGCCCAGAATGGCTTAAGCAGAGGCCTCTTGGATCCCGCCGCAGGTTTTTTTAAAGATTTTTTGGCGGGTTTGCAGGTTTGCTAGGCATCCATTGGACCAAATGAGCCGCAAGTGGGTGGGAACTATATATAATCTTCAATCACTCTATCGTAGAAACCATTTTCAATTTTTGCTTTTGGATCGCTTCGAAAGGGGGACATGTCCTGGACATTCTCGTAATTCAGTCTCTAGAACATGATGAGAGATGTGTGTGTGTTTTTTTCTCGATCATGTCATGAACTAGATGAAACATGATGAACCCCCCAAAGGGGAAGCTTTCCGGAAGAAGGGCGAACACCGTCTCCCAGGTGGCTTTCCTCTTCGCTTGGAAGCGGCGTCTTTCCGCTGTGAAACGCTCTTCGCTGGGTAGCTTGAGGTGGCGGAGGGCTGGGGGAGATAGGAAGATGTAGGAAGAGGAACCCAACGTAGCATGCATTGGTTTGGGGGTGTGATTTGGGAGACCGACGGTCAGAGTGTTTCACCAGACTCCAGTGGGCTTCTCTTCCACAGTTCCATATACTGCTCCATGCGCTGCAGGGGTGATGCCTGGTTGGAGGCCACGAGATTTCCAAGGCTCCTTGGAAAGGTCCGTGCCCCGCTGGGCTTCGAAACCGCTGGGCCCGGGGTCTCCAATTTCAAGAAAAGCATCGACATGCATGAAGGAATGAAGGGTCTGGATTTAGCATGATTTATGTACCAAGAACCCTCCAACAGGTGCTTCCTGGTGACAACAGGTGCCCAGAAACCACCTGTTAGGGTCTCCAAACAGCCTGTTGGAGGGTCCTAGTAGATGTATATTGTTCTTTTCATGTCATTTCCTGACTCGCGGAGGTCATGTCCTGCGGCGACTGGCAGGACATGAGCTTCCGGACTGGCGGACCAATTCCCTTGCTTGGGGTTGGAACAAAATTGACAATTACAAGCATGTTTAGAGATGTTTCGAGCAGCATGCCTGCACACTGGGGTTTGACAATAAGATAATAACAAAAATCATCCATTGTGAACCTTTAATGCAGTATATGCTATTTGGATACTATGATTCATAATACCATGATAGTGGTTTTTTAAAGACCAATGTCATCCAACTTCCAGTTTTTTCATGTTTTTGAGCGGCCTTACATAGCGAAGTGCTGTTTGCCCGTGAACATGTTCGCCTTACAAAGCCGCAGCCCAAATCGAATGGGTACGCTGCGGAACATTAAGACGAAACCTGAAAACTACTGGGTTGTATACCCTACACCTCCAAGTTGCTCCTCGGTGTTTGGACCCTATAAAACCCACCCCAAAGTTGATTTTGGGATGACACAGGTGCACCTGCCCACCGCTTCCGGACACCCACCGGTCCGATGACTCGTCGGAGTATGACTCCATGACTCCCATGATCTCGTTTGACGTCCGAAGGACAGGAACAAACCAGCGGAAGATCCTGCACCACATCGTCTGACTGGTGCTTAGCAGGGAATGAGGGAATGGATCCCCCAATAGAGATCCTATTGGATCCATTCCCTCATTCCCTGCTAAGCACCAGTCAGTTGAGGATGTGTCGAGTTATGGCTGAGCAATCACTCAGCGTGATAGAGATGTGTACGCCGCAGGCACGCCGGCACGCAGGGAACCCCTCATGTCACCCTGGGACTTGCCCTTTCAATCATCAAGGAGGCGCTTCCAAGGCAGGGATGTGGACTTGGAACCTTTGTAGCCTCTCTTTATGGCCCTGCACTCAATTTGGTGCAGCCGATCTCAGGCAGCTGTGGGACTTGACGGTGCAGGAGCTGCAGCACTTGCGCGAGGAGGGCCGAGTGCAAAAGCAGGCGTTCCTTGGACCAAAAGCTGCTGCGGATGGAACACCGTGTCGAACAAAAACCCGGACATACCATTGGAGCCATGTATGTTACAGTATGAATTCAATGTCGACATATGTGTGTGGGTGTGCGTGTTGTGGGTACACAGGTGGGTGTGTTTGGGCGTTGGACGGGAGTATTTGCACCTCCTCTTCGCTGGTGTTTTGGCTGAGGCGCATCGGCAAGCAAGGTGGGGACCAGCTGGGTTTGCCTAGATCAGATAAAAGCTTGGAGTCCACCCTCCAAAAGTTTGCCAGAAAGTTGTGTGGCCTGAAAGTCGCAGTGTAGAGATGGCAAAGACTGAACAGAAAGTGAAAGAAGACCATGTTCGAAAGCCTGTTTGGCAACTCCCAAGAATCATCAAGAATCCATGGCCACCAGCACTCCGGCCTTTTAATCTCCTTGCTTGCGCACATGACTTCCAAAGACTCCTGACAGACGTGAACACACTGGCTGGTGAACGCGTATGCACGGAAACTGGGATTGTGTATTGATGTGCCACACAGCTCCTTTGCCACTGGAGAAGTCACGGGCACTCATGTGATCCATTTGTAGGTCCGTTGATTTACTTGTTTGGTTTTAACATTGTTTTACATCTCCATCCGTGTGGGGGTTCTGAATCAACCGTGCACATCTGCAGCCCAAAGACCCTCATCTCCCTTGGTTTTGCCATCCGGGTGAGGTCCATGTTTCATCCCCCAGAACTGGGGAAAAGAGTGTCGTCATGCTCCCGGTTCTCGGAAGTCGCAACTCCAAGTAGCCAGGCTGGGGCTTGGTCCGGATCAATGTGGCTGCGCCTCATGACCTGGTCTTCAGCTGCCTCAGGGACTTCCAGCAGCTTGGCAGAGACCGAACCCATATGAACATATATGAACTCCTCCAACTGGATGGCACAGGGGCTTGGCATTTGGTGCGTTTTGGGGCCCCCGTCCTGCTTCATGAGCCACATCTTGGCCGATGCTATAAGTATAATAACTGGTCAGCAAAGAAGCAGCTCAAGACCAATTTTTAGTGAGACACAGACTGACAGCTGAGTCCGATGTCGGAGTCCGGACTGGCACGACTTGACCGATCAGTTCGGGTGCTTGACCCAGGGTCAATGGGGCGGCAGATGCACGCATATAATTTATTGTAATACAACATATTTCACACACTTGGACCCTCCAAAATACTACCAAAGTGGGATATGACCCTAGAAACAGCTACTTGTACCCATTTTCTAGACGAATTTTGAGACTCCAGGTATATCATATCATTTCATATCCCAGTCCTATGGAATGTTTGGGTACGTACTGCTCAGCATCCAGCTTCACTTTCCACGAGGCGCTACCCAGAAATGATCTCCGCCATTCGGGCTGCTGAAGTGCTGGAGCGTGATGGGCTCAGCTCAACGTGCCAATCAGCACGGTGCAGCTATCGGATCACGCACCTTGGATCAAGGATGAGCAAGCAAACGTGCAGCGCAGCGGATGGTGCTGGTAAATGCGCGGCATGAGTTCCTTTGCCCCAGGTGTTCAACAGGCTTGCAAGAAGAAACACGAGTTTCCGCTGGCCCTCCCCAGTTCCCTTAGGCTGTTGAGCGTCAGATAAATCTCTAGTCTCATAGGGTTGTTGGTGGATCATGTCTGAAACAAAAGCATGTGCACAAAGAGGGCAAGTCTAAGTCACTCCACATGAAGTCACGGCGGGACTTTGCTTCCTCATTTCATCCTGTCAATACCGATCTCCACACACCGACGTTAGCAGATCGGCTGACGGAGTTCCTACTGACCGGAGCCGGGTGCGGATGCAGGTGATCGTTCCCGCACTGGGCGACCTTCGGGGCAGTTCCTTCGACCCATCGGCCGTCGTCGAAGGGCGAGTTTCGCGCGAGTTCTCGTGGAGCCTTCGCCGAGCCGTCGCCGGGGGACCTCGTCGCCACGGTCGCGCGGCGAGGAAGCTTTGGCTGGAGGTCCCTACAGCTCCTTGGCCTTTGCTATGACAAAGAAAGCCTCAAGCTGGCAGAGATGCAAGTTGTGAACCCACAAGCATGTGAGACAGCAGCAAGCTTGTTGGATGACTGTCCGGTTTGGTGTGAGATGTCCTGTGGCTTGGTTGTGGTGAGATGTCGATTATATAGCTGCCGCTATGTGTGCAACTCAAAACTGCAGTCAGAACCGTGAACATGCAGATGGACATGTGACACGGATCCCATCATGCTACAGCACCCGTGAACATGTAGTGCTGAGAGTATGTTTTAATCGTTTTTCCCCAGTTCAGACCTGATTCATTGTGTTTGTTTTTCTCCGGGCTTCCAGATCTTTGAGCCATAGACACCACATGTTTGTACCTCAAGAGATCATTGAATCTGTTGCTTTCAGAGTAGATGGCACAAGTTACCCCAAGTTGGGTTTATAAGGACCCTCAGTTGTTGGCATCTTGGGGCTTGTGCCAATGCCATCTGTGAAAACCACTGTGCCATCTGCCATCTCTCGCCACATGTTGCGTCCGATCCTGTGAGCCCTCGACAGCTTGAGGTGCATCACTTAGAACCCTCCTGCGGCCGCATCAGCTTCGACATCGACCCAGCCGCCACGGGCCTTGTGCTCCGGGAGGCGGGACCCGGGGTCCCATGGTCCGGTCCGAGTCGAAGACGCGACACATGAAGAGCCACTTTCAGCTGGAAAAAGGGATATAAAGGGTGTTTCAGGGTGAAGCACACCTGTTTGTTGGAGTTGTCTCTTTCCCCTCCTTTTACAAATGATGTCTTTTTGCTCCACATTCACGTTGGTGAGTTTCTATTATTTGGGGGGCTGGTAGGAACTCAAACGGACGAACAAGGCCTTTTCCAAGGTGTTAGGTTCAAGCAAGCCTGACCTGTGCGGGGGACAGCAGGCCATTCGCCCACATCGCCAGTGCCTTGCACAAAATCACGGGATTTGCAGCGTTTCGTGGGGGTGTGCCCCCACAACACTACTGTTGGCCCGAAAATGCACTCATCGCCATCGCAGATATCACGGTTCTGTTGGAGAGTTTTCTGATGTTCTTTCTTGACATGAAGTTCTGGGTGGGCCCTGCCCTGCAATTGGCTTTTGCTTTGCACAGATCGAGGTTATACAACATGCAACACAAACACACGTTTTTCCGCATTTATTTGTTTCAATATGTTTAAAACGTGTCTATCACAGGGGCGGACGAGCAGCAGTTTGCTAGGCCTCGGGCTTTTGGCAAGTCCGCCCCTGTCGGAACCCCGCCGACTCCCGCGTGGTCTTCCGAGCGTGGAGCCCCAGTCGTTTCAACACCATGCGGGAGTAGCTATATTAACCATACACATAATACAACATGTTACATACTGCATGCGCAGTTATAGATATTTATTCATGTTTTCTTTGGTGTTGCATATGCTCAATATTGTTTAATTACATAGTATAGACATTATGATGCACAAACAGTTTAACTATACAATTACCTGATGGATTTTGATAGATCTCAATGGGTATACTAAATGTAACTTTCAATGATGGCGGACTTGAGTGCACTTGTAACCCTCGTTGTCTTCACTGATGGCCTGTGAGTCAAGTGCCACCAATCAATTACCTGTCTTGAGGTCTCGGTTTCTTCGAGCTTCACGGTTGCACCCCTTTCAGATTGAATCATATTGAATAAGTCTTTGCAGCAGGGTGCGTCCTGCCTAGAACGGCACATGCCCAGAAGCAGACGGCACAACATGTTTTTGTTTTTCTTTTTTCGCTTGCGTAGCCGCTTGCACCACGGACAACATTCCTTGCACCGGCGGAGCCACCATTGCAGCCAGCTGGTGTGGGTGCCCTCTTCCATTGTCAATGATGTTCAATGGGAAGTCCCGTGATAGGGGTGTACTTCACCTAAATGAGTCACGTCCTAATTGTTGATTGTTTGCCATGCCCCCACGGAGTGTTTGGACAAACTCTTAATTTTCTTGCGAGTCTTGTTCACGCCAGCTTGCGCCATAGACCTCGTACTGAGGTCTATGCACATGCCTCGGACCTCATGCCCAACTGGCTGGTGGAATATGGTGCAAGGCCGTGAACGGCTCCTGTGTTCAGTTTCAGAGTTGACCATGGACCATGGTGAGTCACGGACCATCCGGTCCTTCGAACACCGGAGAATATGTGCGGTGTTGGTTTTTGCAAGTCGTGGTAAATCCGGTGGCAAGCCGATGAAAGAACCACTTTGCAGCTCGTTGTCCAAGAAACATCGACATTTTTCTTAGTCCTCTACAAACAAGTACATGTTCTAACTGCTAACTTTCTTGTTGGAGGGATGTGGCACAGCTCGGCAGGAAGTGCTTGAAAAGAGCTACGGCATGGCTGAAGCCATATGCCGAAGAGTGACTTGACCGCAGAAATCGGGTCGCACCTGGTTTCTGCCCACGAGAGACTTGGAGGCTCTTATGATTCCAAGAGAAAGCCCTCCCCAAACAGCGACAGGGATATGACGTCATCAGAAAAGCTGCATGTCCCATCCTCATCGACTCAGAGACATCCATCAAGTCCCCGACGACCCCTCCACAGACGTGGGAGCCGGAGTACCTTGAGGTTGTGGCAGAAGAGCCGCTACTAGCGCCGGTGAAAATGGGTACTTTGCGTGGCGTGGGAGGTGATGGGGATGCTGGGGAAACAGCTTCAGATCACTCTCTTTGTTTGGATCCATTTGGGCCAATTCCAGGTACTGGAGGTTTCGAGGGGCTAAGCTGTCCTTTGGGATTCAACTTTCAGCAATGCTCATTTGGCAGCATCTCAGTCAGATTCCTGAAGGAATAGGTATCAGTTACTGGTCACGCGAATTAAGTGTTTCACTTTGTGAAGTTTGAAGTCCATGTGGTCAATTGGTTCATGCCTTTGTTCATATATTCCTCCATTCAAAGCAATCCCCTACACCTCCAGTCCTACCTCCTCAGGTTCGGTATGACTGGACCCTGGCACCCACCCCAGTCCCACCTTCTTAGAAGGTACGACTGGAGCCCTAGGGCTCGTTGAACATCATCCACTTCCCCGGTTTTAGCAGCGACCGCTCGGACTGTTCGGAGGGTCAACTGTTCAATGGTGCTGGTGCCGGGGTTGTCATGTGCATGCGGTGTCAGGCTGCTTCGGAGCGTGGTTACGTTTCTACAAGACAAGTGGCGTCATCATGAGTGGTGTGTGTGTGTGTCAGAATCTTCCGAGTTGGACGTTCTTTCGGGGTGTGGTCTTGAACGTCCACCCTTTTTCTCCACCAACACCATCGACCGGACTTCCGCAAGGACCGTTTGATGTTTGCTCTCTCACCGGGGATCGGATTGGGGATGGGGGTATCGGATTTTCCTTTGGAGGGGGTTGGGTCTCAAATCCCCAGCTTTTGCAACCGGTCGGGCTGCTCTTTCTGCGTTTGGGAAAGAACCCAAGCCCAACAACCCAAGCCCACTGCACAGCACGGCGTAAACCCTGATGAAGCGACCGGAATCGCAGCCAATTCGTAGTTCGGAGCCAATTCCACGGTGGAAGGCTGTGACATCAAGAGAGGCGTCCAAAACAGCAGACTGGGACTTCATTGTGACTTCATGAGGACAAGTGGTGGTTTTGCAATGTTTTGCATATTTTTGCATCACCAAAGCTCAATAGGAAAATCATGGAAAATCAGAGGAGACATCTTGAAATTACTTGCACTGGGACAGACATGCAACACTAGAAGCAGAAATTCCAGAAGCTCAGGGTTGTCCTTCCAAGCTGCAAGCTCCTCTTTTTTCCAGCTTTCTCAATATCAAGGACTTTTTTTGTGCTTTAGGCCAGTGGGCAGGCTGGCATGGGCAACACAAGACTCAGCAAGTGCCCGGGTTTATAGTGACCTCCCATCCGCTCGGGCGGCGCGCTTCCGCCACGCCCATCTCTTCCGATGGGGGTAGGCGCGGGCTCGGGTCGGCGAACCACCCTTTTGGACAAGCCTTGCAGGTGGCTGACCGATTGATTGCCTTTTTCTGGTTCCTGCCCCCGCTGCCTTTTTCACAAGTTTCAAGAGTTGACTGTCTTTGCTTAGCATCGATGCCCCCTTTTGTATCCTTTTATACTGTGCTAAGTGGTTGGTCGTTGATTTGTGGGAAGGGGACACCCCCACGTGTCCAACCAACTGGCGGTATACCATATGCCGCATATGGATCTATATGGTATTTGGGCACTGAAATCAGTTCTATGATTCCCAAAGGTAACTGGGCGTTTCTCCTGCCCTGGCCGGTTCAATCCGTTTTTCCTATAGTGAAACACTCACACTCGTCACCGGACTCGCCTTCCGGAAGACGCACCTCCACATGGATCCGTTCGCGGGTCGTCTCCGTCTCGGGGCCAGCGCGGACCTTAGACCGGCCATCGACCAAGCGTTGACCTGCTGTTAGGCTGTTGAAGATCCAATGAACACAAATGAAAAAAAAACAGTCTTTGGCCCGCTCCGGATGGACCTTAAAAAGAATCCATGCCTTGTTTCTCAGAGGGTTGTCCTGCACCCTTTGTTTTGTTGCTTAGGTATGCCAAGGTGTGAAACATATTATATAGGTATGTTACATGATATTGTAGTGGTACAGGTGTTTGGCGAACATTTTATTATACCTATTTGGGCCTTATTCATTGCCATGTGCCTCGAAGTTTTCGCACTCAAAGCACTGAACTGCTGATGGTACTGGTCCTGCTGGCGCGAGCTGTGCCGTTGAACCACCCTCGGACGATATCCACGGAGTGTGCCATTTGTAGACATCCCTTGGGGGGGAGCCCGGCGAGCCCTGGTTGGTTTCATGTGTCGTTCCCTTCCGAATCGGCAGATGCGCCGCCACTTCCGCCTGGCTGCTCTGAAGCTTGGCGTTTGATGCGAAAAAGCTTGGCGTTTGAGGCGCAACTCCTGGTGATTCCTGATCAGTGGGTTAGTTGGTACTCATTGCCGTTCTGCTATTCTGGCAGGATCATATCTACAGAGATTATAGAGGATACTGGAGACGGCACTTGCATCATGCATCCCCTTGGGCAAAACCAAGTCTTCCCCCACGCAGCACAGACTGGGAGGGTCAAATGCTGCTTAGATGTGCCCAAAGCTGGGCTGCTTGCGCAGCGTCAGATCTCCCGAAAGTGAGATCAACATTCCAAAGCTGGGAGTTACGTGGCGTTCCCTTCATTGTCCTTCATTCCACGTACTTCTGGTACTTCTTTTTCTTACCTTTCTGGAACTCTAACAGGTGGACTTCGTTCGGTTCGTATAGATCGACGCCGAGATTCGGCATGGGAAGGTCGGGTTCCCAGTTCACTGCACGACTCAGCGGTCGACTCGGCCGTGGGTGGGTATTAGAATGTGCGCCGGTCCTGGCGCGGTGTTGGATTGACTCCCTTCGCCCAGGCCACACCACGGGCAGCTTGGCATTTCAGACTGATCTAGACTTGGAGCCTGCAGGGTCTCCCCTTGAGGGTTTGGGTGTCAAAAATTACAGGTGACTTGTTGGAGGGTTCTGGTAGAGGTTTGCCACCCAGCGTTCCGATAGAAACATGTTTTGAAGGCAACACATTGTCTCCAAGTTACATACTGGTGAGACTCGGCGGGGCTTTCTTGACTGAACTCTTCCGAACGACTCGCATTGAGATTGGTAGCACCCTTGACAAGGGAACCCGGTATCCATCGTGGCCCATCCATGTCCATCCTATTCCCGGCAACATTCGATAAAGCTGCGACTTTGGGGTGAGGTTTTTGCATCATCCATTTTCTACATTGACACTTCAAACCAACCAGTGATGCATATGCCATACGTAGAGTGTTCGGTTAGAAGGAGAGACCCAAATGAACATGCATAATCACTGTGTGTTTGTTTGTTCTTTGCTAGGGCAACGTCAAGTTCTACTCTTCTTCCCGTGCTGTTACTTGGATCCTTGCAGTACTCAAGACCAAGCGGAGTGGCTGTTCCATTCATCCATGGGCCGTTTTACTAAGAGTGCAAGGACAAAAAGATCGAACAGGATAATCTCACCACTTTTTACGACTAACTGCCACTGAACAGAAGCGAGGCAAGGAGTGAGTATTTGAGAGCGGGTGCTAAACAGGTGCATAATTCATCATAATTCAAGTTCCATCAAGTTCCAAAGATGTGTTATCGTCATGCCAAAAGAGCTGCGAGTCCAGCCAACAAAGCGTTTGGTACCCCCATGGCATTTCCACAGTGCACACGATTCTCCAAGCACCAAAAGGTGCTGTCTCCCGGAGAGTTTCAAGACTCAAAACTCAATTGCTAAGCTGCTTAGAACTCACCAAGTGTGAGTTCCGTGCCAGCCCACTCAAAAAGCTCACTTTTTGAATCTTTAAGATACTTTTATATTAGACATAAAGCAGGAAGAAACTAGCTGCATCGTAAACCATTGGGCTTCTTCTCCTGTTTCTTCCTGAACCCCCCAAAAAGACACACGAACTCGCTGGGCTTTATTAATACCGATACCCTAAGCTTCCAAAGGACGTATAGTCGAGGGTTGCTAGCTGCTAGCCTATACCGCCTCTTGCTGGCCTACACTGCGTCCCAGCATAGTATAGTCGGGGGGTTGGCGTGGTATAGGCGTTAGCACAGAGGATGGTATAGGCGAGCATGGGGCATGGTATAGGCGCTTGTACCTTGATTGCCACCTGTGCAACAACATTGTATTATAGTGTTATGATTTTGCGTTCGCCCCCGAGGCTGCTCGGCTGCTGCTGGATGAGCAGGGGGTGCCTGGAGTGAAGAGCACTTGGCTCCCAGGCGTTGGTGTTCAAGTCTTCAGCTTTGAAGAGGCGCGTGGGGTGGGCGTGTTTTTTCTCTCCCCCAACGGATGGAGATGGAGAAGATACCCAGACCGGGTAGATGACGCGTGGTGTGTTTGGGTCCGGAAGAGGAAGAGAGATCAAGATGGATGGCTCGACTCGGCCCATGTGGCATGGGCGTCCATGTCGACGCCCGACTCAGCCTCCGCCGACTTCTCCCGCCCATGTCTCCGACTCGGCCTCCCCCTGTTCCGAGGTGCCTGGGCAGCCGGACCTCTTCGAGGGCGAGGTGCTGGCGGTCTTGGGCAGCAGCTCCCTGGCCGAGGCGAGAGCGCGGAGAGTCAGAGCGTGGAGAGTCACGTCGAGTCACCAGATGGTGTTCAGAGATGGTTTGCTGAAAAACCTTTACTTTACTTGGGATGACGGAACTTGATTGAACCATATTGAACCAACATGTCCAATGCGTTGAAACCACCAACCAGTGTTGTTCTTAGGAAAGAGCGCTAGAACGATGTCACCAGCCACGATGGTCGGAGGCCACGATTGTCGGGATCAGGATGGGTCTGTGCATTCGGCACACGAACGGCTCCTCACCCGCATCGCAGAGTTTGGGGGGACCGTTCGTGTGATGGGTTTGTTCCTTATACTGTAAGCACCACCATAGTCATATGTACAAGTGCCACAGCTGCACACACAGACAGATAAATGTTACATATATATATATATAATATACATTAAGATACCATATATAAATATATACTGATTATCCAAGATTCCAGATGCTTGAATTGAGCGCTTCTTCAGGCGCCCAACGAATCTGAAGCAATGAAGCTTGGGTGCAGAGTGGGCCGCCTACGACTTCACGGCCGACTTCACGGCCTCCATGTGCATACCTCTCAGCACTAAAGTATGTTCAAGTGGCCGTGAGGATGCCATGAGTGCCCACCTTCCAAGCGGACACCAATGGAATCCTCCATTTGCTGGTGGTGGATCTCCGTCCAGGGTGCCCCTTGTTCAAGGTCCAGGCGTGGTTTTTGTTGCATCATTTGAAGGTTGAAGATACTTGCGCGGACCTGCTCTAACTTTGACTTATAACCTCGGTTATAACCTACCCTAACCTAGTTATAACCTAGGTTATAAGTCCCATATCTTCTGTAAGTCACCTAGCTGACTTAGCTTTGACTTAGTAAGAGATATAAAGGTTAGTAAGCACTTAGGTCGGGGCCTAGCCACCTTAGAAGAGTTAGCTTCGACTTAGGCCCAAGTTGGCTAAGTCTGCTAAGTCGAAGCTAAGTCGAAGCTAACTCAAAGCTAAGTCAAAGCTAAGTCAAAGCTAAGTCGAAGCTAAGCTAAGTCAGCTAAGTCGGCTAAGTCAGCTAAGTCGGCTAAGTTTGCTAAGTCGGCTAAGTCCGCTAAGTCGGCTAAGTTTGGCTAGGATTATACTATAAGTCAAATGTGTCTGACACCAAACAAGACCAAACATTTAGAGCATCCATAGACTATCTAAAGAGGAAAAGGTTGTCAGAAAAATATCTGACACTTTCTGATCGTAGACTACTTTAAAAAGAAAACACTGTCAGAAAAAAACTCTGACACTTTCTGACAGTAGACTACTTCAAAGGTCCTTTGGCAGGTGCTTGAGCTGCTTTTTGGGATGTCTCAAGGTTGGTCTGACGGCGACCAGTGACGCGAAAAAATTACCTGTCGCTGCGCGGCCTGGCCGCTGTCATATCTACCTGCTTGCTTTTCGCATTAATTGCTGCTCGGTTGTTCTTCGAGCCACCTATATAGACTTGGCCGACTTAGCCAACGTAGACTTAGCCGACTTAGCTAAGTTAGCTAAGTCCGAGCTAAGTCGCAGCTAAGTCAAAGCTAAGTCGAAGCTAAGTCGAACCTAAGTCGAAGCTAAGTCGCGTGCCTAAGTCCGACTTAGCTCAGACTTAGCTAAGTCCTAGCTAAGACTTACTAACCCTTATAAGTCAAAGCTAGGCTTAGCCAAGCTTAGCTAAGCAGGGTCCGCGCAAGTAGGTTTCCCAAAAAAAGGGAGGAGCAGCAATAATAGGCCTAAAAGACCAGGGTTTGGACTCCCTGCACTCTAAATTGTAAATAGCCTCCAGGGCATTGCCCAGGCCTTAAATTCCAAGATGGTGGTCCTCGTGGTGGGAGGAGGTGATGAAACTTTTGGGGGCATCCGGTCACCTACCCAGCCAGTGGATGATCTTCAACCTTTTTGAGGCTTGGCAATCCGTTTTGGGCATCCGATCTAGGCTCTCAGCATCTCAACACATGTTTGGGCATCCCGCATTGCATCACGTTCTGAATGTTCTGACGTTTGGGCCGTCAGCTCGCTGGGACATGTGCAACAAAGCAGGCTCGCTGGGCACAACTGAAACTTAGACAAGGTAAACGAGATCCCAAGGCAAACGAGCAAGAGGTACCCTCAATCTTTCAACGGTCGAGCTTGTCAGCTCCCAAAACCTTGGTGTTTTTGCTTTATAATTTGTTTTACTGTAATAGTAGTTGTAATAGTATATATATATATAGTTCTTTCTCATGGTTTCAGGTTTGGGCTACCTAGGTCCATCTACCAATTGCCCTCATATGTCCTCAGGAAACGCTTTTCTGACGAGCACCTTGGACCTCGGGTGGAGGGATGAGGATGGGTGGAGGGATGAAAGTTCCTGGGTGTCCCAAGGTTTGTTGCTCCTCGCTTTTTTCGCAGAAAGATGAAGAAAGGCGTTCTGGGACCCTTCATATACCCACCCCCGTTCCTTTTTCATCCACCCCCAATGGTTTGATTTGATGAAGGCTTTCAGAACAAAGAGGGGCTACCTTGCAAGCCCAACATTGAGTTCCACCTGTCCATTGTAGACACATGTAAGGCTCGAGTCTTGGGTGCTGTGAACCCGCAGGGCAGATTCCAAGACCAGGATTCTAATAGCTTCTTGTTCCATCTTGTTCCTAGTAGTAAGGCTAGGAGCCCCTAGTAGCGTCCTTGTTCCTAGTAGCGATGCCCTTTGCTCCTAGCAGCGTCCTTGTTCCTACCTAGGAGTCCTAGGAGCATAAGAACAACTCAGTGTAGTTCGCCCCTACCACGAACCACCCAAACATACCGAAACTCCGACATTCAGAGGACATGATCTTCAGCACTTGACCGAGCACTTGACAATGGCTGGACGTTCAACCGGAACGATGTGTTCGGACCGTCGGACCTTCGGTCCCTGGCGCCGTGCGGCCGCATGTTTTGACCGGTCGCGCGGGTCCCGACACTCGCGTTCGCGCAGGTGCTACGCCGCCTTTGCACAGACCAAGCGTGGCCTCAGTTGCGTGGTCACAGGACTGGTTCAGGCGACCCTGGGAGGCAAAACGGAAGAAGACATGACATGAAATGACTGAAGTACAAACTGAGATTCCCAGAGATTCTCAGGGAGAATCTACAGGAAATGTTGGGTGAAGACCATGGTTTCTTGTAGATATTTCCCACCAATTCCGGGAGAGATGGAAGTGGGGACCAGGTCTTGTTGATTCTTAGCCAAAACGGCTACAGTAGCGGCTAACATGTTCAATGGGCCTGATTCCAAGGTGACTCGGAGCAAGGAGGGGTCGTTTACTGAGTCGCTGAAGCTCAGCCTCAGCCCACACGGTTTCTTTTTATGCAGTTCTGAGGCAGAAGCACGGACTCGCCGCAATTCTGATGTTGGCAAGTCACTAGTAGGTTCATCACATTTCTGCGCTTCTTGCCCAGGGCGCAGGGCCCCTGGCCCCGCCACCGAAAACCGCGGACGCGGCGCACGCGCCCAGCGGGCGGGCGAGGGTCTACCAAGCCGGGAGCCGCAGTGGGCGCATTTGCAATTTGAAGGGTGAAATGGTCCACGTTGAAAGATTTGGGATAGAGATAGGGTTCCTATTGTTTGTTTTGCCATATGGGCCTTTGAGGCATCCTATGTTTGGCAACGCGTGCTATAGTCACAGAAGGTCTTGACGCACGTTGTTCTGATCGACCACACCCTGATACAAAGTGAAGGTTGCAACCGGCAGAGGGCGGGGGTGGTCGCCCATAGTCAAACCAATCAGTTGGGATTTATGGAGTCTTTTCTCCCGTTTGGGGGGTGCTTCGTCACCAAACACGCGGATGATCGCGGAGGCAGATGCATAGTACCCAATGGCTCCATGTAAGCCAACATTTTAGCCTGCATTCACCACCCAAAGCCGCCATATATAGGCAAACACATGCAAAAACATATTACATGGAGCAGTTGGGATATATTACAATGTTTGATCATTTCTTCCCAATAAGATCAATCAGGATACATCCAGCACAACAAGAAAGATGCCTGTTCTCTTAGAGGTCACCTGGATGTTTTGTTCGTTCCGATTCCATGTTTCCTCAGCTGACTCGGCTGACTCGTGACTTCTGACTCGAGCGGGAAGACGTTGGTTTCGTCGGGTTTTTTTCGGGCTTCAGGTTTTGGAATGCTTTTGGAACCGCATTGGGTCCATCCCGGAATACATGGAATACATGCCGCACACGTGGAGTGTTCGGGTACCCTTAGAGCTCCTGGCCTCCCTTTCGCGGTGCCTACCCTGACCGTCTATTGTCTATTGGCCGGGCCTGTAGAGGTACACATAGGACCTTAAAACTATATTCCGGATCGGCCTTATTGTTGAGTGAATCCCCAAAAAAATTGGGAAGCGATTTGTTTGGTAAATACTTGTTCAGGCTTCCGACTCCGCTGCAAGAGTTGCAACTGGAACAGTGGAGAGGGAAGAGGTCGGTCTCACGGTCACCGTGGTGGCTCCCGTTCCGCGTGTCGAGTGGCTTGATGTTGAGGGACTTTGATGGCCCTCAACTACTTAGGGTCTAGAACGGGTGACTCTCAGGGCCGTAGGGTCTGAGGTCTCTTTGAAGTAGTTGCAGGGCATTGGGCTTTGGGGAGGGTACCAAGTTGACCAGGAGGGCGTGCACGGCACCCGAAGATGAACAGAGAAGTGAGCGAAGCCTGAAGATCTTTGGGCGTGTTTGTTGAAAGACCCACGGCTGGCACCACTACTTGGCAAGGGTACATATGGGTGGCATTATATAAGAAAGCTGCTTGGCCAAGCAGCTGAGGCCCAATGGGTCACCTGGCTGGACAACCCTACACTACCGGCCTAGGTCTCCAGACAGGACAGCCAGACAGGAAGCGCCACATAGGTAGAGTGCAGAAGCTTGGGGAGGACGTTGTCGCTATCACCGGTGTAAACCGGTGTCAACTACGACCCCATAAACACATATAAACACCGCGCTGCTTGGCTCAGGTATGTCGCGCCGTGTAGACACTGAGCAAGACATGGAGAAGACCAACGACCAAAAGGAACATCAACGACCAAAAACATTCACAAACTATATTCAGTAGTTAAACAAGCTGCATGGCCCATGGGACAAGAGTTTTTCCATGTTTTTCTCCACCGAACTGATGGTGAATTGTGAGCTCAGAGGGCTTTTCTGCGCAGGAGGACCCTTCATATCTTTTAGCACCATGAAGCTCATCAGGGCATTGAACCAGGGTCTTGTTGATGCACCGCAGCCTCCCATCCCTGCGTCCCGCTAACACGGCGCAGTCCGGCGCGCAAACCGCAGAATCCCAAAAGGGCCACCTGAGCCCATGGCAGTGCTCTTGCGGGACGAGGATTTTGATGTGCTGATTGGGAAACTTACAAGCTCACATCAGATGCCTGGATCGAAGAAGGTGACAGTCATTTCCGTGACCATTCTTGACGAGGTCTTATAGACGAGGTTCGGCGAGCCAGCGTGTAACTTTTATTCGTCCGTTGGCCCCAAAGACCGCAGTCACCCCGCCAAGACTGGGCTTTGGCTTTGAGGGAACAACATCGAGGCAACCAAGATTGAAGTTTCGGTGAAAAAAGAAAACAGCAGGCGGCGCACTGTACACTTGATGAATGTTGTGTGAGTCACGCTTCTTGCTTAAAATCCTGGCCCCCCGGGCCTTCGCGCTCGCGCTCAGGAATCAAGTGGCCGCTTTGCAACGGAAGGTGGAGAAGCTTCAGAATCAGCTCGTCGACGAATTCATGGGACGCAGGGACTCGGCCCGGACTCAACACATGTACCTGGTAGACTCAGGAACATGGAAGTGGACTTCCTGCACGGAGAGGATCATATTTAACAACAACAACAACAACAACAACAACAACAACAACAACAACAACAACAACAACAACAACAACAACAACAACATGCGTTAGTGAGTGGATATTTCATATTTGACCCCTCCAAGTCTCCATTTGACCCCTCCAAGTCTCCATTTGATTCCTCCAAGTCTCCAACAATATAGACTTGAGGCCAAGGGGGGGGCGAAAGCTAGCGCTCCAGAATGGGAAAGTGGAGGGCAGCGAGGTAGGAAAAAACACGGCGCTCTTTTTGGAGGCAGGGGTGAAGAGTCCTTTATATGTGGTTCTTTGCCCGGATCCTCCTGCGAGAGAAGAGAGAGAAGAGAGACGGAAAGACGAGAGACAGAGAGGAGAGAGAGAGAGAGAGAGAGAGGAGAGAGAGATGAGAGAGATATGAGAGAGATGAGAAAGAGATGAAGGAGAGATGAGAGAGATATGAGAGAGATGAGAAAGAGATGAGGGAGAGATGAGAGAGATGAGAGAGAGATGAGAGAGAGATGAGAGAGAGATGAGAGAGATGAGAGAGAGATGAGAGAGAGATGAGAGAGATGAGAGAGATGAGAGAGAGAGAGAGAGACAGTGAGAGTGAGAGTGAGAGTGAGAGTGAGCGAGTGCGGCCGCAAGATACGCAACGCTAACCGCATGCCAAAGAGCGACGACAGGACGGAGTCGAACTTGCGAAGAGGGAGGAGGGAGGGAAGGTGGGAGGAAGACAAGGAGGAGAAGAGGGGAGGTGGGGAGAGGGAGGGGGGGAGGGGGGGAGGGGGTGAAAAGTAGAGCCTACCTGTACAGGGTTCCACTCCAACAGCTGATATAGTGTGTCCATGCTTGACTGCTTCAAGGCTCAAGAGAGGGTCAATGGACCTAAAGAGCAAGAGGATAAGACTCTGCGCATAAAAGACACTAGCGGTCTGCACCTCTACCGTGTACGCCCTAGTCACTCTTTCAGTGGTAGCGGAGCAGTGATCCTGGAAGACCCAGGTGAGCTCCTTTCCTAGGCATAGAATTGCTTGTGGGCAAACGGCCATGGATTGGATTGACGACTGGGAAGAGCCTGATGCGGATGTGGCTTATGAGCCAGCAGCCTACGTGAATAGGCATGTGAGAAGAGAACCAGCAGCAATAGCAATGACAACACAGGTCACTACAAAGGTGCCCCCCATCTTATGATGGAAAGACTTCATGGTTTTCCTATGAGGATGCCATAGACGATTGGTGTGATATCACCGAGCTGGAAGATGAGAAGAGAGGACCAGCTTTGAGAAACAGATTAGAAGGAGAAGCAGCAGTATACAAACGTATATTAGACAGAGATTCATTGAAGGCTAATGAGCCACCAGGAGCAGGAGTAGATTACTTCAAACGAGTACTACGACCATATTTCGTGAAAGGATCAACCAATGTATTCCTATACAGGTTCATGCAATTCGTGCGATTCAATCGAGGATCAGCCGACATGATGAAATGGATGACAAGATTCCAGATTTTACTCCAAAGGCTTATGAGCAGTTGGATGGACATGTTAGAACCAGTCACTCAAGCACATCCCCAAGTCCTTGCTCAGATGCAGGCAGATGCAGCGTTGACTGGAGTAGCACCAACGGCAGAAAGGATTCAGGAAATCATGCAGAATGTCAATGGCAATATGAGAATTCTTCATCAGAATGATTTTCCTTTAGGAGAGAATCTCATTGCCCTACTCATGCTGTCCCTTGCAGATTTGTCTCAGGACCAGCGAAACACTTTGACTTCGTTGATGACTCATCGTGGCAGGTACCTGCAGCAATACACCACAACAGAGTTGAGGACAGTGTTCATCGAGATGTTCTGCACGACAAAGACTTCAGTAGACAATCCATTGATGCAGCCGACAGGTGCTGGAGGTAGAAGATCATTTCTCGTACTAGACGAAGGAGAACTCGATGGTACATTTGGCTATTGGGCCGAAGATGAAGAAGATGGAACAGAAGGATTTTTAGATGCCCTGGACGATGTCTTTTGGGTATATGATGATCAAAACTTCTCGTGGTTCCAAAGGAGATTCCAAGGAAGAAGAGCCAGAAAAGGCAAAGGAAAAGGTAGAAGAAAAGGAAAAGGAAGATCAGGCCGCAGATTCTTCAGACCTCGTGGAAAAGGAAAAGGAAAGAGACGAGGTAAAGGCCATTTTGCTGATGAGCAACAGACAACTTTTCCAGATGAATACCTTGAAGAGAATCCTTATGAGGACACTTGGGAGTCAACCCAAGGAGCATATGATGCCATTCTTGCCGAGGATATGAATGACTATCTTCAAGGAGAATATGATGATGCCAATGACTTTTGGCAACAGCTTGAAGAAGCATGGTTTTCCCACAAAGGAAAAGGAAAAGGCAAGAGAAAAGGCAAGAAAGGAAAAGGAAAAGATAAAGGAGATGGCAAACAAGATGCAAACTATGCAAATCAACAACAGCCACGTTCTTTACCTGCACCTTCAAGAACTTCACAAGCATCAGGAGGTCAACAAGTTTTCTTAGCACATTGTGTGACAGCAGCAGCTGAAGTCCATGACAGTGAGGTGGACTTGCTGTCAGGCATGATGACCTCATGCCAAGATAAAGCTGACTGCGTGGTCAACAATGGTGAGATGATCTTCGATGACATGAGTGCCCCTGTGAGGTACTCTTTGTCAAAGGAGATGCTCACAAAGGCTCCTGATGGCTTTGCGCTTATGAGCGCTGATGGCTTTGCGCTTATGAGCGCTGAGGAAGAAGTGAAGGAGATGCAGGCTATTTCATTTTTGACTGAGAATCGCTTCCCGCCAACTATTGCAATCCTGGACATTGGATGCACTAGAGCTATGGGATCAAGGCGAGCAGTCGACCAATTTTGTAACTATGTCGACAATCACCCAGATTGTGGATTATGGTACTCTTTTGAGTCTACCAAGAGCAAGTTTTACTTTGCCAATTCCCAGAAGGCTACTTGCTCTCAGAAACTGGTGATTTATATGTATGATCGTGCATGGACGATCCACCATACAGAGTTCGACATAGTGGAAGAAGGAGAAGTCCCTTTGCTTATGAGCTTGCCACAGATGAGGAACTTAGGCTTTGAACTCAGGCTGACACCTCGACATGCTTATCTGACATCGGTGCCTCTTGGTATCAAATTTTTGGAGTTGAAGGTTGCAGCCAGTACTCATCTTGTGTTGGACTTCCAAGATATTGCATGGTATCTGTCTGACGTGCGTTGGCAGACTCAGCGTGAGAAGAGTTTTTACTCTCACCTCACTCACTATGAATATGGCCATATTTCTGTTGAACACAATAGTGATGAAGGTGAAGCTGAGCATGCATATCCTGTGGTTGATTTCTGGGAAGTAGATGTTCACAAGAGAGAACTGATACGTCACCACAAGGATTACAGGAAAATTCTTTTCCCAGCAACTAAGTCCTGTCCTGTAGACACTGACTTGCTGGAAGACTTGCGACTAACAATCATCAAGAAGAAAGCAGGAGGAGAAGAAATCAAGAAGACAGATGATTGGCGCAAGGCAAAATGGAAGGACCTACAACTTGGCTATGAATGGCGTGGCAGAACAATTTTTAAATTTAAGCCAGATGCCAAAATTCCAGATCTAAAGATCAGGAAGGCTGGCATTGAGCACCGTGGCATTGGTGATCCCGATGCAGTGGTGCGCTCCTCCTCAGAGAAGGTTCCCATTGCAAAGGACAGGGAACCAGGCTTCTCGTCAGAGAAGGAAGGTGCACCATCCAGTGCCGCGGAAAAGCCCGTGCCGCCAAAGTTTCGGTATACTTCCAAGGGTTTTGATCCATTTTGGAAAGGACACAAGTCGAAACCATCTGAGCCTCAGAATGATTTAAAGGGTGATGATCTTGAGGAGTATGTTCCCTCAGAACCACCTGAGAGGCCAGAAGGTGAACTTGTAGAAATTCCTAAAGCATCAAAAGGACCATCAAGTGATAAACATGAACCACTTGAACCAGGTGATGGCGCTCTTGAGCCTAGGCGGATTTCAATCCCATTACCTGGTAGTGAAGTTGTTGCAATGACACCGGCATATAGGAAGATGTTACAGAGACTGGAGGACAAGGTAGAGCTTTATAAGCTTCATGTGAAGCACTACCATATGAGTCCTACTCAGTTTCGTAGACGTGTTTCTATGTTGAAGCTTCCTGACTCTGTTTTAGAGAAGTATGAATCAGTTGTCAGGAACTGCCGTGTTTGTAACACTTCAGTGGCACCTCCGCCACGAGCCAGAGTCTCCGGTATTAGAGCTTCATGTTTTGGTGATGTTGTTTTTGCTGATCATTGTGAGGTTGAACTTCACAAGAACAAGTATATCATCTTACTTGTTCTTGATGGTGCCACAAATCTTCTCTGGGCTACGGCACAGAAAGACCTCATAGATCAAACCACCATCCAAGCATTGAGGCAGTGGTCTGATGAGAACAACTGTGTTCCAAAGGCCATCGTAGGAGACGAAGCCTTTTTCACAGATGCTTTTGTTGAATACTACAGGTTCCATGGTATACAACAATGTCCTTGTGGGCCAAGAACTCCTTGGCCGAACCGAGCAGAGACAGCTGTACGTTTGTTCAAACGTATGTGGCATGTTATGAAGGTAGATCTGGATGACCCACGTTTTCGTGGTGTTACGGTCAGAGAAGTGGTCAAGAAAGTAGTTTGGGCAAGAAATTGTCAGTTGACTATCAGTGGATATTCACCAATAGAGATAGCAACTGGAAGACGTCCACCAGATCTTTTTGACCTTGAGACCGCAAGCCCTGAGCAATTGTCAGCTAGTGCAGCCGCACAAGATCGTACAAATCTGGAACTACAACGTGTAGCTTTGAGAGCTCATCAAGAAGCACGACAAGCTCAGGACCTTCGAGCAGATCTTGCAAGAAGGACTATGCCAAGTGACGGTCCTTATTTCCAAGGAGAGAAGGTTTTTGTTTGGACTCAGGATTCATCAAAGTTCAAGGATAAAGGACGTTGGGTTCGTGCCACAGTACTTGGACAAGAAGGAGCTATGGTCCAAGCCAACACAGGTAAGGCAGTGATACGTGTGAATCAGTCAAAGGTTAGACGTGATCACGATGAGTGGCATGATGTTTCCATTCCGGCATTAGACGATGAGAATCCGGAGAACTTGCGTGAAGATCACGAACTGTATGTTGATGCCGAATTCGGAGAACAGTCCTTTTTCTTCTGTAATGATGATCATCCTGATGTTGTTGAGTTACTTCATGGAAACAGTGGATTATCTTGGTTCCTTTCAAAGAATGGTGTTAAAGTTGCATCTCCTATGGATTTCAAGGCAGGATACAACTTTTCCACTATGAAGGGTCAAGATGGTATTTGGCAGCAACTGGAGAGATTGCAGCCACACTGTATAGTGATCAACAACCCTTCTCCCAAACAGAACAGAGCTTCTATTTGGTTGCTATGTTGTAATGTGATTGAGTGGCAGTTGAGAAGGAAGAAGCATGTGTTTGTGACTGTTCCCAAAGGAAACAAGTTTTGTCTGTTTTTGCGGAAGTTCATCTCCTCGTTGAGAAATCCGCTTTATAAGTTTGATGTGGATATGAACTGTTTTTGTTATTGTCCGAAGGGAATGAGTTACGTGACAGTCTTCCATTCCTATGCATCCCTGGCATTGGTGACTTTTCCTTCCAAGCTAAAACAGTGCAAGCCACTAGAAGCAACCAGTACTTCAAGGATCCTGACTGGAAGAAGTTTCCGTTTTCATTTTTAGTTGAGATGAATCGTGTCCTTCCTTATAGTGAGACTTCCGACAAGCGTCAGAGTTTCCTTATTGAAGATCTTCTGGAGAACTTTGACTCTGGAAGTTTGTGTGGAACAGCTCTTTTGTTAGAGAGAGAAGCTCATCAGTCAATTTTGCTGAATTCCGTAAGAACGGAAGAGACGACGGAAATTCCGGTTCCACTTCGACACATACTACCACAAAGGTTCACTACTACTGAACTGATCAGAACCTTGAGGCAGGTAGATGCACTACCACAGAGATCAGAGTTTGATGTGACAACATCCTCTGATTCTCGAATTGTGTCATTGATTCCAGGCCTGAAGGAGATTAGACGGAGGACCTTGCCACAGATGTATTTTGAGAGATGTAAGGTCTATCGTGGTACTTTTGGTAGAGTGCATCCTCTCTTCAACTCTGAGGATGATGCAGTGTTGATTATGTGGAAGCCAGGAAAATACCATCAGGTTTTCTTTATGTTTGTGTCACAACTGTCTCCTCATCATGAACAGTTTTTGGTAGATCATTGGAGTATGATAGTTTACGAAGCAGAGACGACAGGCGCCGTGAAGCGCATTGTGACTCCTGATGAAGTAGCTCTAGAGGATCCAAAGGATCAACCTCCAGACTACGGACCACCGATGGATGATGATATGGCTTATGAGCCGATTCCCGTCTCGGGGGAACAGCAGTATTTTGATCCGGATGATGAAGATATGTATCCGCCTGGTGATGGACCGGGTGGCAACCCTGATGATCATCAGGGTGGACAACCTCCGGGACCACCTCCGACAGGTTCCGTAGCTGGTCCGAATCAGTTCGGAAATCCCGATGTTCCTTTGGAGCAACTCGGATATCCATCGAGCGATCCGGAAGAGGCAATGCCGGAGATTACGAGTGAATCCCGTCCGCCAGATGATCCGGGTCAACCACCGATAGGGTTTCCGAGTGATACGGATCCCGTTCATCCGTTCGTACCGTCGCCAGATTCGAACACGCCGGAGCCAGAACCATATGTTCCGGAAAATCGTGAACGTCACAGTAAGCACATGCGGAAGCTTTCTGTGGACTCAACTGATGCTTTGCCAAAGGCGAAGGTGAAGTTTCAGATAAAACGTTCTAAGGTTCAGTTACCGGGACATGACGAACCTATTCCGGCACCTCCGAAGTCAGTGCCAAGAAGTTTCTTTCCTGGACATTCGGAGAATCCGACAGCATCAAGTTCGAATCAACCACAAGCAGCCGACATTCCCGTGCCTACGAGCACAGTCGAAGACGATGACAATGAGACGATTGATACAAATGAAACAGATTCAGAACCTATTTTTGATGAAGAAGATGTGAAAGGTTTTGAGAAGGATCCAGACAAGGATCTGGACGATGAGAAAAATCTTTTTGTTAGTTTTGACGATATGGATTTTTGTGTCATAGGTCCGAACCAAGCTCCTCCGAGTTTTAACTCGTATGATCCGAAAGGTTTTTCACAGTTCTGCCAGTATCTTGCGAAGACAATGGCTAAGAAGACGCCAAAGGCAGAGAGTGTGATTACTCCGGAAGTGCTCCGGAAGTATGCGAAGGAGATCAAGCAAGCTAAACTAGAGGAGTTTCGCAGCTTTTTAGACTTTACTGCGATGAAGTATCGAGACCGAAGAAAGCATAAGATCGATAACTATGTTACCGGTCGATGGGTCCTGACCATCAAGATTGACAAAGATGGTAACTTTAAGAAGTTTAAGGCCAGATGGGTCTGTCGAGGCTTCCAAGATGCCCAGAAATGGGACCTCCAGACGGACTCGCCAACAGCGACCAGGTATGGTTTTCGCGTAGCATGTCAGCATGCAGCCTCTTCTTTCTGGGACCTGTTACACATCGATTTGAAAACTGCCTTTCTTCAGGGGGAACTTTACGACCTCGAGCGACGCGTTATTCACGTTCAACTTCCGACCGACATCGGATTGCCTCCGTATCTTGTCGGATTGTGCACCCGTTCAGTGTACGGATTGAGTGATGCGCCTCGTCGCTGGTGGAATCGACTCGACAAGTTTTTGCACTCACTCGGATTAGTTCCGACTCGAGCCGATCGGTGCACGTACGTCTGCTACTCCGGATGTTTGAGGGTTCCTAAGGCTGTGAACTACTCATCAGAGGAGATGCCAGCCGAACCGGAACCGGTATCCTTCTACGTAGCAGGTGCGCCGCCAAACGAATTCCACGACACAGCGGAGGAAGTTCGTAGGTCTTTTCTCTGTGAAGAACGTCTGTTTTCGGTGTGTTACGGAAATAGGCCGGAGAAGACGGTGACGCGTAGCCTGCTTAAGGCAGAGGATGGAAAATGGACTCCTGTGGTAGATCAGGAACTCCAGAACTTCCTTGACTCTGTAGAGCACAAGGCAGGTTGGCATCAATATGCAAATGGCCATGCTCAAGTCGCTTATCGCGCTAAAGCTCTTCGTACTCCCGAACCTACGTATTCGCGTTCGCGTTTTTGTTTTCGGACTTCAATAGTTAAGCGTAAGGGTGTTTGGTGGCTTCTCGAGACAAACAAGGATATCAGAAACGAGAAGAATGCAGTGACGTTGGAGGAAGAAGCTGAAACGCTTGTCAGTCTTTTTCTTCCTGCAGAACATACGTATACTGTGACACAAACGCCTCAGCTTACACCTGAAGTTGTGGAAGAGTTGCTTGAGCATTTTATGGACCCTGTGCATGGCAGTAATTCTAAGAATAGGTCACCCATTGGTATGTGTTGTTTACATGTTGATGATCTTTTTGTGACAGGTAATGATATCTTTTTGAAACAGTTCAAGGATATTGTGAAGTCACAGTTTAAGATTGGACATGAGGACACTAATGACCTGATGTTTACTGGACAACGTGTTGCTTGGAAAATGCAAGAGAAGACCAAGAAGAAGGAGTACATCTCAGTAGAACAATCCCTTTGTGTTCAGGAATTGACTGAGATTATCATTCCAAAAGGTTTGAAGGATGAGGAAAAGTGTGACAAGGACATGCACACAGCCTTCAGATCACTTCTTGGCAGCATAAACTGGTTACAATCCAGAACACAATTCCAAGCATTCTACCAATTCTCGAGGTCAGCATCAGCATCAGCAGGACCTACAATAGGTGATTGCAAGGCCCTGAACAAGCTGTGCAAACAAATCGTGACTGACCCTATGGAGTTACGTTTTTGGCCACTGGAAGGTAGTCCACGGTTAATTGCTATGCCAGATGCCGCATTCAGGAACAACAGTGACAAATCCTCTCAACGTGCGATGGTTATTTTTATGGGTGAGCAAAGGAAGGCAAAACAGAAGAACACTAAAGGCTCACTTATTTTCTTTGAATCTTCTAAGATCAAGAGAACAACCCTGTCCACAACTGTTGCAGAGTTGTATGCATTCATGAAGTGTTATGGCACTTGCCAAATGCTTAGAGGCTTGATCAAGGACATTACAGGCTACTCTACTGACATTCACATGCGCACTGATGCTAACAATCTTGTGACTACAGCTAGTACTACTCATGTTCCTGAGCAACAGGAGACTATTCATATGATCCAAATGCTTAGGAAGGAAGCATGCTCTGGTGCAATTGCTGACTTGTCACATATACGCACTCAGTGGTGTCTCGCTGACTGTCTTACTAAGAAGTCTGCTAGTCCACAAGCTTTGATAGATGCAGTACGCAGCGGTTGTTTAAAGGAAGTTGATGCACATCCACCTTTTAGATCTCTTATTGAACACAAGGCATATTTGCGTGGATGGCTTCCTACAGTATGCACACATGTTGACTTTTCACATGATGTGTTTTATCTTGGAGATTCTTTGCACTGAGAGTGAGAGGAGAGAATTCAATGCATGTGTTTTTGTTTGAGAGAAATTTGAATTTCTTTCATGAATTTGTGCCTGCGGCTCAAATTAGCTTGGCAAGATCAGCACTTTTCTTTCGAAGACTATTGCCTTGCATCGTTGACTACCTGTCATTTCTACAACTTAGGACATTGGCCTCTGACCGGTGTACTTTGTATCAACAGAGATGACTGGTCAGGGAGCGTCCAATATGGTCAACATCTTTGAGTATGCTCGAAACTGGTCACAAAAGGTTCCTTGGGGACAACCTCAGAACTGGGCAAACCGTTTGAGACGCCCACGTACGCCAGTTGAGTTCCATAGGAACTCAGAGCAGGATGAATTGATCTTAACTGACATTCTTGCAATGTGTTTGGCACCTGAGAACCATACTAAGTTCAATTTTCGAGTACGGTGGTTCGCAGAGATTGCCAGATACGCTCTTGGCTATGTCACCCAAGAGGAAGAGGATGAATATGAGAGAAGTAGGCAGTTCGTGGCAACAAGAGTCGCGTGGAGGCAAAACGATTATGGGAAGATAGCCACGGGGCTCAACTATATGCTACGACATGATCGTTCTCTCGATAGGTTGATGGACAGTAGGGCAATGATAGAGCTTATGCCTCTGATCACAGAGGGAACTGCTCGAATGCCATCGCCTTTTCGTATTTATCCTAATACTTTCTTTGCTATATTGCATAGCGATGAGAAGCAAAGATTTCATTTGGTGATTCGCTTGGACAAGAATGTTTGGTACAACACAGGCAATCAATACGATATGCCCTTCTCCATGCGTTTGGGAGTGAATCAAGGGCATACAGGACTCATGCAGAACATCAGTCCAGAGAAGTTGAATCATAGATTGACTTCTATTGAGGCAAGATGTTTAGGACATGTTTTTCATGTTACCAGGAAGGAGAACTGGGCCAGCATTGAGAAGTATGGTTTGATGAGAGATCCACAAAGTTGGAATAGAAGGAATAGAGGTGAAGGAAGAGATTATGTTCATTTTATGTACAGCAATCCACAAACTTTGCCTTACATTCCTTTAGGCCCAGGTACAGTGGTTCCAAGAGATTATGGACAGCCTTTGTATGTGAAGCTTAATGTGATTCTTTGGCTTCAGGCTGGACGTCCTCTGTATTTCAGCAACAATGGAGTGGTGCTTGCACATTGTGATGTAGAGCCCACATACTTGGACATTTGTGTGGATGAACCACGACCAGAAGATGCTCCAGAGCCAGCTAAGGAGTTGATTAACTCTTTGCCAGCAGAAAAGATAATGGAGAAGATCAACAGAGAGAAGGAGCAACAAGATAGATTGAGATCCTTGTTCACAAGACTCTCACAGGACTCGGCATTTGCACATGAAACTCTTAGGAGGATTAATGCCTTTGAGCCTGGAGTGGAACAAGCAAGGAGGCATATGCTTCTTTGGTTAGATGAGCTGACCTACGATGCCATTGTGAGATTTTTCAGCTCTGACAATGATCCCAGACGTGAGTACAATCGTTCACGATTGAGGTCACGTCAGGTGATGCCTGAAGGCCATTATCAGATGCCACCTGGATGGTCTTTAATTCCACCTAAAGAGATTGATGATCGTGATCCTTGGAGCATCTTAGGCTATAGTACTCCAAAGTTGATTGTCGATGGAGATGGTGTGACAACGAGATCGTTGTTTATGGTACACCCATTAGTTCTGAGCAAGGATCAGCAAAATCTGGTGAAGGCTGATGAGGAAGTGATTCGCTTTGACCACCTATGGAGAGACATCACTTCAAGAAGACCAACAGCCAGGACTTCTGGAGAACCTCAACAAGATGAAGAAGATGACTCTGCTCATGTTGCTGAGCGTGAGATGACATGGTTCATTCAGAATGTCAACAACC
>CAXAMN010000891.1:1393924-1414680 GCA_963970005.1 Durusdinium trenchii
GGTTGTTGACATTCTGAATGAACCATGTCATCTCACGCTCAGCAACATGAGCAGAGTCATCTTCTTCATCTTGTTGAGGTTCTCCAGAAGTCCTGGCTGTTGGTCTTCTTGAAGTGATGTCTCTCCATAGGTGGTCAAAGCGAATCACTTCCTCATCAGCCTTCACCAGATTTTGCTGATCCTTGCTCAGAACTAATGGGTGTACCATAAACAACGATCTCGTTGTCACACCATCTCCATCGACAATCAACTTTGGAGTACTATAGCCTAAGATGCTCCAAGGATCACGATCATCAATCTCTTTAGGTGGAATTAAAGACCATCCAGGTGGCATCTGATAATGGCCTTCAGGCATCACCTGACGTGACCTCAATCGTGAACGATTGTACTCACGTCTGGGATCATTGTCAGAGCTGAAAAATCTCACAATGGCATCGTAGGTCAGCTCATCTAACCAAAGAAGCATATGCCTCCTTGCTTGTTCCACTCCAGGCTCAAAGGCATTAATCCTCCTAAGAGTTTCATGTGCAAATGCCGAGTCCTGTGAGAGTCTTGTGAACAAGGATCTCAATCTATCTTGTTGCTCCTTCTCTCTGTTGATCTTCTCCATTATCTTTTCTGCTGGCAAAGAGTTAATCAACTCCTTAGCTGGCTCTGGAGCATCTTCTGGTCGTGGTTCATCCACACAAATGTCCAAGTATGTGGGCTCTACATCACAATGTGCAAGCACCACTCCATTGTTGCTGAAATACAGAGGACGTCCAGCCTGAAGCCAAAGAATCACATTAAGCTTCACATACAAAGGCTGTCCATAATCTCTTGGAACCACTGTACCTGGGCCTAAAGGAATGTAAGGCAAAGTTTGTGGATTGCTGTACATAAAATGAACATAATCTCTTCCTTCACCTCTATTCCTTCTATTCCAACTTTGTGGATCTCTCATCAAACCATACTTCTCAATGCTGGCCCAGTTCTCCTTCCTGGTAACATGAAAAACATGTCCTAAACATCTTGCCTCAATAGAAGTCAATCTATGATTCAACTTCTCTGGACTGATGTTCTGCATGAGTCCTGTATGCCCTTGATTCACTCCCAAACGCATGGAGAAGGGCATATCGTATTGATTGCCTGTGTTGTACCAAACATTCTTGTCCAAGCGAATCACCAAATGAAATCTTTGCTTCTCATCGCTATGCAATATAGCAAAGAAAGTATTAGGATAAATACGAAAAGGCGATGGCATTCGAGCAGTTCCCTCTGTGATCAGAGGCATAAGCTCTATCATTGCCCTACTGTCCATCAACCTATCGAGAGAACGATCATGTCGTAGCATATAGTTGAGCCCCGTGGCTATCTTCCCATAATCGTTTTGCCTCCACGCGACTCTTGTTGCCACGAACTGCCTACTTCTCTCATATTCATCCTCTTCCTCTTGGGTGACATAGCCAAGAGCGTATCTGGCAATCTCTGCGAACCACCGTACTCGAAAATTGAACTTAGTATGGTTCTCAGGTGCCAAACACATTGCAAGAATGTCAGTTAAGATCAATTCATCCTGCTCTGAGTTCCTATGGAACTCAACTGGCGTACGTGGGCGTCTCAAACGGTTTGCCCAGTTCTGAGGTTGTCCCCAAGGAACCTTTTGTGACCAGTTTCGAGCATACTCAAAGATGTTGACCATATTGGACGCTCCCTGACCAGTCATCTCTGTTGATACAAAGTACACCGGTCAGAGGCCAGTGTCCTAAGTTGTAGAAATGACAGGTAGTCAACGATGCAAGGCAATAGTCTTCGAAAGAAAAGTGCTGATCTTGCCAAGCTAAATTGAGCCGCAGGCACAAATTCATGAAGGAAATTCAAAATTTCTTTCAAACAAAAGCACATGCATTGAATTCTCTCCTCTCACTCTCAGTGCAAAGAATCTCCAAGATAAAACACATCATGTGAAAAGTCAACATGTGTGCATACTGTAGGAAGCCATCCACGCAAATATGCCTTGTGTTCAATAAGAGATCTAAAAGGTGGATGTGCATCAACTTCCTTTAAACAACCGCTGCGTACTGCATCTATCAAAGCTTGTGGACTAGCAGACTTCTTAGTAAGACAGTCAGCGAGACACCACTGAGTGCGTATATGTGACAAGTCAGCAATTGCACCAGAGCATGCTTCCTTCCTAAGCATTTGGATCATATGAATAGTCTCCTGTTGCTCAGGAACATGAGTAGTACTAGCTGTAGTCACAAGATTGTTAGCATCAGTGCGCATGTGAATGTCAGTAGAGTAGCCTGTAATGTCCTTGATCAAGCCTCTAAGCATTTGGCAAGTGCCATAACACTTCATGAATGCATACAACTCTGCAACAGTTGTGGACAGGGTTGTTCTCTTGATCTTAGAAGATTCAAAGAAAATAAGTGAGCCTTTAGTGTTCTTCTGTTTTGCCTTCCTTTGCTCACCCATAAAAATAACCATCGCACGTTGAGAGGATTTGTCACTGTTGTTCCTGAATGCGGCATCTGGCATAGCAATTAACCGTGGACTACCTTCCAGTGGCCAAAAACGTAACTCCATAGGGTCAGTCACGATTTGTTTGCACAGCTTGTTCAGGGCCTTGCAATCACCTATTGTAGGTCCTGCTGATGCTGATGCTGACCTCGAGAATTGGTAGCATGCTTGGAATTGTGTTCTGGATTGTAACCAGTTTATGCTGCCAAGAAGTGATCTGAAGGCTGTGTGCATGTCCTTGTCACACTTTTCCTCATCCTTCAAACCTTTTGGAATGATAATCTCAGTCAATTCCTGAACACAAAGGGATTGTTCTACTGAGATGTACTCCTTCTTCTTGGTCCTCTCTTGCATTTTCCAAGCAACACGTTGTCCAGTAAACATCAGGTCATTAGTGTCCTCATGTCCAATCTTAAACTGTGACTTCACAATATCCTTGAACTGTTTCAAAAAGATATCATTACCTGTCACAAAAAGATCATCAACATGTAAACAACACATACCAATGGGTGACCTATTCTTAGAATTACTGCCATGCACAGGGTCCATAAAATGCTCAAGCAACTCTTCCACAACTTCAGGTGTAAGCTGAGGCGTTTGTGTCACAGTATACGTATGTTCTGCAGGAAGAAAAAGACTGACAAGCGTTTCAGCTTCTTCCTCCAACGTCACTGCATTCTTCTCGTTTCTGATATCCTTGTTTGTCTCGAGAAGCCACCAAACACCCTTACGCTTAACTATTGAAGTCCGAAAACAAAAACGCGAACGCGAATACGTAGGTTCGGGAGTACGAAGAGCTTTAGCGCGATAAGCGACTTGAGCATGGCCATTTGCATATTGATGCCAACCTGCCTTGTGCTCTACAGAGTCAAGGAAGTTCTGGAGTTCCTGATCTACCACAGGAGTCCATTTTCCATCCTCTGCCTTAAGCAGGCTACGCGTCACCGTCTTCTCCGGCCTATTTCCGTAACACACCGAAAACAGACGTTCTTCACAGAGAAAAGACCTACGAACTTCCTCCGCTGTGTCGTGGAATTCGTTTGGCGGCGCACCTGCTACGTAGAAGGATACCGGTTCCGGTTCGGCTGGCATCTCCTCTGATGAGTAGTTCACAGCCTTAGGAACCCTCAAACATCCGGAGTAGCAGACGTACGTGCACCGATCGGCTCGAGTCGGAACTAATCCGAGTGAGTGCAAAAACTTGTCGAGTCGATTCCACCAGCGACGAGGCGCATCACTCAATCCGTACACTGAACGGGTGCACAATCCGACAAGATACGGAGGCAATCCGATGTCGGTCGGAAGTTGAACGTGAATAACGCGTCGCTCGAGGTCGTAAAGTTCCCCCTGAAGAAAGGCAGTTTTCAAATCGATGTGTAACAGGTCCCAGAAAGAAGAGGCTGCATGCTGACATGCTACGCGAAAACCATACCTGGTCGCTGTTGGCGAGTCCGTCTGGAGGTCCCATTTCTGGGCATCTTGGAAGCCTCGACAGACCCATCTGGCCTTAAACTTCTTAAAGTTACCATCTTTGTCAATCTTGATGGTCAGGACCCATCGACCGGTAACATAGTTATCGATCTTATGCTTTCTTCGGTCTCGATACTTCATCGCAAAGCTGCGAAACTCCTCTAGTTTAGCTTGCTTGATCTCCTTCGCATACTTCCGGAGCACTTCCGGAGTAATCACACTCTCTGCCTTTGGCGTCTTCTTAGCCATTGTCTTCGCAAGATACTGGCAGAACTCGGAGGACCTTGCCACAGATGTATTTTGAGAGATTCATCATCCTGTGGTTGATTCACATCTTCTTGCCACCCGGTCCATCACCAGGCGGATACATATCTTCATCATCCGGATCAAAATACTGCTGTTCCCCCGAGACGGGAATCGGCTCATAAGCCATATCATCATCCATCGGTGGTCCGTAGTCTGGAGGTTGATCCTTTGGATCCTCTAGAGCTATTTCATCAGGAGTCACAATGCGCTTCACGGCGCCTGTCGTCTCTGCTTCGTAAACTATCATACTCCAATGATCTACCAAAAACTGTTCATGATGAGGAGACAGTTGTGACACAAACATAAAGAAAACCTGATGGTATTTTCCTGGCTTCCACATAATCAACACTGCATCATCCTCAGAGTTGAAGAGAGGATGCACTCTACCAAAAGTACCACGATAGACCTTACATCTCTCAAAATACATCTGTGGCAAGGTCCTCCGTCTAATCTCCTTCAGGCCTGGAATCAATGACACAATTCGAGAATCAGAGGATGTTGTCACATCAAACTCTGATCTCTGAGGTAGTGCATCTACCTGCCTCAAGGTTCTGATCAGTTCAGTAGTAGTGAACCTTTGTGGTAGTATGTGTCGAAGTGGAACCGGAATTTCCGTCGTCTCTTCCGTTCTTACGGAATTCAGCAAAATTGACTGATGAGCTTCTCTCTCTAACAAAAGAGCTGTTCCACACAAACTTCCAGAGTCAAAGTTCTCCAGAAGATCTTCAATAAGGAAACTCTGACGCTTGTCGGAAGTCTCACTATAAGGAAGGAAACGATTCATCTCAACTAAAAATGAAAACGGAAACTTCTTCCAGTCAGGATCCTTGAAGTACTGGTTGCTTCTAGTGGCTTGCACTGTTTTAGCTTGGAAGGAAAAGTCACCAATACCTTTACATCCCTGGCAGGATGCATAGGAATGGAAGACTGTCACGTAACTCATTCCCTTCGGACAATAACAAAAACAGTTCATATCCACATCAAACTTATAAAGCGGATTTCTCAACGAGGAGATGAACTTCCGCAAAAAACAGACAAAACTTGTTTCCTTTGGGAACAGTCACAAACACATGCTTCTTCCTTCTCAACTGCCACTCAATCACATTACAACATAGCAACCAAATAGAAGCTCTGTTCTGTTTGGGAGAAGGGTTGTTGATCACTATACAGTGTGGCTGCAATCTCTCCAGTTGCTGCCAGATACCATCTTGACCCTTCATAGTGGAAAAGTTGTATCCTGCCTTGAAATCCATAGGAGATGCAACTTTAACACCATTCTTTGAAAGGAACCAAGATAATCCACTGTTTCCATGAAGTAACTCAACAACATCAGGATGATCATCATTACAGAAGAAAAAGGACTGTTCTCCGAATTCGGCATCAACATACAGTTCGTGATCTTCACGCAAGTTCTCCGGATTCTCATCGTCTAATGCCGGAATGGAAACATCATGCCACTCATCGTGATCACGTCTAACCTTTGACTGATTCACACGTATCACTGCCTTACCAGTGTTGGCTTGGACCATAGCTCCTTCTTGTCCAAGTACTGTGGCACGAACCCAACGTCCTTTATCCTGAGTCCAAACAAAAACCTTCTCTCCTTGGAAATAAGGACCGTCACTTGGCATAGTCCTTCTTGCAAGATCTGCTCGAAGGTCCTGAGCTTGTCGTGCTTCTTGATGAGCTCTCAAAGCTATACGTTGTAGTTCCAGATTTGTACGATCTTGTGCGGCTGCACTAGCTGACAATTGCTCAGGGCTTGCGGTCTCAAGGTCAAAAAGATCTGGTGGACGTCTTCCAGTTGCTATCTCTATTGGTGAATATCCACTGATAGTCAACTGACAATTTCTTGCCCAAACTACTTTCTTGACCACTTCTCTGACCGTAACACCACGAAAACGTGGGTCATCCAGATCTACCTTCATAACATGCCACATACGTTTGAACAAACGTACAGCTGTCTCTGCTCGGTTCGGCCAAGGAGTTCTTGGCCCACAAGGACATTGTTGTATACCATGGAACCTGTAGTATTCAACAAAAGCATCTGTGAAAAAGGCTTCGTCTCCTACGATGGCCTTTGGAACACAGTTGTTCTCATCAGACCACTGCCTCAATGCTTGGATGGTGGTTTGATCTATGAGGTCTTTCTGTGCCGTAGCCCAGAGAAGATTTGTGGCACCATCAAGAACAAGTAAGATGATATACTTGTTCTTGTGAAGTTCAACCTCACAATGATCAGCAAAAACAACATCACCAAAACATGAAGCTCTAATACCGGAGACTCTGGCTCGTGGCGGAGGTGCCACTGAAGTGTTACAAACACGGCAGTTCCTGACAACTGATTCATACTTCTCTAAAACAGAGTCAGGAAGCTTCAACATAGAAACACGTCTACGAAACTGAGTAGGACTCATATGGTAGTGCTTCACATGAAGCTTATAAAGCTCTACCTTGTCCTCCAGTCTCTGTAACATCTTCCTATATGCCGGTGTCATTGCAACAACTTCACTACCAGGTAATGGGATTGAAATCCGCCTAGGCTCAAGAGCGCCATCACCTGGTTCAAGTGGTTCATGTTTATCACTTGATGGTCCTTTTGATGCTTTAGGAATTTCTACAAGTTCACCTTCTGGCCTCTCAGGTGGTTCTGAGGGAACATACTCCTCAAGATCATCACCCTTTAAACCATTCTGAGGCTCAGATGGTTTCGACTTGTGTCCTTTCCAAAATGGATCAAAACCCTTGGAAGTATACCGAAACTTTGGCGGCACGGGCTTTTCCGCGGCACTGGATGGTGCACCTTCCTTCTCTGACGAGAAGCCTGGTTCCCTGTCCTTTGCAATGGGAACCTTCTCTGAGGAGGAGCGCACCACTGCATCGGGATCACCAATGCCACGGTGCTCAATGCCAGCCTTCCTGATCTTTAGATCTGGAATTTTGGCATCTGGCTTAAATTTAAAAATTGTTCTGCCACGCCATTCATAGCCAAGTTGTAGGTCCTTCCATTTTGCCTTGCGCCAATCATCTGTCTTCTTGATTTCTTCTCCTCCTGCTTTCTTCTTGATGATTGTTAGTCGCAAGTCTTCCAGCAAGTCAGTGTCTACAGGACAGGACTTAGTTGCTGGGAAAAGAATTTTCCTGTAATCCTTGTGGTGACGTATCAGTTCTCTCTTGTGAACATCTACTTCCCAGAAATCAACCACAGGATATGCATGCTCAGCTTCACCTTCATCACTATTGTGTTCAACAGAAATATGGCCATATTCATAGTGAGTGAGGTGAGAGTAAAAACTCTTCTCACGCTGAGTCTGCCAACGCACGTCAGACAGATACCATGCAATATCTTGGAAGTCCAACACAAGATGAGTACTGGCTGCAACCTTCAACTCCAAAAATTTGATACCAAGAGGCACCGATGTCAGATAAGCATGTCGAGGTGTCAGCCTGAGTTCAAAGCCTAAGTTCCTCATCTGTGGCAAGCTCATAAGCAAAGGGACTTCTCCTTCTTCCACTATGTCGAACTCTGTATGGTGGATCGTCCATGCACGATCATACATATAAATCACCAGTTTCTGAGAGCAAGTAGCCTTCTGGGAATTGGCAAAGTAAAACTTGCTCTTGGTAGACTCAAAAGAGTACCATAATCCACAATCTGGGTGATTGTCGACATAGTTACAAAAATGGTTGACTGCTCGCCTTGATCCCATAGCTCTAGTGCATCCAATGTCCAGGATTGCAATAGTTGGCGGGAAGCGATTCTCAGTCAAAAATGAAATAGCCTGCATCTCCTTCACTTCTTCCTCAGCGCTCATAAGCGCAAAGCCATCAGCGCTCATAAGCGCAAAGCCATCAGGAGCCTTTGCGAGCATCTCCTTTGACAAAGAGTACCTCACAGGGGCACTCATGTCATCGAAGATCATCTCACCATTGTTGACCACGCAGTCAGCTTTATCTTGGCATGAGGTCATCATGCCTGACAGCAAGTCCACCTCACTGTCATGGACTTCAGCTGCTGCTGTCACACAATGTGCTAAGAAAACTTGTTGACCTCCTGATGCTTGTGAAGTTCTTGAAGGTGCAGGTAAAGAACGTGGCTGTTGTTGATTTGCATAGTTTGCATCTTGTTTGCCATCTCCTTTATCTTTTCCTTTTCCTTTCTTGCCTTTTCTCTTGCCTTTTCCTTTTCCTTTGTGGGAAAACCATGCTTCTTCAAGCTGTTGCCAAAAGTCATTGGCATCATCATATTCTCCTTGAAGATAGTCATTCATATCCTCGGCAAGAATGGCATCATATGCTCCTTGGGTTGACTCCCAAGTGTCCTCATAAGGATTCTCTTCAAGGTATTCATCTGGAAAAGTTGTCTGTTGCTCATCAGCAAAATGGCCTTTACCTCGTCTCTTTCCTTTTCCTTTTCCACGAGGTCTGAAGAATCTGCGGCCTGATCTTCCTTTTCCTTTTCCTTTTCTTCTACCTTTTCCTTTGCCTTTTCTGGCTCTTCTTCCTTGGAATCTCCTTTGGAACCACGAGAAGTTTTGATCATCATATACCCAAAAGACATCGTCCAGGGCATCTAAAAAATCCTTCTGTTCCATCTTCTTCATCTTCGGCCCAATAGCCAAATGTACCATCGAGTTCTCCTTCGTCTAGTACGAGAAATGATCTTCTACCTCCAGCACCTGTCGGCTGCATCAATGGATTGTCTACTGAAGTCTTTGTCGTGCAGAACATCTCGATGAACACTGTCCTCAACTCTGTTGTGGTGTATTGCTGCAGGTACCTGCCACGATGAGTCATCAACGAAGTCAAAGTGTTTCGCTGGTCCTGAGACAAATCTGCAAGGGACAGCATGAGTAGGGCAATGAGATTCTCTCCTAAAGGAAAATCATTCTGATGAAGAATTCTCATATTGCCATTGACATTCTGCATGATTTCCTGAATCCTTTCTGCCGTTGGTGCTACTCCAGTCAACGCTGCATCTGCCTGCATCTGAGCAAGGACTTGGGGATGTGCTTGAGTGACTGGTTCTAACATGTCCATCCAACTGCTCATAAGCCTTTGGAGTAAAATCTGGAATCTTGTCATCCATTTCATCATGTCGGCTGATCCTCGATTGAATCGCACGAATTGCATGAACCTGTATAGGAATACATTGGTTGATCCTTTCACGAAATATGGTCGTAGTACTCGTTTGAAGTAATCTACTCCTGCTCCTGGTGGCTCATTAGCCTTCAATGAATCTCTGTCTAATATACGTTTGTATACTGCTGCTTCTCCTTCTAATCTGTTTCTCAAAGCTGGTCCTCTCTTCTCATCTTCCAGCTCGGTGATATCACACCAATCGTCTATGGCATCCTCATAGGAAAACCATGAAGTCTTTCCATCATAAGATGGGGGCACCTTTGTAGTGACCTGTGTTGTCATTGCTATTGCTGCTGGTTCTCTTCTCACATGCCTATTCACGTAGGCTGCTGGCTCATAAGCCACATCCGCATCAGGCTCTTCCCAGTCGTCAATCCAATCCATGGCCGTTTGCCCACAAGCAATTCTATGCCTAGGAAAGGAGCTCACCTGGGTCTTCCAGGATCACTGCTCCGCTACCACTGAAAGAGTGACTAGGGCGTACACGGTAGAGGTGCAGACCGCTAGTGTCTTTTATGCGCAGAGTCTTATCCTCTTGCTCTTTAGGTCCATTGACCCTCTCTTGAGCCTTGAAGCAGTCAAGCATGGACACACTATATCAGCTGTTGGAGTGGAACCCTGTACAGGTAGGCTCTACTTTTCAGGGGGGGAGGGGGGGGGGGGGGGGGGGCTTCGGCCTGAAAGATCAGGGGTTAGGATTTGCACCCGATCGAAAGAAACCTTGCTATCGCAAGAGTAACTCCAGCTAGCTTCGCTAGCTTTCGTGATGAGTTGCTTGGACTCGGCCCCGTTTCCGGCAAGTCACGTGGTTCCCGTGACGTCGGTGCCCTTCCCTCGGACGGGTCGCCCCTTCTGAGAAGCTCGCCAGCCCAGGCTGCAGAAGCACAAGCTACGAGTGTCATCATCCCAATTGAGCCTCAATTGCTCAAGTCAAACAAACAGTTCGTTGACCAGAAAGTTGAAAGGCACAGACAAGAACACCAGAACGCGCGTTTCTAAAGCGTTGCAAAGTGGTCATCATGATCAGATCAACTGGGGTGCGCTGGGCTTCGTTTGAAGGGTTGATGTGCCAAGAGGTTGAACACAGACCCCAGATGCTCCTCCATGTATGCAGTATATACCTACATTGACCCCTGAAACCACCCCAATGCATAAATATGCTGTACATGGATATACATGGAGCTTGGGATGGTTTGGGAAGGGAAAAGCGATTGGTGTTGCTTTCCCTAGGGCTCCAAGTGCCTCCTCAGAAGGTGTTTGGACCCTCTAAACCCACCCCAATCTCACCTTCTTAGAAGGTACGACTGGACCCTAGGGTTTCACTATCTACACGGTTCGAAGCACCGCAGTGACCGCTGCCGTGTCCTCAGGAGCTTGGGCGAGGATGGAGAAACACCTGGCTCAAAGATTCGGAGCATGACCGGAGAAGCCCGGAGTGTCGAAGCCCGAGCGTCCCGGGGTCGGTGGCATCCAACCTGGTCGCCCTTTTTGGGGGGATGGGTTTTCCCCACTCAACTCGAACAGCCCTATAGGGATCCAGTCGTACCTTCTCAGAAGGTACTTGGACCCTCCTGGCACCCACATAACAGTCTCTCCAATCACCTGAGGTTCGGTACGACTGGATCCCTAGGGGCTGGACAGTTGGATTTTCGGATCGATTTTCGGAACGGTTTTAGGTCCGTCAGGTCGTCCAGTCGACTCTTTGTGGGCAGGTCTTTCCAGTCCGGTCGCACCGTGGGCCCCCGACCAGAAGAGGACAAACAAAAACATTGAAAAGAAGAACGTGGCACGTTTTGAGTGGCTCCTTTGATGGATTTTTCACCCTAAAAAACAACTCGACTGGGTGAAAACGCCGTCGGTGGGAGGTTTCTACACATTTCTACGTATATACTCATATATGCGGTCTAGAAATGTCTAAAATGTATTGATCGTCAGATGTAGTCATCCCGCATAAAGATCAAAACATGTCAAAACAAATTCATTTTCCAACCATCAGCTCGTCATAAACTCTGTTCAATCACTTCGTGCATTGGCAACGCAACGGCATTGGTTCAGAGACCTTGTCGTCCAGCATGGTCCAGACACAAACATTTGCTCAACAAGACACTGGAACGCAGAAGTGGGTTGAAACTCAAATGAGATGGATCCTGAATGCAAGAGCTTGTCATCTACAACTGTGCCTCCCTAATATTCCCTAATTACAGATCATCGAGGTGCAACTCGACAAGCACTCATGGATACCTTTGGTTCATCAGCGACGATGAATGTCAAAGCATCGGGGCCAAAGAAATTGTTTAGACAAGCAAGAGTCCGACGCCCTGGACAAAGGGGGAACAGACTCAAACCCATTGGTTGGCTAGTTCGTTGGTTGAATCCGGCGTCCAATTATAGCAGGTCGACCCTCGTGTTCCAGCACTTCTCCGAATGTAGCACTTCTCCACCGGGCTCCGAAAATCATCGGTCGCGTCGTGGCATTGTGCTGCTGGACGCCGAGGAAAGCAGTGAGGCCTTGTCTGCTGCGGAAAGTGGGGCCTCGGAAGACCGACCCGGGCTTTATGCCATACCAAGTGTGGACAAGATGACGAGGACGCCTTCCACCTCCAGGAAAAGCAGGTTCCTTTTTACCAGCGGCCGTAATATTAGCCCCTTGGGAAGATCAGATGCCAAAAAGGTTGATATTTGTGGATGGAGGGGCCAAAAAAGATCACTGGAAGACCTGACACTATTGACCGTTTGGAAGGTGAAGGCCATTGGAACAATCAAGCACTTTAACTTGAGTCCCCCAAAGGATGCCCTGGTCCGTATGGTATCTCTGCTCTTAGCATTTTTGATCAGACTTGCGCGATCATTTCAGCCACCCCTACTCTCTTCATCTCGCCAAGGCTCGCGAGATGAGGACAGTGAGGAGTCAGAGGGATCCAAACGGCGCTGTGCCAAGTTGTTGGCGAATCCCAAGTTCGAGGCGCCAACAACGGAGCGCCCGCTGGCTGTTTTTGGAGAGTGCCGGGCAAGGATCAGGATCCACCGGGCGGCCATGCTCTACATTACCAATTCAACATCCAATAACATCCAATAACTACCAACCACACTGTACACTTAACATCACTTAACCTTAACTATGTGGAGGGGTCGTGGGTTTGGGGGGGCCGGGTCGGTGTTGCGCAAAGGTCGACACTTGGTAAAAATGATCAAAGGGGTGCTCAGTGGAAGCACAGAAGTCGTGTGGCCACAGTGCATTGGTGACTTTTTGGATGGTACCGGTAAGTAGGTGTGCATAGTCTTTGCTATGACTGTTGTTTCCGAAGTTGTTTGTTGCTATCATTTGAGCATGCGTTTGCTCCACTGGATGGTGTTGTTATGTACCCTCCGCTGAGTGGAATTAATCGAGGGGGGGCTCTACTCAATTATGTTTTCTCAATTAATAAAATCTTCCTCCGAGAATGTCGTAGAAATTCATGTTGGAGAAGATGTTGGATAAAGACAATTAATCGGGACTTTCCCCGGCATTCCCCGGCTGTGCCTTGGATCAAGCTAGGGAAAGGTCCGTTGAAAAACAATCAGACCCCTCAATTAATATTCTCTTCCCTCATATTTTCTCAAAAAATGCACTGCGCCGAAATCCCCTCTAGTCAAATCCACTATTGCTTTGCCTTGGGCAGAGTCTTTCAGCGTGCCTCACATATCACATCGTATCACGTTGGCATGGCTGCTTGGCGAACCAGCGTTTCGTGCGTATTTGTTTTCGTATGTTTTCGCGTGTCGATTGAAAGTTAATTGAGAGGTTGCCTAGGGGCTGTTTGTTTAGGGGGGGGCCCAAGAAAAGCCTATAGAAAATTAATCGAGGGCCTACCTAGGGTCGATTAATATTCATCAAAACTGTACTGGCCCCCCTCAATCAATTTTGTTTATTAATTGAGGGGAGGCCCACCAGGGCCCCCTCTAACACGGGGGCATGTTTTGTTAGGAAAGGACGAGCCTATACTGTGCCCAGGGCCATTCCCCTGAACCAATTCTACAGGGTTTTGCAGCTTTGTGTTTCTTATGCAGCAGGTGTTCCATTATGGTCCTACAAAGTCCTACATAAATTCTACTTGTTAAATGCAGTTCTTTGCCGGTTTCATGATTATTTTACATTGTTGTCTTGTTCTTTTACAGTTTTTTTCTCCTATAATCCGTTATTGCGTCCTATTTGTGTTCTTCTTCCGGAACTTCTTTGCCTTCATTACCGTCCTTTGTCCCATGCAACTCTTTGTGGTCCTTCTAGGGGAACCACTTATAACTTATATGACCATTCATACATTTCTCGTAAATTATTACCTAACTCCTTTGATAATATATGGTCCTCCAAGTGGTCCTCCACTTCAGCATTTCCCTTGCTCCTTACCAGGACCACTATCTGGCTCAATTGCCAAGACTGAACCCTCCATACAAGGCCCTGGCTAGACATCATTTGGTGACTCCCCACACCCCTGTTCCATCATTTCTTCATCATGACCACCTGAAGTGAACAAGCTTTGCCCCACCGGCCGTTGGTCACAGCGCTTTGACCTGGAACACACTTGTTGCGCCTCAACGCAGGGTACTCGACTCAACGTGGGGTTCACGTCCTCGGTTCGGTCGGAGGCGGCGATTTGCCTGATGATTTTCGCCAACGCGGTGGTCTTTGCCTTGGAGTCGCAGTGGCTTGGCAAAGGGCACGAAAAGCGTTTTCAGGGCTGCGGAGAAGAACGAAACCGAAGGATTCTTGCTGATGGCATTTGATGGCCCAATGGCATTTGATGGCCCACTGTGTAGATAATCAGCTGTGATACGATCGTGCACACAATTGAAAGAGCAGCGGCCAGTCGTGTTGCATTGTCTCCAGGAACACAGGCATGGAGTTTGGCTACAGCGTCTTCGGCGGAGATTTACCTGGGCTTTTTTGGACAGGTGGGGACACCTTCTTTAATGTCTTGGAGATGTTCTTTGGCGTCGTCTTCACACTGGAGGTGGTGCTCAGGCTCTATGCGTCTCGGCCTCGTTGGCGTTGCTTCTAAAAACACATGTCGAACAAGCGAGTTAAATCATGTTGAACATGTTTGACCAAAGTACCAAAGTACCAAAACTGCACAGGCCTATGTCCCCAGAGTGGCTGAGGTCAGGCCATGGGGTTTGTGCAGTTTGGGTATGTTTGGTTTTCGAGAGAGAACCAAACGTACCAAAGTACCAAAACTGCAGACCTCATGACCTGGAGAACCAAGGCGCCAAAGTAGCAGACCCCATGACCGGGGGAACCAAAGTACCAAAGTACCAAAATTGCACAGGCCTATGTCAGGTCAGGCCATGGGGTTTGTGCAGTTTTGGTACTTTGGTACTTTGGTAGTCGAGATCATTTAAAAGCAGGCGGTTCTTTGGGGGGCTAGCATAATTACTATATATATAATATATATCATATATCTTTTTAAATATTCGCCATTTCGCAGCAGCCAACCAGCAGCCAACAGATGCAAGCTTTGGCAGAAAAAAACGCAAAAAACCTTCTCGTCCCAGGTCCGGAGGTGTCACTTCTTTTGTGGCATGTGGAATTGGTTGGACTTCTTGATCGTGCCTAGGACCAAGTGTGATGGAAGGGACTGGGGTTGGGGTCGGATCGAGGCTGGAGCACGGGAGTGGTTGAGGCATCAGATTCCGAGTACACCATGTTGAACCACTTGTTAGTTGTCTTTTTTGACAGTGACATTCCTTGGAGGAAAAGACGGGCTATGAGATGGACTGTTTGCCTCTGATTGTGTCTTTCTTGTCGGCACCCTTCAGAGAACTGCTTTGCATTGCATTGCTGGTATGGTCACCGATACGGTTGGCAAACTCCCCCAGATGTAGTTGACTTGTATTTTTGTCTTGCAGGATGACCGATCTGGCTTGCATGTTTGCAGGTAGGTGGGTTGATGTGGGTTGTATTGTATGTGGTTGTATTGGCAAATGAATCATGCGCCGCGTGCGGCGGGGTTGCCAACCGTATGACTTTGTGACTGTGTGCCTGGTGCACACCTGGTCCACATCATCTTGAGTCGTTCTTCCCACCAATCTGACCAATCTTGCAAAACGGTTCCAATTCTTTCCATTTTTTTGTCGATTCTGCGAGCTTGGCAAATCTCCAGCCACGCGATGTTTCCACACTGGGTGAAGCATATCCCATATACTCCATGGGACTGGAATATATGCCGCCCCATTGGCCCCCAGAACAACAACCCCAACTGGTCGGCAATGGCAGTCCCAGAAACGGTGTGTTTGGGTTTGTTTGCAGATCTGTACCACCTAAGTGGGCCGTCGGCCATGGGTTCCTCCTGGTTTGGCCATTTGGCCCCCACCAAGCTGGCCACACGCAACACCGCATCCACCGGCACTGAGGTCTTGGTGTGGTTCATCAGCAAGATCGCCGAAGACGCCATGCCCGTGAACTCCCAGGTCTTACGCTTGGCCCGGCTCATCCGATGCTCGGCGGAGATTGAGCCTTCTGCTCCGTCGGTGGAGCCATTGGGGTTGAACTCAAAGTTGAAGTCTGTACCAGCACTCTCCTGGCCAGGCTGTTAGTTGAGGGTTGTTGGACCCTGTCTCAGGTCTCAATTGGTGACCTGTCGGAGGGTCCTGGTTTTTCGGTCTTAGTTTTGAAGAGCTTACAAGGATTCACAAGGCTACATGGACAGCGCCCTGAGCCATTGGTCGCTTTTCGCGGCCAGCTTGTTGAGCGCACCCAGCTTGTTGAAGATTGAGCCGTAAAGCATGGTCAAGCAAAATCTCCTGTTAGGTGGACTGACTAAGCTACTACCAAGTGGGAACCAAGACATTCCCGTTGGGAGCTTGAGCAAAGAGCTCGTAGGCATTTGATTTTTGATTACATTCGCCTATTCCTGTGCAACTCTCAAGGTGACGAGACTATACTAATTGCTGGGACGCGACTACATGGTGGTCCTGTGGTCCTCCATTTGTGCTTGAAGTTGCATCCCACCAAGAACACTGAGTGGGAGGCTTTCCTATCCAGTCAGTCAGTGGATAACCCTGGATCGCCGTGAACCCTTTTGGGAAGGTAACCCTTGATTTTTTGTTGCAGGAAAACAATTCAGCTTGAATGTCTTGTTCACCCTCAATGTTTCTTCAGGCTCGCTGAGTTCCTGCTTAGTCTTGCCACAGGACCCAGCCCAGGTAGGGTAAGATGACTTCCATCGGGGGTCACCCCAACGACCAGCACCATCCTGCACTACTTGTAGGTGTTATTTTAGATGAGGCATGAGGCATGACAAAACATATTGTTTTGGGCATTTTTGGGCTGAAGCTTTGGATGTTGGTATTTTTTCTTTCGAACATCGTCGTCGCTCTGAGATGAATCAGTGAAGGCAAGAACTTTTGGAAACAACGCCGAAAGGACAACTTCGCGATGATGAGACATTTGCCTGGTTCATCTATCCTTATGAACAGTAGCCAACTTCTATTAGAGTGACCCCAGGATAGGGCCGACAAGTATTTGTTGGTACCATTTGGAATTTGGAGAGCTGTCTTTAATTGGCGATTTTCTAAGAACCGACGATCTCCGCATCCTCCCGGAGCTGCATTGGCCTCCGCATGGCGACTGCCTCCGCCCAGGACTCTTTCGGCTTCTTCGCTTGGTCCGGCGCATCCAGCAGTTCGACAGTCGCCCGGACGGACGGACGTCCTTCGCAGTTCACGAAAACTCGTCGTCGGTCATTGCGAGTGGTGGGATCCAAGGAGGAGGGTTTTGGACAAAATATCATCCCGCGTGAACACGGTGAAAGAAATCATAGCCGGCCTGTCAGCTGTTTTGCTTTTCTTGTTTTTTGGTCTTTTGTTTCTTCCATGCTTGCAAGAGCGTTTGTAAGACTTGAGGACGTTGTTGCTAGCAGGGGGGCGCCATCCCACAAGATGCGGTCCCTTTGGGATGGTCCCTTTGACCGTTTTCGACGCCTGGACGTCTATCTGCAGATGTATCGGTCGACCTCAAAGCCATCCGAATGGGAAGTGGGTCGGAGCTGAGCCCACCCCATCGGTCAGGAGCGAATGTCCCAGGTCTTGGGCTCTACGTGTTTGACGCGGAAGCCGGCGGTTCCCCCGTCCACGGACCGACGGAATGCCGGACCCAAGGGTCCAGGACCATCCTGAGGATACCCTTTGACCCCCCACGACCATTCTCTGGAAGTACTTTCAGCTCCAAGACCATCCTCAGGAGGTACCTGGACCCTATGGGATATATGAATCCATATCTGATGTGTCTAGTCATGTGTTCTATATATCTATATATCAATCTGATGGAGTCTGTACGCTAAAGAGACCAGCCTCGCAATTGTTGGTGTTTTTCCAAACCGGGGGTCTCCATTACGACCGGACTCATGAGCTACGGCGTTTCCCTCACCTTGTTGGTGTGCAGCGAACGCCCGCTGTGCAATCCCGCTGTGCATCGGAGATGTCGACTTCGGATGGCCGGCTGTCGATGTCGATGTGCTGCAGCAGACCCCAACCACACCCAAACAAACAAAAAGACAACATTCCCATACATTCCCACCGTGTCCGTCAGTTCAGGCTCACCTGGCAGGAAAATCCACCAGACATGACAAATCCACCCACCAAGTACAAAAACAAGATGCGTGTAACTGCCAATGTGGGACGATGGATCAACAATCCATGAGGTCTCTATTTGATGTCCACAGCGATCCGGAGTAGCTTTGGAATTTTGGGCTGGACTGCTGCCTTGCTCTTCATCATCCAGATGCTTTTTGCGCCTTTGATGCAGTTGCTGCAGTTGAGCTTCCGGCCAGTCTGACTCAGTCACCCTAAGTACCTCGAATGGGCCGTCAGCATGAAGAGAATAAATCATGGCCTTACAGACCTTTCACTGACGGGATGACCTGCTGGTTTTGTCATCTGAAGGAAACCCAATCACCACTACGGCAGCTTCTTCAGCTCAGCCGGTTCTTCTAGCTCAGCGCCGGTTCTTCCAGCTGTGTGAGGGTGTTTGGTCCATACAAAGCACTCCGAAGAGTCCTACTCGGGTGGGCACGAAAGACCACTGACTCGGTGACCGTCGACCAGGAGAGTTCACACTGAAAAAACACACCGCGCTGAGTTCAAATCCAGACACATCGGACCCCTGAAACCACCCCAATGTAGTTAAATAGAAGTGTTTGGGAATGGTTGGTGGCTTTTTGTTGGTGCAGGCATCTTTAAACAGAGGGCATGTATCGATCTTTACTCGATTGCCGGCAATCAACAATTGAACACCATGGTCGACTCCTGCCTGTTGAGCTCCAAGATTCAGATGTCGCACGATTTTGCAAAGATATCAGCTGTATTCAGCTGTGAGAGATCAGTTAACTGTGCAGCTTGTTGAGTTAGTGTCGCCGTTCGAGGCCTTGGTCTTGAACCAAATCCTCTACGGTTTTTACTTCTCCGCAGCTTGGCCAGCTAGCTTCCAGCCCCCAGGGCTGGGCAGGTCAGACGTCGACATGGACGTGTGGACACGTGGACACGCTGGGCAGAAGACCGTTTCGATTTGGATTGGGAGGCAAACAGCAAAGAAAACAAGCATCCTTGCTGGGGCGTCGCGTTTGGGGCGTTTTTTTGGGGCGGATGGATGACCAAGCAACATGGACCACACCTGGGCGCCGTAGCATGTCATGTTCCAGCGTTGTTCTTGTCGAAGGGGTTTTCGAAAAGAAAAAACACAAAAGAATCTGTGGTCAGCAACCGAGATATGTCGGTCACGGAGGCCAACAGATGTTGGTCATTTTTCTCTACCTCGAAGGGGTTTCCATCTCCGACATCTCTCAGGCAGAGATTGCAACCTCAGGGAATGAAGAGTTGAAAGACCGCTTCGAGCTGGCCACTTGACCCGACGGTGGTGCGTGCAGCGTTTCATACCGCTGCACCCACAGCTGTAGCCGTCCAATCCCGTCGTTGGAAGGCCTGGGGCCCGGGCCAAAGGGCGGCTTTGAGACCATCTAAAGAATAGCTCACCATCATCTGAAGCCAACATATACATGCATCGGCATCGGCCTGTGCAAAAATGATCAAACATGCGCAACATGTTTGCCCGACTTGGGCTGGTTTTCCAATGTTTTCCAAGATGAACAAGCAGACAAATCCAGGTATAACATCACCCTGGATGGTGAAGTTGGACTTGAAAACGGTTGGGGAGAGGGATTAATGTCACTTGGACCTGGTTGCCTTCACAGATCAGGTTCGATACGCTTGACATTGACCTAGCGTTTGTTACCAAAGTCTAATAGTACTAAAGTCGGTCCCTAGCAAAACCACCTTATAAAGGCCAACAGATCATACAATGGTTGTTGGATGTTGTTGGGATCCAAGGGTGGAGACGGTGGAGATAGATGATTGGCTTAGAACTGGCCCTCCCCAAGAGTTCAGTGCCACTTTCGGGGAACTGGCACAGTTCTGGTCACTTTGGAAATGCAGTCGTGCCGACGAGTCGAACGAGTCACAGCGCATGAAGCGAACCGTCCATGAAGCGAAACAAGGAGCCACGTGCCTGGACCCCCAATGGTGGTAGTTGATGGACCCCCTTGACCCCTAAGGGGCCATTAACGGACACCCTTCTGTGGCGCTGGTGAAGGATGTTCTTTTCCGAACCTGTGTTTGTACGCACACGAAGATCAAACATCAGAAACTCAGAGAAAGCGGCAAGAGTCCACATACACACAATGTGGACATCCAAGGTCTACACCTACTTTGGGACTTTCTCTCGTGCTCTTTTGACCATGTTTGAAATCACTTTGGCCAACTGGCCACCCGCTCCTCGGATGACCGGCCACGGCGGGAATTCGACGATGAACACGAAAAAGAAAGCGGACCATAAAAGCGGGATCACTCCTTTCTGGGACATTCGATATCAGCCTGTTTTGGGATGGTGAGATCTATTTTCCCCGATCCTTCCAGGGTCTTGATCTCAAGCATCCTTGCCTCCCAAGTTAACTGCGCGCCAAGCTCCGGATGCACACCTGCTAGGCCAGATGAGGTGGATGGAACCAAAAAGCCCTTGGAAAACCCTTCTGCCACTGCCCTGGCATTGAAATACTGGAAGCAAGTCCAAAACGCTTGAAATGCTCCAATCCTTTTGTGATCTAGACTCTCAACCTGTTCTGGCAAACCTTTCCCCGTCGTCACCAGGATCCATTGCTTCTTTCCAATGTTGATTCACGCCTTAAATTGCAAGGCTCACGTTCGTGTTGTTGTTGTTGTTGTTGTTGCTGTTGCTGTTGCTGTTGCTGTTGCTGTTGCTGTTGCTGTTGTTGTTGTTGTTGTTGTTGTTGTTGTTGTTGTTGTTGTTGTTG
>CAXAMN010000891.1:1429943-1441268 GCA_963970005.1 Durusdinium trenchii
TGTGGGCAAGGCAGGGGTAAAATTTAGAGAAGGATGTTGCCATTTCAGCTTGACTCACCCTTTGGTGAGCCACCCGAGGGTAAAATTTAGAGAAGGATGTTGCCATTTCAACTTGACTCACCCTTTTGTGGGCAAGGCAGGGGTAAATTTTAGAGAAGGAAGTGGTCATTCCAAGTTGACTCACCCTTTGGTGAGCCACCCGAGGGTAAAATTTAGAGGAGGAAGTGGCCATTCCATCTTGACGACCCTTTTAACTAAGCAAACATCCGGGAAAGGGCCTGTGTGCGCACTTGAGTCTCCCCCATGGACTGTGTGCGCAGATGAGTAAAATCTGTGTGCGCAGATGAGGCGCAAGTGCTAACAAAATGTGTGTGCGCAGATGAGCCAAATCTGTGTGCAGATGAGGCGCTGCGTCATGTGGCTGAAATAAACGCATCGGCTTGCTGGCAGATGCTCCTCACGGAGGAAGGTCCGCACGAGGAATCAAATAAATCCACTATCCAAGTGCAGAGAACAAGACCTGGACCTAGATATGCCAACACTGCATCGCCTTGGATCTGTCTCTTCGGTGATATCAGTGATGTCCCAATATAATACATCCGTGATGTTGATTGTTGCATGTGAAAGAAGGATCGATCAAGACGGCCGGTGGTGGTAGCCACAGGTCATCCCCCCCCCCCGGAGCACACCAAGCTTCTGGGAGGCGGCCGAGTAGTAGCGTCCGACCGCTCCGTTCGTAGCGATGGGCCGCATCGCTCAGGAAGTGCATCCTTTGCTTCCGATGGCAGGGAGGGAGGGAGGGAGGGAGGGAGAGCCGTGAGGAGAGGGAGGATGTGCTCGTCTTGAGGATGTGCTCGTCAATGGGTTGGTTGTTTTTGTTGGGGGTGTGCTCTGAGCGAGTTGAACGAAACCACGCCATGCGCGAAATCGTGGGGTCAATCAAGGGCTGGAGGTTGGAGACGGCCCATGCCTTCGAAGACAATGCCAAGAGATCGGGAAGAGGTGGCTTATGGTGTTCTACAGGGATGTTCTACATACAATTAGTTTAGAGTCCTCAGTCCAAGAAAGGTCAGACCCTTCCATGGCTGGAATCCGGTAGTTACTACTATAGGAACAAGGACGCTACTAGGGGCTCCTGGCCTTACTACTATGAGCAAAGAAGCTACTGTACTAGGGGCTCCTGGCCTTACTAGTAGGAGCAAGGACACTACTAGGGGCTCCTCCCCTTGGTGTTCCCCTTGGAGGTGGCTCTCTTCTTCTTTCTCCTGACCGTTGGCTGCCTCTTGGGCGCGTGCCTCGCCGACCCCGGCATCATCCCCCGCCGCGAGGCAAGCTCGAAGACTCATCGCCGAGACTCCAAACGTGAGAGAAGTCTTGGGTCTTGGGTGAAGTAATTGATGTTCCAGAATTTGGTTTGACGCTTTGCCGTTGGCCAATCGGAGAAACCAAGTTGGCTTTGCCAACTTGTTTCATGTTGCCAAGCATGTGAGTTTAGGTTACCGTGTTACGGTGCTGCAAAGTGGTTGGAGCTGGATTTCTTGGAAAGACATGTAGAATGTATATAGAATCTTGATTCATAGCTTCCCTTGTGGATGGTAAAGCCTCTTCATGTGCACAGGATTTTCAGTCTACAGCTGAATGACCCTCCACTTCGCCAGGTGATCTTAGCGACGGGTGCTGCCAAACAGCTGGAGCTGGAACTGGGCTACAACGTCCTGGGGCAACCAGTGACCTGACCGGACAAGTGTTCGAATCAGAACAGGACTCGGACGAGTGCCTTTTGCGGCGAAAACGGGGCGGGCGGGCGTCCTCCGTAGCGTAGTGGAAAAGGATGCGGAAGATCGCACATGAAACACCGTGAAGCCATCACACTTTTTCTTGATTCACCATCCATGGGACTGGAATAACTAGATGACCCTAAGGAAAGCAACTACAAGTAGTCCCAATAGATGGCTTGGGTTGTGACATGTTGTGACATTGTGATGTTGGATCTCATCTTCCTAAAGTGGTCGGACCACTGAAGACCCTTTTGCGAATCCGGTGACCTAAGTGGTTCCTGATGCCATATACTGGAAGGGTTTGTTGAAGACAGCGTGGTGGACAGCTATGGATGCTACAACGTATACGTGGCGGCCATGGATCCTTCATGACATTGGCATCAGTCATGGGACATGTCATGCACGACTCGGTTTAGAATAACACCCTCTTAGAGGTGAGAGGTCTTAGTAATCAAGACTCTACAGTCTACAGTAGGAATTCCCCCTTTTGGATCCTTGGAATTGGGGCGTTTGGCGTTCGCAAGAATTGCTCCACCACTTGCTATGTCCCAACGTCGTCTTGCAGCAAGAAGGTAGATGAAGCTGATCAGTGCTTTATCCCGCACCGCGACCGCTTTGATCCACTATCAGGTGGAAGACTACGACGGTGAGGGTGAGCGGGTCGTCATTCCGCCGGAGCTCAAATCGCAAGGATATAGGTGCGAGCTTCACCGCCACACGCGAATATAAACGGGTGGGCAGGGACTGGGCAAGAAAAGAGGGTGGCGAGATGTGGTTGGACAAGCTCATAAGCACAATAAGTGAGACCGTCTCTGGCTTCACCTCTATTTTTAAGGCACCGATTCTTCTTTTTGTGATGGATGGATTCTCTTCTCGGACTCGGCTCAACTTCTTAACGCGAGTCCTCCACGACCGAGAGCGGTAGCGGTGACGCGGTAGCCTTGTTCGGATGACTCGACCCGAGGAGAGGCCAAGTGGCTCCAGTAAGTGCTTTATTAGGCCCCTTTTCCGGCCTCGTGCTGAGTAGATACCTGGAGTGTGGATGCTTCTGAGTAGATACCCAGATTCTCCGAACCTGAACTGAACTGCAGCCGAAGTGCTCCTGCCTGCGCCAACACCCGTGGGCGTCCACGTCATCGACGGCTGGGACAGCCGGATGACGCTCAATTGAAGAGAGGCAATTGGGAGAGACACCTGGTGTTCTTTTGCAAAAAGCGTGCCCTGCTTTGTGGTTGTAGGATGTTGTAGGTGCTTTTAGCCTGCAAGCACCTAATTTCGTCGTGTTTCATTGTTTGGAGGGTGTCCTGGTTTTTGCTTCGAGGCCTTTGCTTTGGCCGTTTTCGAGCACCGGAACTGTCCAGGAAAAACATCAACAGTGGGCCCGGGGCCCGCCCTCTTTGGGTGTTTGACTCCACGTGGTGTGGGGTTCAGTTGAAGCCTCCGAAGAAATGAGATTGGTAGAGTAGATGGCAGTAGACCCCCAGACCAGTAGACCCCCAGACCTGTCGTCCGGACCTCTTGGAAGTCCGGGGTGCCATCGAACCTTTGAAACTGCTGGGTGCCAGTGCCAAGATGCAAAGGGGGCATTGGTTCTAACGCCCGGGGTGCCACAGACTGTTCGACTTGTTTGTTTAAAGTCCGCTCCCCCTCCTCCCTGAAGTAGGTGAATACTTAATCAAGTAAGGGAGAGGTAGCTATAGTAACTTAAGTAGCTACTAGTATGGATGCAGGATAGCTCACGTTTCTTCAAGGAATCCAGGAAGCTCCCCCTGCCGCCCTTTTTCGGCGGGGGAAGCTTCCTTGAAGAAGCGCTCGTACTAAATTTGGTTCCTAGATGTTCCTAGGTTTTTAGGGAAACTTAAGGTTATGGCCTCCAACCTACATCTTCGATCCAGGGTTCGATCCAGGCTCCGCCATTGGCAAAGCTTATTCAGAAAAGAGGTAGAGACACCGCGGACTCCATGCACATTCTGGGGGCAAAACTCCATGACCTTTGGATTTCAGGGCCAACATGGATGCGAACCCTCAAATCGTCTCGATTGAGGACCAAGAAGCTGGACTCAGCCGACTCACTCGACGGTCGCTCGGAGGGATGGAGGTGGGTGACGGACGCCACCCCGGAAGGCCTGTGAAGACCATGTTCCTTTGCAACCCAGTGGTATTGAGGTTCCATGTGGGTCTCTTCCAGGGCGTGCTCCCTACAGGTCCACTTTGACTCAGTAAAAGCATGGTAAAACATGGGTAAAACCTGGTCCTTGACCGTGTTTTGCATGAAAGTCGTGTCTAGCATGAAAAACCATGAGACCTGCGGGGACTGATGGAAGAACTTCAGGTAAAATGTGGTGAGGCAGAGGTCAAACTGCAGTATGTTACAAATATCCCTAGGGCTCCAGTCGTACCTCCTCAGGTTCGGTATGACTGGACCCTCCTGGCACCCACCCCAGTCCCACCTTCTTAGAAGGTACTTGGAGCCCTAGGGTGTATGTGTTGGTATGTCATACATTGTTTTGCTCTCCTGGGTGTTGAATGTATGTCCCACGCGTCTTCGTTATGTTGTTTCCGAGAAAATCTTGGGCAATCATGTTGCATGGGTTTGGATTGAAACATGTACGGCTTTGCATGTCCTTCGACTTTCAATGACTTGCATCAATTATTTCGATTTCTGCTGAAGGTGTTCTGGGGGATATGAGTTGCTCACTCCGGCTCCGATCTCCCCCTCCCTGGGCTGCAGGAACCATGAAGGAGCTAATTACTGTAAGTAAAATTGCACATATGCTGGCTCTCAGGGCGACAATAACAAACTAACCAACATCCAAAAGTTTAAAACACTCCAAAGGTATCAACATGATCCAACATGAAAGATTCACGACTCGGAAAGGGACTTTACTATACAGTTTGCAGGCACATTCATGGCAGTCTACTCTCTTTTCTTTCTTGCAGGAGCTTTGGCACCAGTCCGTGGCTTGGAAGGTGAAACGAGGGCGTCGTCGGACCATGAGAACACAGGTCGTTTGTATCTATGATCCCATATCACATCATATCACTATATTCCTCTATGAAATGACAAGAGGATCAACTCCCCTCATATTTGGGAACGGTTATGCTTTTTTGGGGGTTGAGCTCGCATACTCCGCCATGTCCTACAGATCCTTAATTATTTTCTCGGGTATGAGTCCTAACGTCCTAACCATCAGCTGGAAGGCTCGACGAGCCTTCCAGAGTCTTAACTTAACCAGAAGTGAGGCTGGTAGCAGGATTGGAGCAACTTGGTCACTTAGTTCTTGTCTTCGCCTGATTTCGCGGCTGGTGGCTGCAGTTAAGATCAATTCTGCTATCCTTCAAGGGCAGTGTGCGGATGTAGAACTGGTCTCAAGATGTCTACTAGGTCCTTTGCTTCAGACCATCGTTTTCGTATAACATATATAGATGTTTCGACTCTGGACATGTGACAGGTCGGGTGGATCGTCGAATCCGGGTGGATGAGAAACCACCGGCCTTGTGAGGTGAATTCACCTTGGACCTGGAGCCGCTTCCCTCTCCGAAGAGTGACGCGCTGCAGCGAGAGATCCGGAAGCAGCTTGGGCGAAGCCTGAGATGGAGAGACAGCCTCGGTTGGTGTTCTCCCTCCGGCAGCGACTGCGGTAGTCGGGCAGCGACTGCGGAGATGTGGAAGGTCCATGGGAGAACGATCAAGATAGCTTATAGATAGCTTTTTTGTTCATGGTTTCCAGGGAAATGAACAGGGTACAAGAGTTGACCCCCAGAATACGTCACAACCCTGACAGAGTTGACCACAATAGACCCGTGGGATCGTGGAGCAAGCATTCCTGCGCGATGAAGTTCTATGAGCCAAATTCTTCGGATATTCTGAAGACAACAAACTTCCTTGTTACATCTTGTTACTAGTAGCTTCTTGCTCCTAGTAGCGATGGCCTCCACCCTAGTAGCGATGGCACCTAGTAACTTCTTGTTACTACATCACAAAGGACTGTTGTGAGCGTGTCATTTCTGCTCACAACTGCAAGACATGTTGTAAAACATAGAAGCACGCTCACAACAGTCCCAGACATGTGCCCTCATTTGCCATGTATCTTCGGGTGTGAATCGACTCAGCGCCGGAGCACCGAGACGATCGTTCTGCACATCGGTGCCGCCGTCCGCGTGGGCACGCAGGCTCAAGGAGGTCATCGAGCTCCGATTCGCTCAGCCACCCGAAGACAACGGGAAGACGAGTCGCGGCGTGCGAGCGAAGTAGTATATAAGTATATATAAGTGTCGGGTTGTGATATTGGTGAACCCTTCAAAGAAGTTGGTATGATGACTTTTGTTTTTGTTTATTTTTGGAATGGTGTAGGTAGGACTTCGAGTGGTCAGATGGTCTGATTTGTAATTCAAGGAGGCTGATTCGCTTTGAAATCTGTTGATTTGGCTGAGCCGATCTGGCTTGAAAAACGAGGTCAGTTCGCTTTCCATCCGAAGCACCGGTCCGGTGTACCGGTGTGCACAGGGTGACACCCGCCAGGCAGATCAAGGTCCGACCCTGCTCCCCCTTGCTGCGGAGGCAGGCAGAGTTGCTGCGTGCCTTCTCTCCACCAGCGTCGCGAGTGAAGGAGAGAACGAACAGCTGGAACACACAGGCAACTGGGCCCAGCTGGGCTGGGAAGTGTGTTCAGCGCCCATGTGATTGGGAATGTGCCACTTCTTGGATCTTTTTGGTCTTTGACCTGCCACTTTTTCATGTTGACACATCCAATGTGTGTGTGGGTCGAACACAGAGATAGACAGAATAAGATCCGCAATAAGCACGGACTTGACAATTTCAGGGCGGAGCCGCGTCCTTACCTTGAGCGTCCAATCGTTTAGTGTCTTCTCGGATCCGGTCGGGAAGCCAACATATGTACTGCAATCATCCGTAAATATCCGTAATATAATGCTGTAATAATCAATGGAACAATTACAAAATGATCAGATGAGAAACCGTGCGTTCTGGTGGGTCTCATGTCGACCTGTTTTCCGTCGGCTCATCCGGCTCACCACCTGCGCGACCGGCAGCTGAGGACTTGGAGCGCAAAGTGACGATCTCCGACTTGGCAGAGAGCCGTCCATTGGAGGCGGGGACCCTGGAGACGGTATGTCTATCCGAGACGACATGAATGGACATGACATGACTCAGCATGATCTCACATGACCCGAAACACCATGCAGGTACAGTATCTCAGTAGTACTCTCAGTAGTTCTAGTTGTACCTAATTTTGTTTAAACCAATTTTTTTTAATTCAGGTATACGTGCAGGTCGACTCCCACACCACATCCTCAGGTGGTTCAGGTGGGTGACTGGGAGGGTCAGTCCCGACCTTTTTTTCAGGAGCCCTGTGAGATGCACAACTTCTGTCTTCGATGTTCTGTGGATGAGTTTGTTGGTTCGAAAGGAGTTGACAAAGCGGTGGCGCTCAGGTAGGGGGCCTTTAGGTGGATGTTAAATGCAAGTGACCGCCAGGCTGACGATATGATGATTGCAATAAAGCTTTTCATTATTATTGGTTGAATCAGATTATAATATAATCAGATTGTGGTTGGGTTTTGGTATGTTTTGGTGCTGCCCTGGGCGCTTTATGGACACATTTTGGCACATTTTGACCATGAGCGTATATGTGTTGGACAAAGATATGCGGAAAACTGACCCTGTAGAAGGAAAGAAGAAGGAAGGACGGCAGTAAAATTGAATAATCACACAACATTGAAGAACATAATGAATGTTAAGCAAGAAGCAAAACACAAGTAAGATCAAGTAAGAACGGAAGGAAGCAACCAAAAGGACAGTAGTATATAAGAACATCAAAAGGGGGAAGGCAACTGAGAGGGAAAGGAAATATACTGCGAGTTCCACGTCTATGCACCCAAAGGAATGGACACACCACGTCTTCTCCAATGCCAGACGTCCAGATGGCCAAGTGGCCATTGGTTGAACCACCATACCAGTGGCTTACTGTAGAAGATGCTCAGCAACATTTTGCCAGCGACCGGTGTCAATTGGCAAGGAATTGAAATTGCTGTCCATTTGGGCACTTGGTTCGTGGTGTTCAAGCCAAAAACGATTAAAAAGGGACTTGGGATCATCAACACCTGTATGTATGTGTATATATATATGTATACTTTCTCATGTGTTCTTACAGTGTTTTGAGTCATGCCCTCTTTCGTGTTGTCCGGTATTTTCACGTGTTCTTCAGTGTTTTGAGAGGTTTTTCTTCTTCCAAACACCCGCTTTCCAACACCCAGGTCACGCTCGACCACGCGCCGGAGACGGCCAGTGACACAGTGACTTGGAGACGCGCCGATTCGACCGGGGTCCGACCCTGTGGAGCGTCGACCTGAGTGGGACCGGCTCGGTCCGATGTGCTGAAATGGTCGGGTGAAGCGGACAGAGCCAGGAGAAACATGGAGAGACATCTTGGCATCAACATGTCGCGCATCGTCTTGGAGAGTTGCGCTACATCCGAACTCAAGGTCTCATGATTGTCATGTGCGCCCTGCAGCAATGAAAGCAATTGAGCGAGAGTTTGGTATTGTCATCGCACACACTGCCGGGAGGCCGCAGTTTCGTCATGTAGGTCTCATTGTAGGTTATTTGTTTCACCTTGGGTTTATGTGTGATTCAAGTGTGGCTAGAACCACCAGATATAAAGAGTGTAACCCAAAACTTCAGAAGATTGGGTTTCTTTTCAACCTGGTGGATATTTAGGTTCCATGTTGTTGCTCAGGGGTGTGGTTCTAGAAACTGGATTTTCTCAATGCTTCTGATGTACCTACAGGGAGTACACGCAGAACAGGATCGTGGAATATCGTACCTGTGTGTTCGAAATCATCCCCGAGGACCTTCCGGTCGGTCGCAGACCCATTCGGTTACAGGTAGAGCATGTGGAGCAGAGCAAAGAACTCTTCGAGGTCTTCGCGGGACGAGCGGTTGGTGCGGTGCGGAGCGATGAGTGCGGTGACTCTCCAATGTCTCCAGACGTTCGGAGAGCGTGGAAGCGTGGTTCGGATGAAAGGGTTCTTGAGGAAGCGCTGGTGTTGAGGAGCGACTTGGTGTTTGGGAGCGACCCTGCCGTTGGACCGGAGTTCAGTGACCTCGTCTAGACGCCTCTAGGCCTAGAGAGGCCCTTGAAGAAAATACACAGCGATGTTGTGCCATGTATAGCTAGCTTTGTAGAGTGCCGAAGCTTCGATACCTCACATCGCCCAGCCCATGTCTCCTCCAGGTCAAAAATTGCAGTTGATGAAGTTTTGTCCTTCCTGGTTTTCAGCTCTCAATGTTTAAAACTGCTTGGCTTCAAAGGCGCAAGAGACTCCAAAAGCTCGGAAGCTCTGGAATGTGTTCTGGTATTAAATTGGTTGGGGATCCAGAATCCATATGCCATTTGAATCAGTTGTGAGTCCGGTCCTACTTTCTGGTCGTTCCTGCGCTGAAAAAAGCGGCTTCTCCGCCAGGAACGTGTCCGTGCATCGCTCACAGACCCCGGTCCGCACCGTGGTTCTACTGCCAGTGTCGACTGGGGAAAGTTCAAGAGTGCCTGGGACGCACTCGACCCACTCGACGATGGCACGTGAATCAGGGTGTTTTTTTGTTTTTTTGTGGGGGGGGTGGGGAGGGGGCACAAATTGGTTTTGGGTACTGTCGATTGTGACCAGACGCATTGACACTCACATGTTATATACACCATGATGATGTTATACTGTTATACTCACATGTCATACACGAACGACCAAAGGACCATCAGATCTGCAAGGTCCAGGACCATCGGCCGTGGGAGAAGAACGAGCGACCCACTTTGCGACCAAAGCTCAGAAGTTCCTGTCACAGGCGTCCTCATTGGCCGATTGAACGACCAAGATTGAACTCCGTCAGTGAGACCCAAAGGAGGAGCTCACAAGTGCAATATTATCTGAAAGGACCAAGTCCCAAGGTAGGCACTTTTCCAAAAAGAGACATATAGAGTGAGTCATAGAGTGAGAAAATCATGCATGCAGTTCTACTTGTACTCGTAGTTGGAAGATGGACGAAAATCCAGGATGTCCAGGTGGTTGTGCAATGTTGCGCATTTGATGACCCTTTGGCCTTTGACCATTTGTATACAGTGTGTTTGGAAGATAGATTAAAGATGCAACATATGCTCCTTTGACCTACAGATCTGTTGAACGATTTCTTTGAATGAAAGCACGGGACATTGAAGGGCCGTAGACCCAAAGCTCATTATATATAGTTCTTCTCCTGGTCCCTCCAAGGGGTGCCCATGGAAGACAGGCTCGTCATTGGGCCCCCCATTGTTAGTGCCTAAGTACCTGTTAGACTGTTGAACTTCTTGATGTCAACCGTTTGAACTTATATATAAGGCATTTGTGGCTACAAAGTCGCCCACTGTGGACCTTCACGTTAATGATCTTAGCTGGTGGGTCGAACAAGTGCATCGCTGGCGGCGCTTCCGCGGCACAAGGTGCAAAGAACTCCTTCGCGACTTGGCGCATTGGAACGGGGCCTGGAGGCACATTGCTTCAGGAACCTTGACATGTTGGTGCCTTGACACGAAACGACGAGAGCCGACCAGGAACCAAAACGACGAGAGAACCAACGACCAGACGCCGAAAGAAAGGTCTTGCAGACCGAAGTTCGGCAGTTAGATGATGCATGTATGAAGCTTAAGAACTTAGACCCAAACATCAACGATGCCTTTTTGTTTGGGTATATATGTTCTTGTGCTGATGAATCGCGGACACCCCACGAGGGGTGACCCTCCAACAGCTTCCTGGTGCTGGCCCGCAATTACCGTGAGTCATCCAGAAATCCAACATCTGAAAGAGTCCCGCCTCCTATTTTTCGACTCCTGCCCCATGCCATTTCCGTGATCGCTCAGCAAAAGCAGCTCCGCGACGAAACGTGCCGCAACAAAGGCCCGCGAACTGCACCCCGACTGAGGTTCGAGAGACGACCATGAGTCTCTGAGCCGCACCGGCGAATGCCTGGGGTTCGGCGGAGCCCACGCCGCATCACGGGCGGAGCCTAGACTCCTAGACACGTAGTGCCAGAGCAGTCCTCCAGGTGTTTCCTGGTGACCAGTTCGGTTGCCTTGTAAAGATTGAGCTATATAGTCTATATAGTGTTGGAGTGTCCTGTGCTACAAATGTGTTCTTTTTCCTGATTCCTGGAAAGTTCGATTCTCCGAAACAGCTGACACATCCTCCAGACTCCAGACTCTGTACAGCACAAGTCAGTTCCGACCGGGAAGGCGTGTGATCCCGTGTGATCATTTTGTACACACCCGATACATCCCCTCTGATGGTGGTGAAAAACGAGGGATGATGTCTGTGATTCTCCCAGGTGATGCGTGACATTTGGACGAGACATGTGGCGTTCAGAAGCAACGGGCGACAACGGGCGACGATGGCCACGATGGGCAACTGTTTAATTAATGATCTACGAACTTCTGATATATATATATATCATATATCCCTAGAGGTCCAGGTTATCAATAATTGTATACTTCGCTAATCGTAC
>CAXAMN010000891.1:1456268-1467229 GCA_963970005.1 Durusdinium trenchii
AGCTCACGAAAGGTTTTCAACGTTAGGACTCCGGACGGACAAGCGCTTTCAGCACCCTATGTACCAGAACCCTTTCAGGCGCTCAAAGTGCAATTCGGACCGGGTTCACAGCTAGCCCACACCATGGCACACCGGCGCTGCCAGGTCTTTTCGCCGGTGGTGTCCTATGGCATCTCTTTGCTGATCTTGCTGCATGTGATTCTCCTTGGTCCCTCGGACGCGTGACCGACGCGACGCTTGTGGCGCGTGTGGGCGAGTGGCGAGTGGCGGCCTGGAGAGGTGAGGTGACACGGACCGTGCCTCGATGAGAGAAGAAGATATGACGTGGCGAAAACGCCACAGCCACCAAGGAGTGGAAGTTGATATATCTGCATCTGTTGGCCTGGAGGATGTGCCTACATGGTTTAGCACATTCAACACTGTCAGCGTGCATCTTGGCTGCATTTCTCAGTGTGGGATGCGACTTTCTTGTTTAACAGGTCGGTGGCCGGCGAATTGTTCATTGTTCCTGGTGGCGCCTCCAGTCAACCAAAGGTTTGGTGCTTACATTGAGAAACCGGACTGGAGGCTCAGTCAGTCCGCAAGAGCAGACCTCCGCTGTACAACAGAGGTGTTTTTGACCAGCTAGAAAGGGCTTTCGATAAGTAGTTTCAACACTGGTTGGGTGAACATTTATATTATTGCATTTATTTGCTCAGATTGGAGCCTGCACCATCATGGAACAGGCTATTCCTTGCAACATCTTGCAACCTTTCATTGTTACCAGCCCCAACTGTTGAAGGGTGATGTTATGCATGTGGATTCCTCGGCCGACATATCACCAACCAACCGTTGACGAAGGGAAAGAACCACCTCCGACGGACGAAACCAGTTTTTGCTGCGTCCCCCTAACTGGAACCCATTTTTTGCGCTCGGGTGCACCCAGCCGATGCAGCGAGTGCAGGGCGTGTTTCGTGGTGGAGATGGCGCTGAAACTCCTGGCTTTGGGTTGCCGGAACTTTTGGTTGGGCGAGGACCGGAGTGGCCCACAAAAATTGGCGGCCCAGCCCGGGTGGGGGATGAGGAAGTCGCAGGTGAGCGGTCAATGAATGACATGTTTGACAGAAACGGTGTCCAATCATTTTTTGAAGCGCTCCGAATTTCCAGGGTGTTCACTTCCGTATTGGATGGATGAGACTTATGCTCCCAAAAGGGGGCTGGCAACAAAGTGTTTTTGGAGCAGTTGAGCGGTTGACTCTGTGGTTGGGTAGGGCACGCCAATCAGTCAGGCATGTTGCCCACATGGTTATGATCATGAGACGAGACTATTTTTGGGATGATTGGGTGCTTGATAATCATTGGTGTTGATCACATTGACCCATTCAGCAAAGTCAGTTTAGTTTCAGTGTTTTCACGTATCTAAAGCCGAGCCCTTCACAACTACTTTCGAAACTGGACCCACAACACGGTTTGTTACTGCTACTGCACCTCCTGCTGAGCAAGTGTTGAATATGCAAACCAACACGGTTTAACTTGCATATTTAGTCACGTGGACTAGTGTGACTAGTACTTGAGACCCCTATATACTATACTCTCATTCTCATACGTATACGCTTTACACCTCAAGTTAGCCCAAAACGAGAGATGTACTATATAGCTTTGTAGAATGAAGGGGCCGGTTCGAGCTCTCCTATGTGTACTATATAGCTTTGTAGAATGAAGGGGCCGGTTCGAGCTCTCCTGAGGCAACCGTCCAAAGCTTTCTCGGACATGTTCTATTGCAAGTTTGTCCGTCGCAAGTGATTCATCAAGTTGAGGGTCGTGAGTTACAATTGTAGGGGTGTTTTTCTGTCAATATGCTATTATCACTTATCACTATCTCATGTTTCCAGGACACCGACCCTGAAACCACCCGGCAGTAGATCACAAGGGCCTATTTTCACGGTCCATGTTAGTCTACAGGGGGGGTAGTTACTTTCTCATGTCTCGAGGACAGCTCTTGGAATATCCTGGACTTTATTGTCGTGGCGATTTCTGTGTTTGATGTGGCCATTGACATTCTGCCGCCTGGAGAGGTTTTTGTTCATGCCGGGAGCTAAGCCATGAGCCCAAGAATGCCCCCCCAAAACAAACAAACCCTCAAAAAGGGATTAAACAGGGATGGTGCGCAAGGGCAAGTTGTTTGGAGACACCGTAGCGAAGGTCCAGGAGGGTTGCGAATTCGCCGCCGGCCGCTGCCCCAAACCCGAATGTATCGATGCAAACCTCCTCTTTAAAGAGCAGCTGGGGCCTATGTCAATCTTTAACTATATACCAGAAATGCGGAGGTTCATCAGATCTCCAAATCCACTCATCTCTGAGGTCACCCCCTTAGCTCCATCGGTTGAATCGGACCAACAGCAGTCCAGGACATGTTTGTTTCTGAAAGTGGCTCGTACACCGTCTCTTTTTTGGGTGTTGGGGCACCTCAGTGGGCACCTCTCATATATCTCGCATGCTTTTGGAGGTTCCAGACTCTGTGGCCCTCCTTGAGCACCTCTCAGCTGCGCCTCCTTCGCTTCGCGCGCTTCGCCCGCGCCTTGCGCTCCATCCGCGTGGCCAAGCTCTTTCGGCATGTGCGCGCGTTGAGCAGCTCGGCATGGCGCCGATGGGCGTGTTGGACGAAGAAAAGACCTTAAAGGATCTTAAAGGCTTGAATAGAAATGCAAGAAAGTGGATGAATACCAGGGACACCTTCCAGTGTAGGATGTGTTCTTCTTAGAAGGGACACCTTCCAGTGTAATTACAACCAATGGGCTGGCTGCACAAGTTGTTTTTCAATGTTTTTCAGGTGTCTCAAGCCGCGCTAGTGGACTTTGGGCTGATGGAACCGGCAAATGAATCGGCAAAAGCGGTGTATATAGTAGTCAAAACCTGGGACTATATACTTGGTCAGTTTTGAAGTGTTTTGGTGCTTTCTGATGCCAATGTTTTGTGAAGGCCATGAAGGCTGTTGCATCTTTAAGCCTGCATACACAAGTTATGGCAAGTGTTTGCGAGCCTCGTTCCACATTGGAGGTCTTTTCAGCGTCTTCAGCAAGGTTCCAAATCTTCACCATGTTCATCCCCTCAGCGCTTAGACATCGACCATGGCCCATGGCCTTAGCGAACAGAGAGCCAGATCGGGTCCCGGTGGCCGTTTTCAGGTTTGTCACAGTTCTCAGCCCTGTTTTAGGCTTTCATGTGTTTGTTTCCAATGATGCTGGACTCAGGGACATTGGCCTTGTCCATCATGAGCACGATGAGCTCACTTTGCTGGACTTTGGCACTTTTGGTGATCCTATTTTATACCTTTGGAGTGGCTTGGAATTGCAATTGTTTTTGCGTTTCAGACCGGGGGAGTGTCCCGATTTCGGGGTTGAACCGGTTGGCGTGACGAATTCCAAGCCCACCTGGACCCTGGACGCTCCACTGGGGCATGACCCGAACAAAAAGCTGCCTGCAAAACCTTATAACATGTAAGCTATGGAAGGGGCAGGTGAAAAGCTTGCTGTAAAATACGGCTAGATGCAATGCACAAACCAGAAGCAGAGAGGAAAAGAAGCTCTGAGAATGTTTGGCATGTCATTTGCAGGCTGTTTGCATACTTCGACATACGTCAGATTGGTTTTTTACATTTTTCCTATGACAAAGGAAAAATGTAAGCTTACATTTTTGAGGTCCAAAAAAAATGTAAGCTTACATTTTTGAGGTCCGAAAACATAGGAAAATGTAAGTTACATTTTTGGACGTCCCCCCCTCTTAATTTGCGGGGATCTTATAACCATTTGTTGTTGTCCCATGTTGTTGCCAATGTGTGTTTTTTTCAGGAGGTTTTAAGGACGAGATTTGTGGTCCGGGACGTGTTGAAAACCCTAATCCATGAACATGGATGAACATGGTTTATTTCATAACACTCAGATATATCAATCGTGTTCAGGGTGGGAAACCGTTCAGGCTTTGAAAAGGATGTAAATGTTGCCAGAACTTGTAGAAAGCTATCTTTTAGTATTTGGACTGGAATTGGTATCTATCCAGGGTAGCAGGTGCTGCACCCATGATCTAAGGTACGTTCTAAGACTATAGGCTAGAGGTGCATATTCTTTTCTTGGGGAATTGGACCATTACTTGTACTGTAGCGCGGAATCGCTGGTGTAGCGTGGAATCGCTGGTGTAGCGTGGAATCGCTGGTGTGTGTCACTTCTTGTTGTCACTTCTGGTCATTTGATGACTGATGATGCGCCACTTGCTTTTGTGGCCACTTTTACGCTCATCACTCAGCCTAACCGCTAAAACTCTGAAATTCTGGGTGGACCCTCATAGAGTTTTCCAGGGAAGCACCAGCCAAACCGCCACTCCTGTTTGGGGTCGACTTGTCGATGGGCAGGTGATGCTTACACAGTGTCTTGGTTCAGCCTGGCGCGGGGGGAAATTCCAAGCAGTGAGAGTCTCAAACCCGAGGGTGACTCGCTTCGCGCCTCAGAATTGAGGAATTCTTTGGGTCACGTGGTGATCCTCTTTTCAGGGGCCACCACTCGTGCAACTCGCGTTCTGGAGGACCGGTCGACCGGTTCCATTCCCACCAGACCAGGCTCCCTTTGGACCAGGCGAGTCATGAGTCACATGAAGAAGTGGTCCAGGTAGGAACAAACATGAACAAGCATATCTATGCCCAGTGTTCAGCCCCTGATAAAGAACCCCCGTTTTTCACCTCCTGTTTCACCACGTGAATGAGGAAGCCTGCTTTCCTTTTGGCGCTTTAGGGGTGCGGGACTTGCCTTGCCTTCTCATTAGATATGGATCATGATCCTTGATGGAGGAAAAGGACTACGTAAAGGAGCTATGTGCGCTTCACACAAATCAGGAACAGTTTTTGACTCGCCCCACTGACGCACTCACTCCTAACAAGCTCACCTCTTTGCGGGGAGTTTGTCATCTGGCCCGAAACACTTGGGTCGCTGGCGGAGTTTCCGGCGACATTTGGCTTGGACAGGCCCAGCCTTCAAATCCGCCAGAACCCTCGTGGATTTGGGTGGGTGCTTGCAGGCACAACGGGGTTGAAAATCCCAAAAAGAGAACGTCGACCGCCCGCATCATCTGAGAGGTGTTGTCAACTCTCTAGCGGTATCCAGCTGGTTCGGTTGCTGCGGTGATTGTTGCCTTGACCTGCGAACCAACCACTTCCCAAATCGATGCACGATGGGCCACACGGGGGGTGAACCAAACTGATAGGACTTGGTCAGGGTAAGGTGTGAAGTTCAGTGGATCAAATAGGGTCCATATCACGAAAGGTAGCTTGAGCTACCTGAGTTCTCCTTGCTTACCAGGGTTGCTTGTGATTGCCTGCTACCTTTCGTTCACCCCCTCCTCTCTCAAGTATGGATGGATTGGCACTCACTTGGCCTCTAGGCGAAGTATCTGCAGGAGCCAGATGTTGGGGTTGGCAGGACTGAGTTGATTCCATCCTTGCGATATGGTGTCATCAGTTCATGAGCCATCAAAGCCCGTGAGGAGTGTGTTCTTGGCTTGCAGCCGGCTTCCAAATATTGTTCATGAAGGAAGTTGGGAAAAACTCTGCTTGCAGCATGTTGCTCAAGCATGTTCAGATTCCGATGTCTCGCCCGGTGTGATATTGGGAGGTGCTATTGGTCCTATTTGCATGTGCCAAAAGGACGTGGAATATTTTCAGCTTCTCAAGACCCCACACATCCCCACACCACGATTGTTGAGTGGTTTGTGACATCAAATGAACATGGTCAACCTCCATGGGTGTTTGTTCAGCATCGTCCCGATCTCCCATCTTCGCCACCCTGATCCTTCGATCTTCCGTCATTCCACAATCTTTGGGTCGGGACCTCAACCATGGTGAGCATGGTGGTGTTTTGATGTTTTTGCCCTAAGAATCCTTGGGCTCTCCATGGCAGGGGTCGGACCCTCCAATTCTCCAATGTGTTGCTTCGGGCCCCGGATTCTTAGGGTGGAATTGGGAGAGCTTGGGTTCCTCAACAGCCGACTCCAATCGACACTTCGCCCTCCCCAGACACTCGCGTGCAGAGCTGAGGTTGGTGGTGGAACACTGCCGCTTCCTGGGGCAAGACCGCACTGGCACCGGCGATCCAATGGCAAATTGCCCCGAGAGTCTCAAGAAGTACTGGGCGCCTCGGCAATTCTGATCGCCATGTTCTAAACTGTGATTGGTTCATTTTTGTTGAGGGGGTGAGGCTTTATTGTCCCAAAAGGGGGTGAATTCCCCTGTTGGGTGAGAGAATGTTTTGTTTAATGCTGTCCCGGCTCCTGAAGCAAATCCCGGCTTTGATGTATTGAAGCTTGTGCTTGCCACCGTCTTCCGTGTGAAGAGGTGGAGTGTGGGCTTCCGCCAAGCCCACACTCTCACTGACCAAGAAGGAATATGAAACAGGCCACCCAAAAGCAAAGAGTTAGACCACTTGCTTTGTCCATAGGGGGCGGAAAAGACGTGCAGAGCATGAAGTGAGCCGTTAGACGTCCCGTTTTTGTGCCACGCGTCGGGTGCCATCTCTGAGGCCTCCGTACCAGAGAGCCTCTTGGCTTGGTGCTTTTGGGATCAACCACACCCTGTCCTTTTGTCGCATCCGGAACTCGGCTCTCGACTGGCAGGAGCATAGATCTTCATTTCCAGACACTCCATGTCATGTGTGATGATAGGCCTAAGGTTATAAAAAAGACCTTTCAAATGGTAAGGCCAGAATCCTTGAAAAAAAATCAAAACAAGTCAGCTGGAAAAGTCAAAGTCAAAAAAACATCTTAAATTGAAAAGTCAAACAACAACATCAAAAAGAATCAAAACCACTCCAAAAAAGTCAACCATAGACCACAGCTGCCACAGCTCGAAAAAAGTTAAAAAAGCGAAAGAAAAGTCAAAACAAACCCCAAAAAAAAAATCAAAAAGCATCTCGAAAAAGTCAAAAAGAAATCAACAAAATATCAAACAAGTCCAAAAAAAGTTGAAAAAAAGTCGGATCTGGGCAAATTGTTTTTTGCGACTTTTTTTGACTTTGACTTTTGGGATTGATTTTTTGACTTTCTTTTTAAAATTAGAAAACAGGCTCTTTCCAATGAACATGTCTTTGTAAGCCTAAGGTAGTGACCTGCGTTGACCAACAAAACCCACCCGCCCCCCAAAAAATGAGCAACCACTCTCTGTTTGTCTTGACTCAAGCACGTTCTTGTTTGAGTGTAGGTAACACGTTAATTCGCTGCTCCTGATCACCTGAGAGCTTCCAGAGAGCCCAAGAGCGCTGGAGTCATGAAGCCCAGAGTCTCCAAGCTGTCCAGGAAAGACTCCAAATTAATTGGTATAAACCGAAATCACAGGTTGCAGGCCTCACAAGTTCCCATTTTTTTCGATTTTGACTTGGGGTGTGGGAGGCAACTTCCATGGAATATATGTCGTTTTTGGGCTACTGTGGAGTGTTGAACTTTTCATCCGCAGAATTCATGGGCATACCGTGCCGTGAGTTCCACAATGTGAGATGGCCTCTTGTTCTCTTCAAAAGCCCACCAGGAGACTATATAGTAGGTTTTATACATACAGACCAACACAGAACAGCCGTGGCAGAGGTAGGCTTTGCATCCTCAACCACAAACTATTTGCACATGGTTTCCTGACAAAGTTACTGGGAAGCCCAGTTGATACTGTCAACGAGCATGGAGGCATTTATGGACATGCCAAGAGCTGGGTTTCTTGAGCGGACGCGCAGGTAGGAAGGGTTGCAACTTGTGGTTTCCCCACCTGGCCAAGGTATGCTGACTCTTTTCATGGCGATGTGACTTGGTCGGACCTCCACGGCGGCGCGCGACCCCCTTTAAAAACATAATCATACTGGGCTTGGAGGAGTTTTTCACCCAAGAACATGGCTGGTGCTTTCATTTACTGGTTCACCTTTCCACCGTATTGTACCGTATTTGGGAATGACTATGCCAGTTCACTCAATATTTGGTGGGAAGGCTGGGCTGTAGGACCATCATTCAGATGGAAGATTTGAACCCGGGAAACATTGGACTAAACTTTAAACATTGGATCCTTTTTTCCAAGGCGTTCGATCCAACGTCCTCGGTGGGACCGGGGGCCTCCAGTGGAATCGAGCACTTGGAGATCAGAATTCATCTCCACTGGTCGCAATATTCAAGGTGATCTCTAATGAAGCTCCCAGAAATATGACGGTGGGGTCAAAGCCCGGGCACCCTGGCTGACCCCTGAAAATGATCAGATTCCACTATAAGGGGTGTCAGCCTACCATGGTTTGGTGAGGGAGGTTTTGACTCATAGCCTAACAGCCATATCTATATATACCCATATAATAGGGTCCAGTAACAGTCGGTGTGATGTTATGGCTTGTTTGTAGAAAGGCTAAAGGCCTTTACTAACCATGATCATCCATTGTTACTTGGACGTACATGGATATTCCGACCTGATCTATACCCACTCAGCTGCGGCCCGCAAGGCTGATCTATACCGGAAAACCCAAAGTGGATCATGGAGACCTGAACATATTGTACCGTGGGAGAACATCAATAACATTTATTCATATGAAATCATATTGAAATCATATAGATTCATGTGAAGGCCCCTTCAAAAACACTTGTTCTATTAGAGAGGTACTGTCAGTGTGTCTAAGTCTAAGTGGTGATGTTGACATGTCCATTTTCCGCGCGATCCACTTCTTTGCTAGTCATTGATTCACGGTCCAGCAACATTTGCGTGTGCAAGCGGCGGGATTATATACGGTAAAAAGAAATAGACAAATATGTATCTATCGATAATATCAAAATTAATCATATGTGGGCGGGCTGTTTTAAAATTAGGGGATCTGCCAGCGAGTCAAGTCTGTAGTTCTTGGCGACATCATGTTTGGTCCACTTGAGAAGACGAGTTTGCCTGGATCGTCATGACACGTGTGTAGACCAAAGCTTGCTTTGTTCCACGCGTGCGAGCGGAAGTTGAATAGCCTTCTCTAGCCCTCCAGCCCAGAAGAGAACCTATGGAACTTGGGGCAGGATACCAGAGAAGAAGCAACTAAACTAACTAAACTTATTTTTCAATCTAACTCAATCCTTTTGTTGAGGTGTTGATTTTGTTGACTGCTTGGATACCAGGTTCTGTTCAAGACATACATCCCATCCCGTGCTTAAAAATCTTCTCGGGACAAGGTCGTTTTCTTGTTGACCACGACTCCGTGTTGTTTTCGTCGGTCTTCTCGTCGACATGTTCGATCGTCAAAGGTCCCAAGGCATCAATTGGGTGGAGGCGATGGAGCCCTTGCATTCCTCGGAAATGAAGAAACACCCGCGGGTAGATGTTGCTGCGGTGCCTTGCTGCTGTTGATGTGACCTACGTGGTGAAGCTGTGTAGGAAAAGGGGTCTTCATGTTATTTCATCCTACTCGACAGAAGACCCACCCCACTCCACTGGAGTGGCGACTCCCCACCCCACTCAACAAGAACCTGTGTTAAAGGGATGTTGAAGATGTTTTAAGTGAGTTGGAACCAACCAAAAAAAAAAAGTGAATACAAGTGAGGCCCACAAAAGACTCACCTCTGGCAGGTTTTGCTTCTTGGCGGACTTGAAACCACCCAACTCCATGGAACTGGTGTGTTGGATGGATCAATCACCAAGAAGGTGAGTGGGAGGGTGCTTGGAAGCCTGGACCATCCCTGCGAAGCAAGATATGCCCAAGTTCAGCAGGGAGATTGGAGGTTTTTCCAGGGGCGCATGTTCTACTCCAATATGTCACGCATGTTCTACTCACCCCCGTTGGTTTGGGCAAGGTGCTGGCGTTGAGAGATGGCCTGCAAGTAGGTGTTTGGGAGGCTTGTTTTGTTGGCATGGCTCTACTGTCAGCACTCAGGCGAAGTGCACTGGGGAGCAGTGGTTTTGATTTTGGTCTACATTGTGCCACCTGGCTGGAAACCAGAATCAGAGCAGGTGAAAGGGGTGGGGAGGTCGCAAAAGCGTAACATTTAGTTATGCATTTGGCACATATTTTGAAGGATTTGGAGATTTTGGTATTTGTGTCTGACTTACTTCCAGGTTGTCATTCTAGAAGGAAATCGCAAGGGGGTTCCAGTTCTGGAGCTCGATATGTTCAACCAGCTGAATACGATGAATCTGGTTGACACTCTGCTGGCCACGAGGCTTCTGCTCGGTCCGGTGAAGAGTGCGGGGAATGCCTGAGAGTCTTGTTTGGCCCCCTCCGGCCAGATTCTTGGGCTTGTTTGGCCGCCTGGCCCTTGTGGAATTGCAAGGTTTGCAGATGTTGAACAGACTGAGCATGATACTGCCCCACAAAATGGGGTGTACAGTCTAAAACTAAGCTCGGCGATCTGTAGAGTCAAGAAAACGTGGATGAACCTGTTACATTGCAAAGAATGTCCCTGAGGCGGGAAGGATGCAATTCTTGACTTGTGTCGATCCATTTTTCAGAGGAAACCTGGGCGTCGCCCTTACTCCGTGGCTGACGTGCCTTTCCTGCATGTCGCAGCACTGCAGGATCACCATTTTCACCATCCTGAACGTCGTCACCGGCGTGTTTTGACTCTTCGCTTGCACGGAGACCGAACACCGATGTCCGAACAGGTCATCCAGGTTGCTGCACCCGGCCGGCTCTAAAGCGTGCCAGTCCTGGAAGGGAGTTTTGTTAATTATGGTTGCTGGTTGGATCCCCGTAAGACAAGGATAACACCTCTATATATAACCTTCTCTTCACCGTATGTGTCCAGCTTCCTGGGTGGACAAAGTTCTGATCCACAGACAGGTGAGAGAATCATGATCCTGTTGATGTGTGTATGTAATGTAATGTAATGTAATGTAATGTAATGTAATGTAATGCAAGTATGTAATGTATGTATGTATGTATGTATGTAATGTAATGTTATGTAATGCCCTAGAGGTCCAGGTTATCAATAATTGTATACTTCGCTAATCG
>CAXAMN010000891.1:1477947-1530832 GCA_963970005.1 Durusdinium trenchii
TGTATGTATGTATGTATGTATGTATGTATGTATGTATGTATGTATGTTATTATGTGTGTTATTATGTATGTTATTATGTATGTTCTGTTATGTTATGTGATGTAATTTGTTTATGTATGTTATATTATGTTATGTTATGTTATGTTATGTTATGTATATATGTATGTATGTATGTATGTATTAATGTTATGTTATGTTATGTTATGCTATGTCATGTCATGTCATGTCATGTCATGTCATGTCATGTCATGTATGTATGTTATGTATGTTATGAAAGTTATGTATGTCATGTTTGGTATGTAGGTATGTATGTATGGATGTATGTATGTATTTTTGTGTACCATTATATACCGATGCGTTTTGCACCAACGAATTTGCGCAACTCCAGAAAACAGGTGAAACACTTTTCTGGATGTCTTACACATCCTTGGTTCACAGCGAGGAATTACCACTTAGTGTGTGATGTTGGTGCCTACCATGATCAATCGGACGTGTGGAAGAACCAACCGACTAGATCTTCAGAGGGGTCACGTTGCGTTGCAGTTCTCGGATGCTCACACCACAATCAACTTCAGGTGGTGGTGTCCGATATGTTTATATATGTTCGGCCTTTATTTGGAATGATTGATTCCACTGGCTGTGAATTTGATAAGTCAAAGCAACCAGAACAATTTGGGGTGCAAACGCATCTCAGCTTGTGACCAGCCACGACCGCCTCGAGGCAACACGGCCATTGAGAGTGCCAGTGCCGACAAGGACGTCGCGACCTTGAAGCAAGTCCAGGCCAAACAGAAGCAGGCGAGTATCCCAGCGCCGTTGTTGGATGACTAAGAGAAAGTGCAATCCGAAACGTCATGGGACTGACATATTGATCATATTGGTGCTACAATTAAGGGTGGTTGAAAAAGGGGTCAATATATTCCAAGGACCATGCGACAGGGCTTGATTGGACATCGCTTGAAGAACCCAGGTTGGTCTCCAACAGAGCTTCAGCTTGAGCCACCCGGCCAACTGGCGATGGAAGTGAAGCACGGATCCGCCTGAACGAGTTGCGCCGGGGTACGAAGTCCGAAACCTTCCTTGAGCGCTTTTGAAGGAGCTGTGCCAGAAGACCTCTTCAGTAAACACAGGCCATGCCTTCCTGAGCGGACTTTTGTTTTCTGTGAAGACGCCGAATCGACGAAGTCGCCCTCCCGACGTGTCCCGCATCAGAGGCTTTCGAAAGGCCACGCAGGATGGAAGGCCATGAAGTCCCCGCGTTTGGCGGTGGAGGAGCCATGCATTGGCGACTTCGATGAGGGGCCGTGGATTGCATCCTTGGGGACAAGAGCTGCTTCTGGCCTTTCACCAGCTCACCAGTTGGGGGCCGTTGGACATTCGACGTTCCAGTGCGGAAGTGCATGTTCTTACCTAAGCCTCACCAGGACAAAGGACACTTGGCGCGGGCCGATGCACAGCCCATTTACTGCAGCCTGGCGGCCATTGTCAGAGCTTCACAGCCGCTGAAACCTCGATCTGACAAGCTGACTGAGCACGTGTGGGAAGGTCGAAGTGAGTGATGCTCAGGTTTCTGCCGTTTAGCCCTCCCAATATCCAGGGAGATGTTGGCTCTATGAAATATTGCTTTGTCCCTATGATTCGCTTTTCCTTGACCCATTTTGACAGGGGTTGTGGACGTGGACACAAAGAGTATGCAACCTGGAATGCTATTAATTATGTTAGTTATATATAGAAGAACACTTGGCGATGTTCAGGAGACACACGAACACGCAATTAATTATACGAATTATATATATAATCCCCTGCCGAATAAACTCTATAGAATCTGAGAGCTTGAGCTCAAAACGATTCTCATGTTTTATAAACAATTTTCTTATAGAATGGAATGTCAACCTACCTTAAAGAGACACAATATTTGAAACATGTGGTCCAAAAAAGTCAGTTCAGTTTGTTCTCGCAAAATGGGTGCCGACATTTCATTCTATAGAGAGGGCACGCCATGTCACCAGATTTTAACGTTTGATTGTATAGAAAGCATTTGGAGTAGTACTGTAGAAGGTTCAGAATTGATTTCAGATTGGGTGGTGCGTTGTGAGGTCAACTTCAATTAAAGGCAGGAAATGAAGGAATTGGACCAGCAAACTATATGACATTATATAGTTTTTTCTTTTTTACGGGAATAGTGAAACATATGTTTTCCTAAAATCACTGAATCTCCCATTTTTAGATACTTTAGTGGTCCAATTCATCATTTCCTGTCTTTCCTTGATGACTAAAGAGTTTTGAGGACATGACTAAAGTAGTGTTGGGGTTCTAGATGTTAATTGCCCAATCACCCCTTTATAAAGTTATTTTTTACACATGGGCAAACATGTGTATCCAAACAAGTCTCTGTAAAATCAAAACCCACCTTTTGGTCCACATTTGTCCTGTGTTTTCTCAAATCAATCTCAACCTTCATATTTTCCCACACTTCTCTTTAGAATCAATACAAACATTGGCTATGCATCATAGGTTTTTCCCATTTGTTGCTATCAATTTTTCATGATGATGAACACCCATACCCTGAGGCACCTCATTCTTTGAGAACATGCTTCCGGCACTGCAGGAGGTTGATACGCGATTCTATAGTGGTGCAAACTGCCCTCGGAGCCTGCTTTTCGTTCTAGCACTTTCAAATCACGTCCTAAGGTACACCGGCAATTCCACAGCCAATTATATATAGATACATATGACTATACAACGTAGACTGCATACACAATACATGCACCTATTTACATACAAGTATGCACATGATATCATATGATTATAGAAACCTGGATATCCATTCCTATAGCAGAGTTGAGTTTATAGTGTGTGTGCCCAGTCTCGTTTTAGTCAAGTGGGTGATGCTTGTAGAATCGTTCTCAACCTGGATTTTCATTTCAGAGTGGCAATGTGTTGTCCCTTAGATGGGTTCTGGCTTTCCATTCACTGCAAACATAAATTTGACCCATGCCTGTTCAATTGTAACACCTGGATTTCCATTTTCATAGGGATGTTTTAAGACGATAGAATTCATGGCCAACAATTTTCCATGCCCCAAGGATCCCTCCAGTGGTTGCATCAAGAAAAATGATGTCCTGAGAGCCTGAGAGCTACCTAGGCCGCCTGTTTTGGGAGCAACAAAAATGAGTTTACTTATCAAACAGCAGTCAAATGGGTTCTATAGGCTATATTGAAAGGTGTATTTATATATATATACACAACATATACACTTTGACTTGCTTGTGAACGCTTTGTGAAACAGATGTGGGTGCTTTTATGCCACTGGGTTTGGTGCTGCCGACACGATGGGTTGCTTCGAAAAGGCCATACCCTCCCTAGGAGACTGTGCTCGACCCCTCGGCCAAAAACCATTGGCCTAGTAGCGGCGGCGGTAGCAGCAGTAGACAGAGCAGTAGCCGCACCGACCTGGAGGCCACACAACCAGGTCTGGCAAGTTGCTCGCATCAAATAGGCTGTCGGTGAACGCACTGGTGTGAACACCCTTTCCGAGGTCGAGCGCTGGTCTTTGAGGTGTCGTTTCCAAGAGTTTTAGACAATTTGTTGCTTTGCTTTTCTCAATGCGCTTTGACGGCCAGGAAAAGAGAAAACGTAGAGTTCTTGATCGTTGAAGTTAGATGGCCATGCATTGCTGCTGCTCATGAAACTCACCTGGAGGGTGCTTTGTTAGTCGGTCAGGTTGGTTGCTTCAAACGCTGGGCTGGGTGCCCGTGCCTTTTTCGACCCAACGCCTTTCTCTCGGGAGTCCTCCACCTTGATTCCCCTCCAACACGGTCGGGCGGCGGCCCGCAGACCGGCACTCCAGGTGGAAGCACTCCAACAGATCTTTCAAGAGATCGATCGCGACCAGGAGAACGAAGTCAGCTTCGAGGCGACCGATGACGGGACGTTTTCCGTGAGAGACTCTGGACAAGGGCGATGATTAGGCGTTGCTACGGTGGGAGAGGCTTTTGGGGGAGTCAAGAAGGGAAAACCACAAACGCAACCCTTTGCACAAGACTGGGTATAGGACTTGCACAACTTGAACCCCCCAAAGATATATAAATCTGCCCAAATCTCCTCCCACTCTTAGTGGCGGTGCATGCGTTGCTAGTAGCAAGAAGCTGGCGTTCCAACAGAATGCCCCCCCCCCGGGGGTCGCCGAGGATGTGAAGACCGCCATCGCCAGCGGCGAGCTGGCGGATTTCTTGGAGTCGATCGGCCGCTTGGAAGCGAACCTCTCCGGACCATGGCAATTTACGGTATAACCTAACCCTAGGGCCCTAGGGGCTCCAGTCGTACCTTAAGAGAAGGTGGGACTGGGGTGGGTGCCAGGAGGGTCCCAACACCTTCTGAGGAGGTACCCTAGGGTAATGCAAAAGGTAGAATCTTAATTCAAGAAGCAATTTGGATTGTAAGACCTTTTCATGTTTGGCTTTTTATTCAAGAGTCATAATTCTTGCATTGGCCAATCACCAGGACCTTCATAATGACCATACTTGACCCCAGTTTGTTTGATCCATCAATTTGGGGAAAGTTCAGCACCCAAGAACTGCTTAAAAAGATCTCCAGTTCGATGTGTTTTTCTCCTTCACCAGGTTTTGAAGTCCTCAGAGGGTGGACAAGTCCATTTTTGTCCCCTAAGAATCACGTAAGAAATGGCTGGAGGTTGACTCATGTCAATCAGGTTCCTGAACCACACACATCTACATAATATGAACTGGGATCAACGTTGCAACGTCGTTCCAACCCACCGACCGCCGTTTTGGTCTCCAACCCACCAACCCGATCGGCCCGATCGGCTTTCCCTTTGTCAGACCGCGAGTCGGCACAAGACCAATAGTCCAATGAAGGTTTGAAGACCAACGGTGGTGCCAAGATCGGTTGAGATGGTCGACGTTCTGTACCTTCCGAGAAAGTACCTTGCATATAACTTATCCCTGTTCCTAGCCTAAGGGCATTCACGGGAATTTGGGTGCTTGGAATCCTGGTTCCGGTCGTGCTGCGGCCGGCACCGCCTCAGGTATTTCCACGAACGACGTTTGGACCGGTGGACGGTTGGGGTGGGCACAGTGCCTCCGGACTTCTCGTACCTTGAGTCCTTCGGACACGACCTTTAAAAGGTACGAGCGGGACGCGACCTGCGGGGTGGGTGTTTTTCCCGTGTTTTGTGTGTGTGTGATGGTTTTTTAAACAATGTTTTTGGGGACCTTTTTCGGTAAAAACATGGTCCTGGGTACGGCGGAAGTCTCCCATGCGAAACAAACCAGACATGCAATGACGACCGCGAGTTGAGGGGTTGAGATGAGAGGTTGAGAGCGCTTTGTCTTCTGCAGAATATTGGAGTGGTGTCTAGTCATTCCATCCAATGCTAGAAATTGGATCCAACCCCACCTCGGTGGCCCTCGCCATCCCTCGCTACCGATCAGGATGATTGCTACATTCAGCCTTTGTTTTGGCATGTTTGGGCCACTTGAGCTGGGGAACCATCGGCGTCATTGGTGGAACTAGAGCCGCTGGACCTGGTAGAAGCGACTTCACCCATAGCTTTCAAAGCACGTGCATACATAAATAAGGCGTAAACCCACCATAAAATTGTAATCAGACTTCTTTCTCATATTCTTCCGAGAATCTCGCATCTGTGCTACTCGGAGGAAGAGGGATTGCATGGGATTTTGGTGTGACCAGATTTGCATAGCATTGGGTGTTGAATGTTGTTGGTTTCAGTGGCTGTTTTCCCCTTTGTTTTCCTTAATGTTCATTCTTGGCCTTGTTCCTGTTCTTGTTCGTCAATGCTACATCCAACACGGAGAAAGTCCAGTGCTTCCGATCCACGGATCTCTGGTTCTTTCCTGGCTCTCCTCTCCTGGCCGTCGCATCACGCGGGGAGCTACGCCGACAGGACTCTCTTCATGCTTTTAGACTCGGACCGGAAGGGCTCGATTGACCTCGACGAGCTGCCCGGGAGGAAGATCGGACCGACCTGCTGGGAGGACTGGGTGTTGCGGTCTGTGGAGTGGTGCTGGGACTCTTAGGGAAACACCAGGACTCTTAGGGAAACACCAGGTTTAACCTTCAAGGATATGACATGGTTTAGGACTCTTAGGACTGGTTTAGGATTCCTGTCAAATCCTTGATAAGGCTTACATATTAGTAACCTTCAACTGGGGTTAGCGGAAGTTTTGGTCGCAGGTGCGCTATTGTCAAGTGGCAGTGTGTTACAATGCACTCCGCAACCGAGTTGGGAGCCCATGTAGTGGCGAAGGCTGGTGTTTCAGGTGCTTTGTGTTCCTACTTTTGGTACATGGTTTGTCCACCATTTACACTCTGAGCCACCAACATGAAAGATGAAAGTAGAAAATCGACCTTCAAGACCGTGTTGCTCTACAAACCAAGGCGGTTTTTCCACGTCCATGAGAGTGAGTGGGAGAGTGGCGGATGTCCAGTTGAGGTTCGTCTCGGGCTGCATGCAGCTGCATGGCCCGGCCAAGAGCTTGCAGATGGCGAAGATGAGCTATGAGAACAAGCCTCTTGGGATGAGAAGGTGGTGCACTCTGACGATGGCATCACATGGAAGTGGATGCGGCATAGGCACAAGACGACGTTCCGAAGCAGCGAAGCCGGGTGGGCCATCCACCTCCATGTCATGTGAGTGGCAGCATTTGCTTCGGCCAGCCAGCATGGTCCAGTGGTCCCGTCTTCACGGAAGCACGGACGCACCTGGTGTTCCTCCGTTCGGTGTTCCTCCGTTCCGATCCGACGGATTTCTGGAGACCAATCCAGTCACGGAGCTCGGGGGGTGCGATCCACGGAGGAAGTCGTGGTGCCCATCATCCACTCACGTAAGGGGATGAGCCACACCACCCCGTCTTGTGACTCCTGGAATATATTTATTGAATATATAATTCCATCTATACTTGGAACCTGAAGTGAACCCATCTTTTGGGAGGAGCAATTAACTATCCCATATAATAAGTGTTTATACTCCTGGTGTTGCATGTATTTCAGGGACCTCCGTGCCGTTGTCCCGCGCGGGCGATAGACAGGGGCCAGGGCGATCGACTGGGCCGCTAGGGAGCTGGTGGATCGGTGAAGACCACTGGAAGAGAAGTACAGGGAAGCTGAAGACCACTGGTTGGTTTAGAGGAATATCGTCGTTCAACATCTTTCAAAGGTCCATTTTCAGGTTCCGGACCTGGGTCTCTTCCCCGGGTGGATAGAAATAGATAGATATCACCTTTAAGCCAGAGTGAAGGAAGACCAGGTGGAGCAGGACCCAACAAACATCTTCCCCAGGACCCGTTTGAACCGCATATGGGGTTGAATGCTGGACCTGTCCGTATGTGATGAATGGACCTGTCCGTATGTGATGAATGGACCTAACCTTTTGTCAACCCCTTTGGGGAGACGAACGAACTGGTTAGAGGAAAACCCACCCTCCAAACCGGACCGGACTCTGATTCGGCCAGCGGCGAGGCCGAATGAGGTCGACGAAATTGGTTTCTGATTTCTGATGCCTCATGAGAACTCTTTGTGCGCGTGGAGACACCAAGTTTCTATAGAATCTCGGTGTCCCAAAACGTCAAATCTCACTTACCCTCAGTCTTTTAAAGAGCATCTAAGTCCATTTTCATCTAAACATGGCCATCTCCAACCCGCTCCAAAAGCGGGCACCCGAGGCTCACGCGGCAAGCCATCAAGTCACTGAGCCAGGCACTCTTCGGAAGCCGAAGCCAAAACGAGCCCTGGAAATGGACATGTCTCAGAATTGGTTCAAGGGAACCTCCACAAGAAACTCATGGAAACTCTATGGTTGGAAAGTGCAACAGCGTGGTTAGATGTTCGATGTTCCCTTAAACAATTCCGTTTTGGTTTCTGATGGTTTCTGGAAGTTCCACGGTTCTCAGTTTTGGATTCTTCAGCTGATTTCAGCTTGCGCAGTGGTGAGGAAGCGTTATTTGTTTATATGTTTTTTGGGGGGGTCAAGTGGGGCGTGTTTAATGTTTAGTGATTCTTTGAACTGCCATGGTTGATCATTATAGAAAAATGTTGTCCAGAATAAAGTTACTTAAAGCGGATTGAACTGAATTATATATTTATAGCCAACTTGGATCTGGAACACGGGGGGCCAGATCGGATGAGAACACTTTGCTGGATGCCTGTCCTTGCAGCATTGACACAGAAGGGCCGCTTTCAGATGCTTTCAGTCCAAACATGCCCAAACCCTCCTCGGTGGAGCATGCAGGACATTTACAACCTGAACAAGAAGCTCACCACGTCCACGTCCTTCAAGGAGCAAAGCACTTGGTTGCAATGCTTGTGTCCATGACTTGCTGGTTTCAATCGGTGAATCAGCACACAAGACCCTGAGAAACATATGCAGGAGATGAATTTCATATCGTTTCTTGCTAGTTGTTGATCCACTGTGAAGAACGGATCTCATGTTTGTCCTGTCAAGCATGTTGAAGACACTGGTATGATATCGACGACAAAGTTTATGTGAAACAAATATGCAAACAAACTGCTGATAGAGAGAAGTCAATTTTGCTTGGACATTTAAATGTAGATGCCATATGATGCCATAATCATACTTTCCATGAGTTAACTATAGATGTGGCCCACGTCTGTATCAATAGATCAAACCTGATCCACCGTGTACCGTATACAGTTGGCATCGTCTTTTTGTTTCTGTTTGAGTCATCGGGCCGCGTCCGTTGCAGGAGCCAATGCTTCCAGCGATCAAGGAGCAGTTCTGATTCAGATGTTTCGCGGATGTTTGGAGGTGAGCACGGCCTAAGGAACCCTTGGCCCAATGAATTATATATATATATATATTGGTTGATTTCCCGGCCCTTTTTTTGGATCCTTTTGGGGGGGTCCTATTTCTACCCTAGGGCTCCAGTCGTACCTCCTCAAAAGGTATGACTGGACCCTCTAAACCCACCCCAAACACCTTCTTAGAAGGTACTTGGAGCCCTAGGGATACACACTCTTTCATGCCATTGGAATGGGTCGTGGAGGGAAGTCACTCCGCAGGTCGTGGAGTTGGGTGAATTCGATACCCAAAGCAGTACACCCAGGGCCAAGCAGGTCCAGTCCTTCACCTCATTTGGGTGCGTTTCTTATATGATCAAGGTTGGATGGTTGACCTGCAGGGATGATGGGGGTATGCTGACCCGGGTCATTTGGAGTTCTCAAAGTTCACCTCCAGAACCTCATCTGAAAGGTTTTTGGACTCTCCAAAGCTGGACAATGGGCATGAAGACCCAGCATATCCCTGCATTGATGGTGTGATGTCACCATTGATGGTGTGGGGGTTCCAGTACGGACGCTGCAGACTAAGGCTGGCTTGGGCTTTGCATTAGAGCTCTTTTGATCCACTGGCCCGGGCCCGGGTGCCGTTTTCGTGGCTGGTGCCGCGACTCGCCATACGACGACGACAGCGGAGAGACTCAACCTCACTGCGAACACCATCGGTGGCCGAACCTCACGGCGAGAAAGATCCCCACGGCGAGAAACAGGGATGAGAAAAGGCAACAAAGAGGTGCATGATTGCTTATGACTAAAAGGCAACCAAAGCAACAAGAACAGCATCCCAACTGCATAACTGCGTTTTCGTTCCTTATTGCTTTCTGGCCTGTATGCTGGTTGAACTCTGAAAGCGCTGTCGTCCACTGCTTTTGGGTGCTGCATCGCTTTCTCCGCATTTTCTGAGCTGGCGTCCGAAGTGGACAGGATGGACACTGAAGCAGGAGAGGCAGAATGAGGTGCACGGTTTTGAATGTTTGCACTGCCTTTTTTACAGATGAACTTGAACATTCTTGAACTCCCCCAAAGCCACGGACGCCCCGAGGGAATTCAACCCATCTTCCAAAGGTTGGCTTTGGGGTTTGCTTTCAGTGGAACATCCCCCAGTGGAACATCCCCCAGATGAATGGGGCTACTCAGTGCCAAAAGTTAACATCGAGTCGACTGCTGATCTCTGTTTCGGAGATTGGCAAAAACCAAGGGCTGGCATGACCCGAAGCTGGTTTACGTCGAGAGCGGCCCGTGTCATGTGAGCAACCACTTTTATTCAGGCTTTACTAAAGCAGTCTACGGCATGCTGTATTTTCTTGTCTATCATCAGTATTCGCTTGTGAACAAGATAGGGTCCCCACATAAACATACATAAACGAGATACTCTTGCTTGATGACACAAAAGTAGTCTGAACGAGATGCTGTAGGGCCCCCATATAGATAGTGTATTTGAGCTTAGTACCAAATAAATGCCACCGTAATGAGCCCCCCAACTCAAATTGAGAAACCTCTTCATATGGGGGTGGTTGATGAATCAAGAGTCTACATTACCCTCTGAAAGCCAACTCTCTCAGACTCGTCGTACCGAAAGGTAACCTTTCGGCATGTGATCCACAGGGGCACAAAGCACATGTGTTGCCAGATCAAAAGGGTCTGTCTCACTACCAGTCGCTAAACAAACAAATCACACTTTTTTAGAACAAGGCCTGCAACCTAGCCATCATCCACTGTCACTGGTAATAGGATAGACCCTTTTTTTCATACATTATCACCTTGTTTTTGAGAAAGGCCTCTACCAATTACTAACCTTCAACATCCACTGCTGTTACTGGTATGTTTGGAAGTGTGACCCACTTCTTCACTAAGATGCAGAACTCGTGGACAAAATACTGCCTGGAAGCATGGGATATATCAAGTAGATCCCCAACCGATAGCGTCAGATCCACTTTTGACTCAGAACGTGTGTGGCACACCATCGCTGATCTCAAAGAGATATCCAGCGGTGACGAAGGATCATATCTTCGAAGGAGGATAAACGACGCGGTGACGCCATCCGATCAACAAAAGGCGTGATTAGCAAGGTGTTGATGTTGTATGTACTCCCCAAAGTGCCCTACTTAGCTTGAACTGCTTCAGTTATGCAAGACCATCCAACCATGCACAATGGACTTATATATCACAGGTAATCACTAGTACTTCTATAGGTTAGCATGATGTTATATGGTTATATAATATACTGTAACTACTTGGCGCTGATCGGCTGTTGATTGCTGGTCGATCAGGCGCTCGATCGGATCCCACGGACTGGCGAGTCTCCAATCCCCCCGTGTAGGTCGGTGCACGCCGTCGTTCGGGTGTGTCGTCCAACATCAGATGCCGAGAGGGGTCGCATGAGGTCACGGAGCGAGCGCCCTTTTCCTGGCGTCCGGCGGCGTCAGGTTGCTTGATGCGCCCTTTTTGCTGGCCATTTCAGCGGTTAGCGGTTTGCTCGTCGTCACCCCGGTTCGCTTCTCCATGGCGCCAAAGGTCACCTCCTTCCAAGAAGGCCAGGAGGGGTTGAGCCAAAAAAGAGGAGTGCCCTGGTACGGACTTCATATAGTCACATCCGAGGATGGCTATACGTTGTTGATCCTGACTCGGACGTTGTTGATAACATGTTGATGTGTTTTTCTTTTTTGTTTTTGCGAGCTGATCGTGCACAGCTATCGCCAATGGAACGTCCAGTTTCCGGAATGCGGCAGTCCCCTTCCAACTTAAATATCCCACATTACATCAGGTATCAAATGACCATGAGGATCAGTAGGGTTCATGTTGGTTTGACGTGGACCATTTCCTTTGATCTTTCGGGTTTCGCCTAACCCGTCGCACACGTGCGACTCCACACGTTTTGACAGGCACGTCGGACCGTCCTTGTTACCAGGCAAGGGCGAGGGACGCCAGCTGGATCTGAAGCCTGGAATGGATGGGGTGGGACAGGCGGAGCGCGCTACACGGATCAGCGAAACCTCACTCGCGCAGCGGGCAGGATCTAGTCCATGTGAAAATGCATGTGGATTCTTTTTGGGGGGGCCGACAAGTGACTAGTTACAATGTTGAGTTTTGAAGGTGTACGTTTGTTCCCTTAGCCACTTTGGTTGATGCGATTCTACTACTGAACGACCGGAACTTCAATTGTAGTTCCAAGCACTGTTGATATTTGTGGATCAATCAATGTGCGCACAAATTTTACCATACCATACTGGTTCAGGTGGGGATGAAAGAATGTCAAATCACAATATTAAGCTTGATGTAGGGAGCGGACTCCAAAAGAACTGTTATCCTCAAAACTTTCTGTGCAATTCTGTTCGATGAAAACATTACACCACTCCAAGGTATTCTGCTGCTGAGCTTGTTCCAAAGAGATGTTCAGGGCGGGCTGGGGCTGTGCCAGCTAGTACTCCGCGTAGCCTCTCTCAGTCCACTTTAGAGTTGATGACGAGCTAGATTATAAAAATAAGTAACAAAAAGCACACACTCCATGGGACTGCCATATTTGCCAATCAGTTGGGGTGGTGCCAGCAGGGTCAAAAATGGGTCGGCAGTCCTATGGGCAGTTACTTCGACCTCGTCGTCGTGAGGTCGATTGGTCCCATCTTCCTGTGCTGCCTTTGTTGGTCTCCTGTGTACCCTCCCATCTCCCTCGGTCGGCTCCTCAGGAAGGCGCTCGATGACAAGTTGCCACTGGGCGTGCAGGGGGAGGTGTGCCGCGCAGGAGAAGCGGTTCCGCGCTGAACAGGATGAGTTGATGGTCAGCTGATGTAGACCATGCCCCCATATTCGTAATGGAGATGTTTGGGCTTGATTGAATCAAGCATCTACAATTTAGAATCAATTAGACTAATGTGTTGGCTCGATATGGCATTCCATTTCGGAAGAGAGAAATAGTTCCGCCGGATCTGGGTGCCTGTACGAAGTTCCAACTCTGCGGGCTGTTGTCGTCTTGGTGGGTCGGATTCTATTCAGCTTGACTATTTGAAGCCGACCCGACTTGAAGACACTGCATGTTGTATGGCATATTTACCTACATAGGGTGGTTGACCCGGGTCAATGCAGGCACATATGCCAGTCCCTGCAACTTTTGGGTCCGGTCCGCACCATCACTACGCGCTTTCTCACCAAGCCGGTCGGCAACGGCAACGAGCCGAGGCAAGCACTCCACGCCTTGGTCGAGAAGCGCTTTGATCAGCAACTTCAGCTGTTGCTGCTCAGCTGTGACTTTCAGACCGCCAGGTTTCACGTGTCCGTCAACGGACATCCGGTTTTCTGTCCGTTTCCCGCGAGCAAGCCCAAGCGCTAGATACTTTTGGAGGTTTAGTATCGCTTAATTACTGTAATGAGACTGCAACTCACTCACATGGAAATGGCCAGGCCCTGGCAATATGACGTTCCGACAGCGACATTTGCGGCATTTGGAACAATCTGTTTGTCAGAGTGTCGGTGTTTGTGATGGTTTAAAGGGCGCACCGGCTTTGTGAGCCACATGATTCACGGCACCGGCTTTGTGAGCCATGCACTCCTTGATTCAAATCGCTGGCCTGAAGTGGAGAAGGGTCGGAAGACGATTAATTTTCGAGGAAGCCAGAATAAAGCATCATAAAGATATATTATCCCTAGGCGCTCCAACCATATCCTCAGATGGTGATTAGGCCCCCTGGCACCCACCCCAACCATCTTTTCAGGAGGTAGTTGGAGCCCTAGGGTATATATTAAATATATATATATATAACTATATTAACAAAATATAAACGTAATCAATATATTTATATATATATATATAAATATTAGTTGGACAAAGTTCTATGAGCTCCATGTCGGTGCTTTGAGTCCCCAACTCGCCTTGAGAGAATATCATAGTGAACTTTCATGTTTGGCCCAACTGGTACACAGTCCTGGACATGCCAATGGACATGCAACATATGTAAACGTATGTATGTAGACCACATTTGTAATGTATCTTAGCCAGATTCAACATTTCGAGCGAGTGGGTCACAAGCTTGTTGAGAATCTTGGGATTAATGTTTTGCGTGCCTTTGTCAAGGGCAATCCAGCAATTACAATGTTTATCCATGTGTATCATGGTGTCAGAAGGCTCAATCACTTTGGTGTCAGCAACGGCTCATGCGACTCACGAAGGCGTATGGGTTTCCCGGGCGCTCTTCGCTCACACTTCCGCAGTTCGGAAGGCGGACCCTCCCCATCGATCCATGTATTCAACTTCCCAGACGTTGGGGGGCCAGCCGGACGTGGTTCTGGGTAGATCATTCAGGGCCAGTTCTGAGGGATATATATAATATATATACATAGATATAGATACAACACAGTATATATGTATGCTTGGTGTGCCAGACAGTTGACTCATGCGTTGAGATATAGAAACTATATTGTTATATATATATAATATATAGCTTTGGGTACATGGTTTTCTCTCGTATATAGCTTTGCACCACTTTGGGTACATGGTCGATACCTGACTCTTGGTGACAACCTGCACACGCTGCAAACATCGGGCGGACACCCTCCCTGCAACGGGCGTGAGAAATACCATCCCTAAGAGAAAAGTATGTTCACTAGTACTTCATCAACCAGTTTTGTTGAGGTGCACTTACTCAAAGTGGGGTTTACCCCAACTTTATACTCTAGTATTTGATTAATTGTCTCCTGGTCATGCCATCCACCGATTCTAAGTGATTGAGTGGGGTGCAAAGCCCATGCAGAGAGAGATAGAGAGAGAGAGAGAGAGAAAGTTATCAACCATATAGTTACTATCAGAGACAGGCACTTAATATGGAATCTTGAGATGTTCCAATTACATAACATCTTAGTGGATTTATATTACATGTCTATACGCATGCATTACTAAGAAAGTACCTGCATTCTAGCTACTCGTCTATGAGTGTATACTATTCCTGGCGCTTGATGACGGAAGCGAAGAGGAGTTGCATAACACGCTTGGCCAGACTTAGCGCCTCATGGACCCCCCATATACTACCACACATGCTACATATACTACCCAGAAACTCCATGGAAATGCCCACATTGACCCCGGGTCAACAACGACTAAAGCCCCATTTCTCGTGCCTGGCCGACCTTATGCCTCCAGTGCCCACCGAGGCAGGCTGTAGACTCCTCCCGTGCGGACTCGTCCGCGCGGAATGCCACGACGCACGAGCCGCGCGGCTCGATGATCTCAGAGGCTGAGGAAGCGGAGGAGTCTTTAGAGGACGGAACCAACGAGGCCGTGGTCCGAGCTCGGCCCAGGAATTCCACTAACTGTGAGAGCTTGGGGGAGAGCTCAGAGCTAGTGGGATTTCCATTGATTGGAGTCAATAATAGCTTGGAGTCTAAAAAGTTTGCATGGGCTAAGGGGAAAGGTTCAAAACAGAAGTTTGGCTCTAGCAGTTGTTTGCGGAAATGGAACTCTCCTGGGTCCTTATGTTGGTCCTTCTACCAGCAGGTCCAGGACCGGAAAACAGGTCGGTTTGGCGCCGCGCCGGGAGTTCCTGGTCTTAAAGGGGTTGGTGCTCCGATATCCTAGTCAAGCGTCACAACGCCGGAGCGGCCATGTTGTGGATGTTGTTGTTGCGGCTCTTGATTTGTTGAGGAGCTGCCGGAACTGGACCCTCGAGCCAACAGCACCGATACTGGTGCAAGAGCACTTCCAACCTGGATGTTAGGGTCCTGTCAGACAACCCGTTGAAAGATCCATGGTGCTTTGCACTGAGAATGATGAATGGCCAAAGGCCCGCCACAAGGGGTTGTTGGAGGTGTTTTACCCCTCGTTATACAACACCTCAAATCCTCTGTAGTAATTCTTGTGTAATGAAGTTACATGAAAGATTCTTACTAGCAAAGCCTTGCAGTCATGAATAAACCAGACACTCCATGGGACTGCCATATATGCCGATCAGTTGACCCACCTGGCACCACCCCTGGCCTGATCGGCAGGCAGTCCTATGGCAGTCCGGTCGCGTTTGGGATTCTGATCCCTCTTGATGTGACCGTCCTCAAAACGGGCTCACAACATGTTCAAAAGCCTTTGAATGGTTTTCCATTCCAGACATCTCACGTCGACCCATGTGTGTCACAATAAACATCAATAAACCATAAACCATGTTGTTTGTTAAGAACCTGATGCATCCGATGCCATAGTTTGTGTTGAGCATTTAAACCAGTTTACCATTCTGGCCACAAGTTGTAACAAAGACCCCACAACGATACAACCATTCGAAACCACCATACGGCCAACCAGACGACACCCCGCAACCCGCCTCTTCAGGAGCCAGAGACCCCCAACAAGGTGCGATGTGGGACGTCGGTCTCCACCGCGTGCTTGTTGTTATTGAAGGGCTTACGCCTAGCGGGCCGGGCTTACGCAGGGAAGGTTTATTTTTGTTGATGTTTTTTGAGGGAGAACGATTCACCCTAAAGAAGGATGTGACGACTTGCTCTATCCTTCTTGCGTCGTTTCTTCAGGGGGTCCAAGAATTGAACACTTGATGGTCGGATCGAGGTTGCTGAGCCTCAAACCGCTGGGGTCCGGACGCAGTCCAAGCTGAGCATGTTTGGACGCAATTTGTTTGTACTTTTTTGTTGGGGTGTGAGTGAGGTGGGGCTCTGAGGTCATTCAGAAGGGCCACTTGGAATGAATGTTCACCTGCATTTCATCAAACACTTGGTCATAGAAACTTGGAGATCCCTCCGTCAAGGAAATGGTCTGATAACGTGCATCAAAGATGAATCCTGATTTCAAAAAGCACAAAAACACTGGTTTTGACCATGCCTGCGGCCCACTGCTGGAACGAAACACTTCTCAGTTTGGACAGAGGATGTGTTCGTTCGCGGGCTGTGGGCTTTGTCGACGAAGGAGAGCAGAGCACACGGAAACCACTTGGTTGGCTGCTCAGAATTCAAAGTGACTTCTCAAGCAAAGGGTGATTGGTTTCCTTGTTTGTGTGGTGATGGTTTTCCAAAACAAGGGTCAACGGGTTCTATGGCACTACGCAGACGGGTTCAATTTGTGCGGTCATAATGCAGAGTCGCGCTGCGTTGCACTTGCTTCCCCAGGCGGCCATGGAGCAAAACCTAGAGGAGGATGAGACGAATGGGAACACGGACAAGACTATGAGCATGAAGAGTCTTGGCTAGGTGGTGCGGGCAATGCGCTCTTCAAAAAACATACAAACCTTGAACCTGAATGACCTCTATCTTGGACCAGCAGCCAAGCAAAATATGGTCCTTTCCTCCTTTCAAAGCCGGGGGTCATGCTTTTCGGTTCAGACGGACTGTCTTGGCAGGCTAGACTTCAGACTTCCTCACTCCCCCGTCCGAGGGTCCACTGCCGTCGCAAAGTCCGTTCTCTAGGACTCAGCCGTCTGGGAGGAAATGGATGAAGCCGAAAGCGAACTTTTCAGCCAGCCGCGACCTGGCTGAGGGGTGTGCGAGACACCACGTGGTGCGGGGACTAGACTGACCATGGAGTCACAAGATGGGGTGGTGTTTTTAGATCTCATAACACTAACCCTACCTTCTCAGAAGGTACTTGGACCCTCCAAACCTACATGACAGTGCCTCCAATCACCTTCTGAGAAGGTACGACTGGATCCCTAGGGTAAGTGACTGGATGTTCTGGGCACCCCCGTCCTCCGTTGGTTCGGCAGCCCAAAGGCAGGTCCAACGGAATCGGTTCCTTTTCGGTCAACCAGGGGCTCTTCCTAATTGCTCGATCACTCTATACCAGCAGTCGGGTGGGTCAGGTCACCCGACTGTTCGACTGTCCGGTCTATAGTAGCCCTGGGCCCCTGGGGTCCTAGTTCAGGTCACGTTCGTCCATCTCTGTAGGGCACTTGGCCCACTGGACGTGATTGATTTGGTCGAACGGCCTCACCGCCTCACGACCTGAATCCCTTCATGGTTCCCAACCTGCATCGGACCTGTTGGACCCTGGACCCGTTGGCCTTTGTGTGGCTGGTGTTGCGTAGCTATCAGCATCGGCTTGATGTGGCACCTCCGAGCTATGCCAGCTATAAGCCTACCACCCACCGACCTAAGCTTCCATCTCCTTCCCACTTCCCACCTCCTCGCCCTGTGCCCGTGGCAGGTAGCAACCGCTTCTTTGGTACCCAGCGGAATGCCATCGTGGTGCACGCCAAGCGCAGTGATGCCGAGTTCGAGAACCTCACAGGCCGTGTTTTCGGGCCGTCGAGTCGAGTCGAAAGCGTCTTCATGCGTCGACTCACACATCACGGAATAAAACATCCAATGGGGATTCCAACAACCATGGGTTTTTACCGAAGGATTGTACCACACCTTGCACCAGGTGCCTCCGCATTCGTTTTTACCGGTCTTTCAAGATGGTCCAGGTGCTTTTTTTGACCCCCCTGGCACCACCCCAACTGATCGGTAGTCCTATGGCAGTCCCATGGAGTGTTTGGGATTGGTTCCACTTGGCAGGAGGGACGGAGGGACGGGGGGTTTTCGGGAGCGCTCCTGGAAGCACCCCGTCGACTAGACCAGGTCTACGCCGCTGGGCAGGCGTGGTGGTCTACAGTCCGCTCCTGGGAGCCGACGAGCTGTGGGGATGGTGATTTGGGTGTGGAGTTGGATATCGAACCTTGAGAAAACACCTCATACCTAGCACTTCCTGTCCGGGTGCCCTGTTTGGAGACCTGTTTACAGTCCGGGTAGGGTGGTTGATTCATCGACCTTTGGGCCCTTGCTGGGTTGGGGCGGGCCTTGAAATGCCCACTCGCGCCCACTTCTATGACCAGGACTTCAAGGAAATGCTGTTTTCCATATGGGTGGCAGGACGTCTTGACCTACCTGGTGTAATATATGCCAGACCCACATTCCAGGTTCTTCAACGCCACATGGTTGGTAACGTGACTTGAGGTCACTTGGGTATATGATCTATAGGTCGTTGCCCATTGCCCAGCTCGAAACACGGGCTCAATTGAAGAAGCCTGATAAGCTGCGTCGTCGTGGCCCAATCTCACCCACAGACTTGCTGAGCTGAGGCTTTTCAGCTACACCATCACGCTTCTCATCGTTTTGCACGTGATCTTGCCGCCCAGCACGGAAAACGTTATTTATGTGTTTTTTTGCTCGGATGGTTTTGGATAATTACTAGATCAAACAAGACCCTTTTGAATTTCATATCATGTTCATAGTAGATGACCGGGTGCTTCACATTCCAAGCGGAATTTGCCTTCATCCTGTGAGTGGAAGCTGCCTCCAGGTTGGGTGTGGAGGTGGATTTGTCCGTCTCTGTACCCTTGGAGGAGATCCCCTCCTGGCACCATGGCGAACGGAACGGGATTGGGCGAAAGGACGTCCCCAACAGCCAATACCGATTTGGGTGTCCATGCCCTGCAGGGCGCCGTGGTTTTGAGGAGGTACTGAACATCTCGGATGTATTCTTTTTGGCGGAAGGCGCACTGAACGGACTTGTTGATGGGCATCGTGCCGGCACTTCGTAGCAGTAGACCGTCTTCATGGAGAGATGCGACAACTTGGCGGCCCAATCCGTCCCCATCCGGAGAGTTGATGGTTCGACCCTCGGAAGTAGTTCGACCCTCCAACCAAATCCCATCAGATCCCCCAATGGCCGCCGTGCATTCCCTTTGGCCATGGCAGAGAGGAACAAAAAAGCGGAACGCTTCACCGAGAAACGGCGGATTCAGACCAAGGTTCTTCACCTTCAATGCGGTCAGCGTGTGTTGTTTCGTGGCGGAGCTCATCTTGAAGCGACTCGGACCATCTCGGGCCTGCGCGTGGATTTGGACCGACGAGAGGAGAAGCGTTTTGAAGCGAAGGCGACGTTGATAGACGTGAAGGTGACGGGAGCGATGGATTTTGTTTGGGACAACATGGCAAGGACTCAAGGACCCTCCTGCAGATTAACATGGACCCTGACAGTGACAACATGCTGGGTGGTAGATGAGAAGAGTCTTGCAGTGGTCCTAGTCCGCAGGGGGATCAGTTGGGTTCCCGGCATGTGCGCATCGAACATCGAAGTTTAGCCGGCACTCTCACCAGAACAACCAGTTTGCGGGTGGTGTTCCTTCCAAAAACGACGACATCAGACTATATAAATAACTATATCTAAATCACCCTTGTCATGAATCTTGATGACATAGACTTCGTTTGAACACTCTTTATGACAATAGCTTTGTCTAAGCCACCTTTGGTAAAGCCCCAGTGCATGGTGAAAAGAGAAACAGCACCCGTCCTGGCCGAATGCGCAGGTTCATTGCTCTGGGCTGTGGCGGATTTTGGTATGGCGCCTCGCAGAAAGAGAAAGAGATGAAATAAGCCAAAGAGAGAGCCCCCCACATTTGCTATATTTGGACCCTCCATGATAGGTGAGGTGTCTAAAGGCCACCACTTTGGGGTCCCAAAGAAGCCTAAGTTTTTCTCCCGTTCTGGGACAGGCATGTTTGCAGACCTTGGGGGCTCCACAAGATTCCCCTTTTGGCCCACCAAGGCACGGAAGGATTGAATATGGTTTTGAGGTCAATTTGGATGCTCTACTACTCTGAATTTGGATGCAAGTTTTGTTTTGAGTGGCGGTGAGCTGCAACAGAAAGAGGGTCGAACGAAGCAGCCCCAAAAGGGTCGAACGTTTGGGCTGTAGATGGGGAGAGTGGCTCAGGCAAAGAGTCCTATTGGAACATCTTCGACTTTGTGGTGATCGCGGTGAGCGTCGTAGCTGCTCGGAAGCAGCGCGAGAAAGGCTGGACTACCAGACTGATGGCCATCAGACATGGGCGTTTTGCTCGAACCACCGTAAGAATATACCCCATATATCCCCATATTAAAGCCTGATTCCTTCCAGCGTTTTCCAACTGTGACTGCCAGCCCTACTGATTACAGGGCTTCAATAACTATTTCGGACGCTGTACACGGCAGCTGGCTTTGCATTACGTGTTCCTGCTCCACCACCACAACACGTAGACAGCCGAACCCTGGCCGAGTTGGAACCGGTCCTTTTCGGTTGCTTCGAAGAACGCGCCGAAACGGTTGCCCCGTGCGCCGTCGCCTCGGACGATGCGTCACCAAGGACGTCGTCTTGGATTTTTGGGCCCGGATGTTGTCGCCCAACATGAGCACGGGGCAGTTGAGGCGACCTCCGTCCGACCTGGGAAGCATCGTCAAGGGCGGGCGAAAGCGAGGCTTCCGGCGTGAGGAGGAAGGAAGATGGACCGCGTTTGGGGTCCCCTCATTTAGGAAAGGAATCATACTTTCCGCTTGGCACCTGTGGTTTTACCTTGCTGGTAGAATCAGAATCAATCCAGCATTTGTTCCTTTCGGATATGGAAATTTGCCCACCTCCCTGATCGCAGGCTCTTGCGCAGCATCCGCTTCGCCCGCGCCTTGCGCTCCATCCGCGTGGTGCGGCTCTTCCGTTACATCGGAGCTTTAAGGACGCCCCTGGAGTCTCAAATGGGAGACATAACTATGACTTGTTTTATCTTGTGTTTTGTAGGGTCATGTTATCTTCAATTTTTCCAATGTAGTTTGAAGGGTCCAGGTTGTGACTTGATGTGACTTGCATTATGTTGGGTTATGGAATGCCAACGGTTGATGACTGCATATGACTGCACAACGAATGCCCGCTATTTGGATGATACAAATCATCTCCATGCCTCTTCACTACATTCAACGGCAAGGTTATGTATAGGGTTTCGGTGGCTTGAATGACCTTCTCAAAATGCAGCAGAATCCCTGGTAGATGATCAATTCCCAGGCAGCTACTGTAGCCCAGCACCTGGAGCTGGGTGGAGACTGAGCTCGAGTGGTCAGGGGCTTTACTCCGCATGGACCATCCTGGACCCCCAAAACCACTGGGGTCAATTCCCAGGTTCCATGTGGTCCGTTGGCGGGGGGCTTTTTTCCGTTGGAAACGCTGGCGGTCCGTTTCCGTGTCCAGGACGCTGGCCTTGTCGATCCTCAGTACTATGGAGCCTCGGTGAGTCGATGCTTTGCGAGTCGACCATGGGGTGGGGAGATGAGCTCCCAGACTGCTCCGGAGGTGAGAGTGTTTTGGCAAAGGCACTGGGTGTCTTCTCAAGTGGTGTCGCTTCACAGCTTTAGACCCCATATGAAGAGGAATCCTGGCATGAGACATCATCCCACATCTTGTTGGGCAAGAGTCGGACAATAATAAATAACTAAATGAATAAACATAAAACTGTACCATGCACAGCCAACGCGCACGACGAGCAGAGTGCATGGACAGATATTGCATGGCTTGGCGAAAGACTGCTTGCCTTTCCAAGAGTGCCAGCTGCTAATATTTGCTAATATTACCACGGTATCATTGTTGGCATTTGGCATATATTATGTGCACCATATATGTTTCTTTCAAGGTAGTATCCTCCACCACAAAACCTCACATCCATTCCCATCCCGTTGACTGCAACTTCCAGTAGCAGCTGCCCCTTGCAAAGCAGTAGCACTGCGTAGAATTTGAGGGCGGCCCTAGAAAGCACGCGTCACTCCTCTAGGCATTGAACCACTGAGCTCCAACAGAAGCGGGGCAGATGGTCCAGGCACCCCCAGGTACGGTCATAGCTGGAGGGAACAGTTGGAGCTGTACGGATTTGTCATTCTCGTGTACACTCTGACTCACTGAGTGTCTCTTCCATACCACCAGCACTATTTGCCCTAGGGCTCCAGTCATACCTCCTCAAAAGGTATGACTAGACCCTCCTGGCACCCAGTCACACCTTTGAAACGAAGGTACGAGTACTTGGAGCCCAACGGGATAGGTCTTGTGAAGCAAAAAGGCTCTAAGCTGGAAGATGCTGGAAGGCCCACGCCCCAGCTCCCGCATGTCACCTCATCACACACATCCTCACACCATCTCACAGACGTCGACGTCGACGTCGTGGTGTGGCAGCCGCAGAAAATATGTATGGTGTGGGTGTGGGTGTTGGTGTTGGTGTTGGTGTTGGCGTTGGCGTTGGCGTTGGCGTTGTTGTTGTTGTTGTTGTTGTTGTTTTCAGTCGTTTTGCCCCAAGGTGTCGCTCTTTTGGACCTTGGCCTTGTTGATCATCCTCTTCTACAGCTTTGGTGTGGTCACTTTGGCCGAGCTGAAATGGTGGGTGTTTTTCGTTTGAAAACCATGTTTTTTTTGGTTATTTTAGGGACACCCGGGGGTTGGGGCAGTTTGGGCTCTTCTGGGGTGATCTGAGCCGGTGGGAGTCGGTTGTTTTTTTTGGGTTTTAGGGACACCTGCGGGGCGGGAACATCGGAAGAGCGTCTTTCGCGCTATGAGGCTGGGGATGGGACGGATGGGATTGCAAAAAAGCAGGTGGCAAGAGTCGTAGTGAGTGAATACCATACAGACTCTGTAGGACAGAGATGGGAATCCTAAGCTGTCAAGGAGTTGCGGGCACCCAGCTCAAGGATTTGGCAGTGGCCCCATAGTAGTGAAGCGAAGCAAAGCAGGTAACAACAGGTGACATTATACATGGTAACATCACATTTTGCTCAACAAGCTGCTGCAACATGTGCTCAAATTAGAGTTCGATGGTCAATTTTCAGGCGCACAGATGCACAAACCCATCCCCTACTATAATGATCGTCGTTCAGGTCTTGACGCAGCTGGTGGTGGAGCATTGTCGCTTCCTGGGGATGGAGACCTGGGCGTTCCGCTGGGCTTTTTCTGGTCTTTTGTGCGTGTGGGTCGAAGAAGCAGTGGAGACGGAGGGTCCAGGGTGAGTACTTCGAGATGGGCCAAAAGACGTCGCACTATAAAGGGAGTGAGGTCGAAGGTGTATTGAAAGGATAACATGGATATCCATGGATTAACTGATGCATCTTGGGAGGTGCAGAAGCTTTTGGAATGCATCCAGTACCCCAAAGCCCTGATCTTGCTGGGACCGTCTACCTCCAACACAATAGGGATAGCCAGATTCCAAGCCATGTCCAGAGTAAAACCATGTAAAACCCATGAGTCATGGTGGTGACTGGGAGCTAGAACAGGTGCTGATCGTGCTACTTCAAAGGTCCACCTAATTCGAACGGGATTTTTCATCTCAGGATCCAGAATGTTCGGACCCGTCGTTGACTCTTTGCTGTTTTCATCTTTTGTTCGATAGTCGTTGACTTCTCACGTTCTTACCACGTGCACCGCGAATCCGCACGGGCGACCCCGACGCATCGATTGTGGCGCCGAATTCTGACGCATGGGTTCCCATGGCCGGCCTCACCGTCAGATCTGTGCGTATACCGCATTCCATTTTTGTCCGATCGTCTCCGCAGGAGAGTGGGCAAAGCATCGTGTCCAATCCAATGGCTCACTGTCCTGAGCAATTGCGCAAGTATTGGCACAACGTCCCCGAGAGCCACTCGAGCCGAAGCGAGTTATGCGGCGTTGAACGTTCTGCGGTCATCCCGCTGCCAGCTGGGGATGGCCACCGGTTCGCAGGTGGCGAACTCGCGTGGCTGGGGCGAGTTTTGGCGGAATCCGGTTTGTTTTTTCTCCCTCCGTCGTCGTGTAGTCAGCCGCGCCGTTGGAGTCCACGCGTTGCGGAAACAAACACCGTGGAGTTTGGGGCGGTTCTTTTCAAACGTGTCCCCAATAAAGATGTTAGTTTAACAGGCGAGGTTTGTTTTGGGAAGACTTAGCTCGTTTGTGGCGATGTGTTGGTGGACACATATCTACACCTGCTCTGTTCATGCGTGTTTTCGAACGATCCGCATGCCCGATCCGCTTCCACCAGGTATGCTGACACTCTTCATGGCGATTTCGCAAGGCCGTTTACGTGGATGTGCGCAGCACGTTTGAACTGTCTTTGTCCTGGGACAAGCGTGTGTTACCAGTTGAATGGTCCTGCATTCACTGATCATCAGTGAGTCGGTTTGTTATGTTTGTTGTTGGTTGTTAGTTTGGATGATTTTGTACATATCGCTGGGGCCAAAGCATGACACCCTGCATTTGGCCTCGGGATGCTTTAGAACAGGCTGCACGGAATGATGTTGGTCTCAGAAGTTTACAACCACTAACTGGGTTTTTAGCTGTTGTGCTGGCAGGAATATATGATCTTAGGTTTGGTTTAGCACCGTGCATGATCATGTGTGGAAGCGTGTAAGATCCAACGGGGTAAGACATGTTAAGACTGCTACGACGATCTAAGATTGTATATATGCCAGTATCAGGTTTCCTGTGCGATCTTTACCAACATGGAAGTTGATGAACACCTGTTTGCAAGTGGCACTTTCCGCGTCCATGCGATGTGTTTGGCGGAGTTTCGCATGTAGTTTACTTCACCAAACAACACCGAACAACAGTTCTTGAGGGGAGTGACCTTCTGCTTCTGTGTGCATTCCCCAGGGCGTGCACCCTTCCCTTCGAATTTGAAGCTTCCTCCGCCTCGCATCGACGCCCGTTCGACAGCTTCGCCCCACGCCCGTTCGCGACGTCGACGCCGACTTCAGCCGACGGAACCAACAATGGACGGCAGGACTGAACTGGGAAGATGCGATGGACCCTTTGAGGGAAGTCTCTGCCCTTGCAGTGGTGCTGGTGATTCTGTACGTGCCTCGGACGGAGGATGGACGAGGGGACTTCCTGTGCTCCGTTGGAGAAGCGCAGCCAGCAGCCTGGGCGAGTAGTTTTTTCGTTTCACAGATGTCACACTGTTGATGAATAGCAGATCCCCCTTCCAGAATGCGTTTGCAATGTAGTTTGCATCTCTATACTGGGGGGGTCATGAATTGCATGCAGATCTTTGGCCAGCTGTGGGCAGTCCATTTCGTTGGCAGGAGATCTGCAGGGGAACCTGGATCCAAGCATGAAAGATGATGAAAGATCACTGGTACGTCTTATTCTATCCTGTGGAGTTGGTGTGTTTTAATTAATTAGCAGCGGCAGCACCCGCCGCCGCCGCCAATGGAGCGGATCTCACAAGAGGCGAACGAAGCAAGTCCATTCCCGAAAACAAGAGAACTAACATTGTATGAGAGACATGCTCCGGTTGCTCCGGCAGGAGCATATCTAAGCTACCGGTCACTGGTGGCCAACCAGGAGGCTTTGTGACTGTATAAATGGTTTTCCTCCAGGTTACTGTGTCAGAACACCTAAGTCCGCATGGAAGTGGATGGCACCGCCCGTTTGGAGTGGATTTCATGGTCTTCCTTTTGGGGCCATTCTCCACTTCCATGTTAGTTCCGGGGAGTGTATCCATCGAAGTAGACTTGACTCCATCGCACTCCGAATTCAAAGACAATCGCTCACACAGCCTGAGTCAATGCCTGCCCTATCCCAGGTGGTGATCACTGTGTTTGCCATCCTCAACGCTACTGGGACAACTTCTGTCGAGTGAACTCGTGGAGAAAGACAATGGTTCATACCTGGACCCTCCAAAGAGTCCTCCAGAAAATGGGACCCTACCCTATAAATAATAGGTACTTGATGGTGCGTGTCCCCACTTTCCGAGGTACTATTGAAGACTGTTGAAACTTCAGGTACCAGGCCGAGGGGTGAACTCCTCTTTTGGGGAAGATGTGTTGTTCAGATCATCCTGTTTTTTCGGCAAATCCAGGCATATCGAGTGTGTGGACTCCTAAGTCTAAGTCATATATGATGTCATATGAAATCTAAGTCTGGGTGTTGTGCAGTTTCGATTCGAGACAACAAGTTAAGCTACGCTGTTGGTTTCGTTGTGTGTTGTTTGTTCTTCTTGAATTCGTTTGTCATTTGTTCTCCTCCCCTCTTCTTGTTATGCAATGCCCTTGTTTTCCATGCGCCTGCTTCACAGAAAGCATGACATGCATCGGACATGATCAGCTACCACGACTTGCCAGTATGTGCTCATGCAGCGCATGGAGCGCTGCAACAGATTGTTGCTTCACTACCCCTGAAGTCTCCAAGTCTTCAGACCTGGTCCTTACCTAAAGGTACCAGGTACGTAGCTGGCATTTTTCCCGGGTCCCTTCACTAGGGGTAGGAATGGCACAGGTACCGCCATCAAGTACCTATCTTTTATAGGGTCATGTCCCATGCTCTAGAGTCCTTTTGAGGGGCCAGGTCCTGTGGCCAAAAATGATGCTTTCCACAGCAGCTGCTCCCATGTTAGTTGCGCGCGTGCCGCCACCGAGGTGGTGACAGGCGTATTTTTGAACACGGCGATTGAAAGTGCAGGCGCAGACAAGGACACCGTGGTTGGTCACTGCCGTAGAGTCGTGCTTTCTTGTTTGAGTGGTGGGCCTGGAATACTATCAGTTGATGAAGGTTTAGTAATGTTGACCTATGATTGATAAACTAGTGACCTTGTTTGTAAAGTGTTTGGCTTGCCCTACATAACGTATATTCCGAGATTCCAAGGATAAGTTAAATTCGAAATGACATGATCCCTTACTAAACGAATATTAACATGAAAGGGAAGAGAAAATTTAGATTAGACATGAAATGACCACCTTTAAAAGGAAAATTACAATGAAAAGGGAATCAGTGTTCAAATTAGAATGGCATTTGATCGAATTTAATTGCAATAACTCAAACTTGAATTGGAATTGAACTTAAATGTAAGTTCAGTTGAATTGGAGTTGAATTTGAGTTTGAATTGATTTGGAATCGAATTAGGCTTGAATTAGAATTAAATTTGAATTAAACCTAAAAGTAAGTTGAATTGAATTAGAAATATATTGGAATTGAATTATATAAATTGGATTTGAATTGGAATTGAATTAGAACTGAGTTTGAATTGAATTGAATTAGAATTGAAACAATATATTTTTCAGTGAAACAAATTAGTTATTTAGCTTTATTTAGGGTAAACTTGTTTTAGGGTTTGGTGGCTTCTTGGGGAGAAACCTCTTTCCATAATGGTGTTGATCAATTGTCAGTGGTTTTTGAATAAGGGATTTATTTATAAAGAATTGATGATAATACGTTGTGAGATGAAGAGGAATTAATAAAGAAGGAACCCAAAGAAGCAAAATATTAACAATGGAATGAACAGAACTACTTAAACACGAATTTAACCAAGTTTTTCCAGTGAGCAACATTATTTAGCTTTATTTAGAGTTTGGATTTATTGTTTGGTTTGTTTAATATGTGTGTGTCGTTATTTTTATGGTCGCATTCAATTTTAGTGTGTTTTGCTTGATTTAAGCGTTATGTTTCAGTTTTACTTTATTTATACATATATATATAATCTATACGTTTTAACGTATATTTTGTTTGTGTTTTTTTGTTGTTTTGTTGTTTTGTGTTTTGGTGAAATGTCTGACTATATTTTGGGCAGGTTTATTAATCAGACCAGAGTTGGCTAACTTTATTAAGTTTATGTTTATTAATCATAGGTCAACATTAAGATACATTATTCCATTGTGCAATTGGTCATTTTCCGCCTCGCTTGCAGGATGTAGCGACTATCCGGCAGGTGCAGGCGAAAGCTCAGCAGGCACCTCTCATATTGTTGTCGGAGATTCCTCCTTTCCCAACTGATTCAAGTGTGCCAATCTATGCTAACCTAGAACCAAGCCCCAAATTGGTAGGTCGATTGGGAACATACAATGATAATATATATAAAGATATATAAGATATATAAGGGTCAGTCATCCACTGAACGACATTTCACATTGCCGCGACTAGTAGCTGCAATCCCCCGACATCAACTCAAATCCGACCTTTACGCTCGCAGCCGTGGCCTCAAATCGAGTAGACCAAGTCACTGAAGCAGCTTTATCTAAGCAACTGCGATTTTGGCTTCGAGTCTTCGCATGGGATGATCGTTTTTGTCGGCTTTCCGTTGAACCGGGCACGTTTGGAGGTGACGGCTGGATACGGTTCTGCCAGAACACTAATAAGTGGTCCCCAAATAGAGAGTGGCACGGTGTCCAAGACATGTTCAAAGGGATGTTGTTGTTACTGTTGTTATTTCTATTTGTTTGAGGCTTTGTAAAAAATATATGTAGTAATATGTATAATATATATATATATGTCAGGTGTGTGTGTGTGTGTGTTTATACCCATTATAGACCTGAACGACCTCCAGCTTGGAGGATCAACTCTACAAAATATGGCCTATTCCTATCAAACAGGAGGTCAAAGTGGACTCTAAGACTAATATTCTTACACTAATGGGCTGCGAAAAGCAGACTGTATACAGTCTCCCTATTGTGGGCCAAAAAGAAATGTCTTCCCAAATCAGGTCGAAGCCTTGCAACAGATCTTCCGAGAGATCGACCGCGCCAATGAGAACGAGGTCAGCTTCGAGGCGGCTCCACCCGCGCGGGCGATCGTTCGTCGTGTTTGACCCATTTTGATCGGTGAAATGCTGGAATTCGTCACCAATAATTTTTACGAAAACCAGCCGATAGGCTGAAACTTTTGGAGCACACAAAGTGAGAAAACCAGCCGATAGGCTGAAGCTTTTGGAGCACACAAAGTGAGAAATTGGCATGTGTGTGTGTGTCTGGCGGGGGGGGGGACGTGGTCTTGAGGTAACAATTATACAATTTGACAGAGCCTGCTCATGTCAGTGGTTCTGTGTTTTGGTCAATTTTGCAATATGATATTGGCATCACTGGCTTCATAAGTTCGTGTCTCGCTTCGGAAAAGCAAAATGGATTGCGCCAGTTCCTTTGGGTTCCACTAGTTTTCGTTTCCCCCTTCTCAGGTTAATGTTTTTGTTTCAACCATTCACAAGTCATAAATGTGTGCGTTTCCTTCGGCATTCATCCTCTGGTTTTTGGGTCCACAACCCCGCCCCACCCCACGACCTCGCCGCTCGAATCGAATCTGCGGCTACTGCTAGGATGTGCGGAATGCCATGTCTTCTGGAGAGCTGTCCAGCTTCATGGTGCCTGGGTTTGTTCGGTTCGATCCGCTTCGGTGTTTGTCGAGCCGTGCTGATGGTGTGAGTGGGCACTACGGACTGCGTGACTCACTCCATGGGGATTGTGTGTTGTTCTTACCAAGTGTCGAGAGTGCACGGTTTGCATCACTGGCGCATCATTGGTGAGGCTGGGCTGGCAGAATTCTTCGCAATTTGTGTGATGTTTGTTGCATTTCAATCTTGAGTATTACAACATATTACAACTGAGATGAATTTCCAATGTATGAAATACTACGAAATTAGAAATATTTTCCATCACTGGCCATACTCTTTGATGTTGTGAGTAATTAGACCCAGATCCATGCGTAAAGATCCCATTGGTGATCAGCCTTTTTCACCGGCTGACGCCGAGGAATCGTTGGGCATTTCCACAGATGATGTCAGGCAGCTTGTCGTGGCCGTACCTTAAAAGAGAGGGCTGAAGTTAAGCAAGGATTCAGCTGATCAGGTCTCCTCTAAACTGGCTTCAGGAATCGGAGCCACCGTTCAAACTGTTTAGTGGAAACATGATGAAACATGTAAAGAATGATAAGTCTCCTTCGATGGCCATGCACAGGTTCATGTATGTGATGGACAAATTCTTTGGCTAGAGAGACCTCTTGGGGATGGTCAACCAGGGGGGGCCGACCCAACATAGATTTTGCCAAACCCTCAATGTGAAAAATGTGTTGGATCCGGCTTTTCGGTGAATTCTATCCAAAGATATCCTAACTACCTCAGAACAGCAACCTTAAGTTATATTATATAGATGAAGTTTGCAGGTCCCTCTTGCCATTATGATATACTAACAAGTGCATCGCTGCTAGTAGCAAGAACATGAGTTTGTGTGGTGCTTCATCTGGTTGGCCGACCACTCCTTGCCAATGGCTGCTAGAGTTTGGCTCTCGAAATGGTCCCCAAACCATTTGCTGTATGGCTGGGAGAATCTTCACCAGCAATCCCGATATCTTCATTGTTGTACCCGATTCCACGCAAACTCACCACCATAAATCCTTGTAAATAAATATTCAGCCCGTGGCTCCGCCTTGCTGAACTTCTGGCTTCACGAATTCATGAACCAGAGACATTAGCTTCCTCAATGGTTTCCCACCACAATTCAACATTCCACAAGCAGAATCAGAGGTTTTTTCCACACACCCAGCCGAAGTCACCGGTGCTGGCCACGCGCGTCGGCGCCTTGCGCGCTTTGCCACCCGGACGAGGACGCTGTTCACCTTGCTGGACTCGGAGCATCGAGGATTGATCGACTTGGATGAGCTTCTGAGCTGCAGACACTCAGGGGGCTGGAGACACTCAGGGCTCACTGCCCTCTCCCCCAAACCTAGGCGCGTTTTGTTTTGGAGGGCGGGGTGGGGCCTGGCGCTGGTGAAGTTGTGAAAAGAAGGTGTGCTTCTTATGTTGTTATTTTTCAGGGCTGGAGTATGGTGCAGTTCTTCTTTTTTCAAGGCCCAAGGCTAGGGCCTTCCCAGAGGAGGTAGGAGTTCTCGAGTCAGACTTAGGTGGCTGTGTTGGTTTGTAGATTTGTAGATGATTGGAGTGGAATTTCAATGTTGGTTCGGTCGACAAGCAATTTGTTTATACAAAAGCGGTACATGTTTTAAGCTTATGTTATTGAAATAGTTTTACAATTGTAAAAAACACATGTATAATACTTGTAAACACCCTAAGCCCGTGAATCCAACAAGGTTCAAGCCACAAACAATCCTATGTAGGGATGGACCTACCGAACCTCTACCTGAACCCCCTCAGAACCCTAACGCATCTTTCCAGGACTTCGTTGTTTTTTAAGAGAGAGAGAGAGAGAGATCACCGAACTGGGCCCCATCCAATTAGATCCAGCAGTGCAGTTCTGTTCGTTCTTTTCGGGGCGTTCCTGGACCAGCCATGTAAGCGCGCTGGAACCCATTTGGTCAGATCGCGTATGTTTGAAAGTACCCTCCCTCCAACAAACATGGAAGTGGACCATCCCCTGTTTGGTAGATTTCATGGTCTTTCCGCCCATGCCATCCACGTACCCATGATTGTTGGAGGGGGGGTGGTTTTCGAAGTCCGGACAAGCACCCAAGTCTACCTTTTTATTGTGAAGAGCAGAATTTTGGAGACTTACTTACCCAGTGAGCAGGCCCAGATGCTACATGGTGCGGTCCAGAAACCAAAGTTTACTCAGGTGACACTCTACCATTCCGAGCTTCGGCTACCTAACCGCTATCATACCGCTATCTTAGGTTCGTTTCGGGCTGCATGCAGCTCCACGGCCCCGCGAAGAGCATGCAGATGGCGAAGATGAGCTATGAGAACAAGCCTCTCAGGATGAGAAGGTACGACTCACTCACATCGGCCGTGGGGCAAATTACACACCTCCGTCAGTAGCAAAAGCCCAATGAATCCTAGCTTCGACCCACAGCCAGCGCATGGATGGCATAGTCAGATGGAAGACTACTTTCTTTGATGAACAGGGTGTGCCACCCACTTCCATGTTAGTCAGCCATGGAACAAGCGCCGGCCTTTCCAAGAGTGCGAAAGAGAAGCAAAGCTCAAGGGATGTCATGCACAAGGGCTCAGAAAGCTCCTGATCATTGGAGCTTGAGGGCTGTAGGGCATGGAGGGGTGTTGCTTTCATTTCATGTTCGGACATGGGTACAGACACACAATCACATTTCACGCACTGCACGAGCTGATTGGCCCAAAGATTTGATTTTCAATACGTTGGATATTGCCATGGGAACGCCAAACAACTGAAATTGTAAGCGTTGTGTTGGAGAAAGTGCCAACAGAGCCCTCACCACAGTGTCAAGTCACTAGCAAGGCCTTCGAGCATTCACAGCTCGAAGGCATGCTTCAGTTGAGGTGCTTCATAGGCTGCAGCTCCCAATGAAACACTTGGTCACCGTGAACCATCAATCACACTCAGAGGGTGTTTCCTTGTACAAATTTGCTGAATCTTTTCAACACAAAACGCAGGCCTTGGCCTGTATCGTTTCAATTCTCACGGCCGAAGTTGACCTGCACGCGTACCGTGAAAAATGGGTACACAAGTACCATATTTGGATCCATAGGGTCATGTTCCAGTGTTCCAGAGGGTCCAAGTCGGCGCTTCTTGATTTCATCCGCCACGCATCGAGGATGATTCGCTTGACTCTGAAGGGAGTCAGCAAGGCGCGCGTGGCGACCCGGATCGTCCCGCACGTCCAGCCATTCGACTTTGGGTGCAGAGGTGGGTCAGGTCACCCAACTGCCACGACTATACGTAGGTATATACCGGTGATGCCTAGTTCAGGTCACTGTCCAGGTTTTCCTTGGACCCTCCCAGCCCAAGGCTGGACTCTGTGAGGTTTCGTACCGATTTTCGATGCTGGCACTTGAGGATGTCCAAAACACATGGATGCTTCCTCCAAAGTACTCGAAGAAAATGGCGCGTGACTATAGAATCAGAAATAGGTACAATTTTGCACCCAGTAAGGCACTGAAAAGGCTTCAGGTGCATCTGGACTTTTGGAAAACCCTCTATGGGTTCCGTGGCGCTGGCGCAGAAAACACCGCCCAGTCGACCCACTCCAGTCGAGCGCTGTTTGCTCGCAGGAGTTGAAGATGGTGCGCAAGGGTTTGAATCTTCGGCCCAACAGCGGGCGCACTCACCAACTGCTGCAGGCGTGGACTTTGCTACCGGAGGGGAGACGAGCGGTGTGAGGGAGGGAGAGATTTACAGTGCGCAAGGTGTCGGCATTTGCGGGGGTGAGGAGTACAAACAACGCAGTGCTATTTGTGTGTGTGTGTGTTTAGAGCATCCTTCCTAGAACTGCACAACACACACATCCTCCAGCTTCAATCTTGTGGCAACATGCCGCCAAAGGAAGCAGGAGGAAGGTTAGAATGTGCTGGACGGCCAGGCAGACAGAGAGCATCCATGTCGAACAATGATGGAACATGGTTGATACCTTGTGGTGGTTGCTCGGCAGCGCAGTTTTGCGGCCATAAACAGCACAAAAGCCACCTGCAACATACTGCAACAGTGTTTGATAAGCTCCCAGGTGTCATGGGTCCCGTCTTTCGAGCTTCCCTCCAAAAATATGGCTTTCTCAGGATCTCCATCCATTTTTTGGCCAACATGGAACCAATCCGAAGGCATGCGCCCATCCCGGTCGTGTTTGGCAGGATGTGGACAAGGCCGAGTTGGTCATGGACAAGTTCTGAGCGCCCTGAGCCGAGGAACCAGACGACAAGAACCAATGAACCACCAGCTGCCGCGCCGGACGAGCTGCCGCGGGCTTGGCGCGCGGCGGGGTTGAGGTGAACTTTCATGATCGTTTACTAAGAGTCACGTAGAGAGGAAGGCCCTTATCACTGGCCTGTACTGGAGAAGCATGGAAATTCTTGGGTTTCACTCTCCCACGAACACATCGCATGGACATGTTTTTGCCTCCTGTTCGTAGAGCAACATGGTTTGCCCGGGGCCTAGTTTCCATGGTCCACTGGAGCCGTGGCGGCGCCCTTTGGAGCGAACGGACGACAAACAAGACAAAAGAGACGGATCAAAAGGGGTTCTCGTTTGATGCCAACTAGACAGGCCACAGATCGAAAGCACATGGCTTTCAAGGCAGTTAACGGCAAGGTTTCCGTACCTTGCTGACCAGACTTAGGTGCACAAGTCAAAGAGGTTTGTCAAGGATGCGATCTTTTTCTTTGGACCCTCAGAAGGTACGACTGGACCCTCCTGGCACCCACCCCAGTCCCACCGAACCGAAACGGTTCGGTGCGACTGGAGCCCTATAGGCTTAGGGTTTGAAGCGAGACCGGTCCTTCTCACAAAGTATCGGATATTTGGTGAAGTCGCATGGCAGTGCTAGTGGGGTTGACTAAACCTGAAGATTCACCCTCATGCAAGACTAACCTTGTGAGGTACATGTTTCAGAAACTGTGAGGACAACGGGAGACCCCGAGCACGTGAGTTGTTTGGGTTTGTACATGTCAATCAATATGGGAAGGTTCCCCTCAACCTTGCTCTTGGCATTGCCAAGTTTTGTTACTGTAATTTACTGGTTCGAGTGCCATCGTTGCCGCCAGAGGAAGCATCCATCAAAGTACTCGTGCATGGCAAAGGTAAAATTAAAAACATGCCTGATTGGCAAAGTTACTGCCAGTGGCCCCAACAACCCGTGTATTGAACATTTACAGTACCTACATTGACATTTCATGATTTATCTCCATGATATATGCCGCGGGGCGGGACGATGGAACTTGTATTGGTGCTGCCGCCCAGGGTTCTTTCTCAGCCTGTTTAAATTGTGCATGATTGTTCATGTCTTTTACTTGGCTGAACAGGAGGGTGACCATTCATTTTTTGTGCATCCAAGTACTGAATGTTGTTCATGTCTTACCATATCTTACCATCAATTATTGGATACAAATAAGGCTGACCTCCTATGCTATGCAATTCTTCGGCAGTGACCCTTGAGTGCACCTTGCTTGACAATTCGCAAGCATATATTATATATACACTCCACGTTGATGGATTTCACCGGACCAGTGAGCGCATGCCCTCGCGCGGTAGATTTTACTCGCGTGGGGTATTGATCTGGAAGCTGTTTCGAGGCACCAGCTTCAGGCTGCTAAAGGTTTATTGGAACTGAACAACCGCCGGAAAACATGGTCCATGTTCCCTAAAAGGCTGTTTGATGCAGTTTTGTTGCGTGGTTTGAAGCCAAGTGGACGAGCGCATGCCTCCGTTGTACTACACATAGTCTCTCCGTTCGAAGAGGCTTGCCAGAACCTGGACCCTCCAACCAACAACAATGTCTTCCCGTCAACTGAACTATACATTCTGCATTTGTGCTTGCCCCTATGTTTAAACCCTCAATGGTTGGATATCTTCAAGCGAATTCCAAATCACACCGCCCTCCAAACGGCTTCAAAATCTCTGTGTTTCAGTGTCACAAAGCGGTGAAAGAGACAACTCCATTGCTCCGTGTTGATGCAAACTGGCACATGTGTTGCACTAGTTGGACATGCTAAATACACCCTGGAAGACTAACATGGAACCTGACAACCCCTGGTTGGTAGAGGAATATAGTCTTCCTTACGGGGCCATTCTCCACTTCCATGTTAGTTCCAGGGAGTGTAACACTAAAAACAACTGACTATGCAGACTATGCGTGTGCATGTAACATGCTGTTTGAATGTCCAAACATGCCCTTCACGTTCCAACAAGCAGTGGCTATGCCAATGGTCGTACGGTGGTATGTTCGGTCCACAACAAGTATCTATCGGATCGGTCCCTCTGAGCAAGAGCAAATTAAGCGGAGAAAAAAACGTGACCTATCCCTTGACGGTGACCTATCGGTCGATTCTTTTGTACTTCAATTCCCTTGATTTCGTGTTTAGACCCAGGAAGGGCGAAGTACTCAATTTGAAGTACTCAACTGATTGGGTGTATCCCAGAACATCCAGCACCTTGTGCTCAGAATCCCGACGCGATTGGAGGAACGGAAGAGAGGAAGAGATAGAAGAAAACGCCAAGCTAGACATTGACCAAGCTAGACGTTGACCACAGAAACGAGCAATGCAGACTCTTGATCAACAACATGCAACAAGCATGCATAAAGTCATGAAGATGAATAACTTACAGTCCAAATTCAGGTCTTTTTTCATCATAGAGTTTATATTGACAGACTTGACAACATAGAGCCTGAGACTTTTGCTGAGCTTAGGGTCGGTCCAGGTGGTCCACCTCCTAAGGAGCAGGACCAGGCAATTAAGACTGAGATTGATGGCCTGCGGTTTATGGTCGGCCACACCTGTTATGCTCCGGCCGGGAGCAAGGGAAGTTGGGAGAATCGGTGGTCAGCAGTTTCTGGTGGGTGTTTTATCCTGTTTTCACGAATTTCACGAAGATGACCCAGATATACCAAGATGTCTCACGTGTCGTTTTTTTTTTCTGTTCTGACGTCCCGAACGGTGCCAGGCACCTCAGATGGACCTTTTTTCAGTACCTGAAATGCTGGACGCCATCGATCCAGCCCTTTACGTCGTCTTATGTCGTATGACCACGGACCCCTTCGGGGTGGCTTGGGACAGATTCGGGGTGATTGGACTTGGGAGGCACTCCCAAAACCTTCCAAAACAACGCTTCGGTGCGAAACAGCGCCGACCATGTTGGGGAGACTGCCATTGATGTATATATACATGTATATAGGTAGATCAGCTGCCTTACTCTTACCTGTGCAGGAGAGTACATGTTTTTCCAGGTTTTCTTCTCAAAGTTTTGTGTAAATCCAACCCAGTATCCAACCCATGTTTGCGCCACCGACCATCTACAGTATATATCTTCGCTGCCGGCTGTGCCCTTACCTAACTTACCTCTCCGCAGAAGATGTCGATGTTCCTGGCACAGTCGACCCAACAAACGTTGGGCCACAGAAGTGCGTCGTGTGTGCAAAGCGAGGGCCTGTTGGCTGAGCTTCGTAGCGTCGTCGATGTTTTGTCGTCACAACCGTTTTTAGGGAGGGTCATGTCGAGGTCATGTGTGCAAGCAGCTGTTCTTTGGGATTGGGGACCGTGACAGGGCTGCCTTGGGGCAACCAATTTGACCACAGAGACCTCACTTTGGTGAAACCGAGTGACACACCTGCATCCATGATTGACGGCAGATAGATGAATAACAGTTATACAGTTAATATGGGAAAGCAAGTGGTAAGGCATATAGGGCCTTTAGGGAGGGTTTCGGTTACGACCGCACATTTTTCGTGAGGCATGAAGACAGAGAGAGATAGAGAGAGAGGGAGAGAGAGAGAGAGAGAGACAAAGAGCACTGGCTTAGATTTCAGGATGGTCCTTAAGATCGTTTCTTGGAAGATTATGCACCTGAATCGAATCACCAAGCCATCACATCCTCTTGTCACTTCATATGATCAGCCATTTGGGAGGTGATCAAACGATCATCGGCTGCGATCATCCCTCGCAGGTGGTGCACCACCTGCCGCATCGTGCGACCGCCCCGGGCATCGCATTGCTCAGACTGCGACAACTGCGTGATGAGATTTGATCCTTGCCTGAATGGGTAGACTGAGGGCTCCAGTCGTACCTGAGGAGGTGGGACGACCGGGTGGGTGCCAGGGTCCAGTCATACCGAACCGTTGCCACGGGTTGTTTTGCACTCTCATCCATGAGTTGGTGACACCAAAGCCGACTGCCATGGCCTTCTGGAGTGGACCGAAGACCACGCATGCGCGAACGTTTTTGTTTTCTGTGCGCGGTTCCGCGCGGTGCCATGGAGGGACAGGGTTTCGGGTTCCCAAGGTGAATTGGGTGGTACTCGTAGTGTGTTCTGTGATTGATCTCATAAACCCCCCACATTTGGACGAACGAAGACCTCTGAAGTAGGGGAGTTTTATGAAGAGTCTGCATGCTCCCCACTTCTTCGGAGGATCACCATTGTCCGTTCGTGAACAATTGTGCTTCTTGGCACGGCGGATTGTGGCGGTGCTCCAGGGATTGGGTGTCATGGGCCTGAAAAGGTGTCAATCCATGAGCACTGGTGAGCAAAGAACTGTTCCATTTGGACGTACCTGGGCTATACATGGCTATACCATGCTTTTCTTGTTTCTCCACGTACGAACATCACGCCCTCCTGCGCCTTTTGTGGCTGCTGAGTCACTGCCCTGTGTTGATATGCATATAAAATATAGACCAATATGTATCAATATGTATATATGTATATTATGAGGAGAAAGTTGTGTGAAGTCGCAGCGGAGTCTGAGATGTGACAGGTCCGAACGGTTGGGCGTCCGGCCCTGAACTGGGAGGATTCCAGGAACTAGGTGGGGGACATGCGTGCATGCCTAGGCTTCCAACTGAAGCCTTCTGATTTGCACCGATGTTTCCCTTATAGGGGAATCCATGAGCTGTTTGCGACCTGTTTGGTTTCCGAGACTGCTTAGGCTTTGTTTGCAGAACACCTTGGTCAGAAGAGTATGATACTGTTGACACTGGGAACCCACCAAGCTTGACAAGTGGCAAGATCATCAAGCGCATTGTTGGGAGCTCCTTTTCCGAGTGGCTCCTGTTGACCGGTGGCAAGATCACCAGCCATCACAAGCCCGCAAAAGGGCTCAATCATGCTCAATCCCTTCGGTTGATTTGTTTAGACGCGGGGTCGCTGCAAAGCAAGAAATGGGACCCTCCATGCTCCTCAAGATATCCAATCAGTCTTTGAAAAGGCTCTAAACGGAAGTGGATGTGAGTATACACTAACCAGCGGATCTCATTCTACATGCCCATTTGTATCCCTATCAGACCATATCGGACCGACCTATTGATATGGAATTTCCTCGGTACTACCACAACCATCGGCACTCGTGCTTGACCAAAACGGCACTAGTTCCGCCGCAGGTGGGCCAGCGGAACTACTTATTCTTTTTCGGCTTCACCAGCCGCTGGGTGTCCGAAGCGGGAGTTCGGCGAAAACATTTCGGGAGACCCTGTGGGGAGGTGAGGGCAGTCTGAGTAAACCCTGGGCATGAAAACCTCATTGAGTCGCTGAGTGTCTTTATGACCAACTGGGGCAAAATGAGGTCTTTGACCCGTATACGGGTATTGTGAGTCTTACTGTTAATTACTTTTACTCTTGAATTGGACGGCAATTCTTCAGCATCGTATGGTGCAATATTTTCTGCGGGGCCCCTCACCGAGAAGATGGTGATTTTGTGGATCTGGGTCACATCAACTCATTTCAGTCATTTTTAAAGTAGCATTGCCATTGCCACAAATTGAAGACAAGGTCGACCTGGAATCGACGCCAAGAGCCTGAGATTCTCCATTGGTCCCTTTTTCACAAGGACAGAAGTGGTGAGGTGGTTCCGAACTTATTGGATCTGGGTGTTTTCAAAAGGCCGTAGATGTTTGTCACATCAATCCCACCCACCTAACAGAAAATCACATTTACTCCGACCCGTTTGGCGACCCTTCGCTCCAAATTGGATGCCATGTCGCCGTGCACCCCCTCCCGTGTTGCCAAGGCTCAGTTTGTATGCTGGCCTTGGTGGTGATCCCCTCCCTCTTGTGGTTCTTGCTGGTGGGCACTGGCTTTGGCCTGGAGGCCGAGCGAAGGCACGGCGCCAGGCACGACGGCTGGCACGGCGGAAGCAGGGCTGGACACTCCTGCACCACCTGATCAAATTATTTTTTGGATAACACTGACACTATACTGCAGAGAACCCCAAAGAGATAGAAAAGTAGATGATCCACTAAAAAGAAGCCGTGCCACTATCTATATTTGGGGATCACTTACTATACTGTAAGTTTTGTTGGTTTCCACATATTATGCAGACTATGACTATCTCCTGTGAAGATGCACTGGACATTACAGGCGAGCAGCACTTCAGCACTTCAAATCCGTCTTCTTCGGCATACGGGTGTGTGTTCTTTTTGGGACCAGCAGAGGTTTGAAGCGTCAAATCCCAAGGCTTTCAGGGACCGCTCAGCCTGTGATTTTGGAGCGTTCCCTTTGGGTCACCGTGCTTTGCCGAGGGCGACGAAAAATGAAGACAGAGCCCACGACTGAGGCCCAGCAGAAATGCAAAAAGCCGAGGATTATGAGGCGTGGAATGGCATGCTGCAGTGTTCGCCGCTGCGGAGCACCAAACGGAAGCATGCCATCCCCAGAACAAAAAGGACTTGAAGTTGAGAACACATTGATGACCTATACAACTCCCCACTTGGTGGTCGATGTTCACATGGGGATTGTTCACATATGTATATATATATATATACACACGGTCTTTCAACAAGGGGGGTGGGAGTTCGGGTAGAGTCGGACAGGAAAGGGTGGGCTACATGACAGGAAATGCAAGAAAAGAGGTCGGGAGCTCACCAGGCTAACCAGGTGTGTCTATCCAGTCAGAGGACAGAAGCGGTGAGATGTGTGCAAGCCGGAAATTATTTCGATAGAGATAGCGTTCGGACAACACAGAAGGACAAGTGCGGGTTTCAATTATCTCTGTGTCTTGACTTGATGTGGGATCTCCTCTTTGCTCCTTAAAGAGGATACCCCATATTGAGGGGGCTCACTAGATTGAAGACTGCAGGTAGAGGACAGGCGAGGGAATAGAATGCAGTCAGCGACCTTTGAGTTGCTTGGGGGTGCCCTTTTTTATTGTGAAAAGGGTTGTTGGCCGGATGAAAAAGGGCACCCCTCCGAGGTATACAAGTCGGATTGTACGGATCGAAGTCTATCCTATGACCGGCAATGGCGGATGGGAGTTGATCCAGGCGTTGTGTATATCGGCTTTGTCATACCGAGCCTCAATGCGAAGCTTTGCGTTTCTCAGCCTTCTGCTTTCCCGTGGAATAAGAGCAGGAGCAACTGCAAATTCAACTTCAATCTATGACAACAAGACCTTATTCATAAAGAAGGATAGGAACTATACTGCAAATGTTCGGTGCTTATAATATCACGTGATCTTGACACTACACGTTCATCGGTCCACTCTTATGAGCACTAACTTTCTGTTCCAGCGCAGGGAAGCGACGAGAGTCTCTGCACCACCAAAACAGCCGCTCAGCAGGACATTTCCAGGCTTCATCTTTACAACTACATGTTACATATTCATACAAGATACTGAGCTAAGCACACCAGGTTTGTCAGTCCAGGTGCAAGACAGGAGAGGCAGACAGAATACAGGCAAGCACCCCTCAGTTACTTAGGTGTCCTTTTTCCGCGTGAAAAACGGCCTTGAACCAACAGAAAAAGTGCACCCCCCCCCCCAGAACCTGTGAATGTCCGACCTGCTCAGTTCGACCTTTGTCCTAACGCATGGGCTCACTTCTAGGCTTTGTACATAAAGAGCCTATCATATCGACCCTCAATGCGAGACTTTGCGCCTCTTTGCCTTCTATTTCCCCGTGCCTAACAGCAGTAGAGGTCAGTGCAATGTCGACTTCACCCCATAACAAGAATGTTACGGAGGCTGGCTTTCGTCCCCTCCCTTCTCAGGTGTATGCACAGATGCGTTCATACATTCAAGGTGTAACTGAGAGCCCTTGCCGGTTTGCAACGCCGGCAGAGCTCATCAGTGACGTCTGGTTAGTTGTGCACTCATTCTGGTCATTGTTGGGCTTCCGTCATGGTGCCTCGCGCTGAGTGGGCTTTACCTCCAAGAAGACCCCAACTGAAACGAGGGAACCAACATACTCGGATGGCGCCGGCCGAAGTTGGTTGCCCAAAGGCTCCCCAAGTCCTGCCTGGAGAAACTGCCTCGCCACCAATGAACACCCATGGAAACTTCATCAAGAGTCTTTTGAAGAGTTGTGATCAACTGCGCTCCTTTCACCTCAACTGCTTCACCGCTGCCGCACCTGCAGGTGAACTCCGATGCTGTGCTGCGGGGATTCCTGATTACCTTGGCTGCGGCCGCAGGCCACTCGACACCAACCAGAACGCGGGTTTCCCCACGCGGGGGGAACCCCGCGCCGCGACACGGCATGCGGAGGCACTCCTCAGAACCTGGTCAATTCCGTAGAAGTATAGTTTACAACAAAAATATATATATATATGGGATTTGAGTTCATGAGAGTATGGAATGGAACTATAGGGTTTAGATGGGTTTATGGACTGTGGTTTCATTGAGTTAATGAAACATGTTAAAACTAATGTTCTTTTCTCCTGGCCACATGAATGGCAAGGTGGGCGTGCATTTTCCCAGATCTCAGAACAACCTTGAACATTTCCAGAACTCCCAAGGATAGACTCATAAGAGTGATTTAATCCCGTCCTCCTAATAATAAACACGGGGCCCCCCCCCCCCTCCCCCCTATTAAAAAAAACTCGGTCGCATTTTTTCTAATAGGGGGTCCCTGAAATCGGGGGGCCCAAAATAGTGTCACTTGGAAAGAGTTTCAAAACCAAAAGTAATCCAGGAAAATTTTATATAGAATCCTTTATTAAACTCGTATCAAAAATGCAAAAAAACCGCCAGATCGAAGGGTCTTCCTTTTCCCCTACCAAAACCTTCATTAGAATAGTGATTCTTCAGTAGACTAACAGCTAAAGCTTTCGAAAGGTGATGTCGCTGTGCCATGCGGTGTTGCATGACCTCGGTGGCAAGTGCGTTTGCGTGAGTCCGTGCCATTGAGGGAAGGAAAGCCTGCTGGTGGAAGCGCAGCGTGTCATGGTGGAGTTTTGGGGAACCTAATAAAAAAAACTACCCCCAAAATCGACCATGTTGGTAGCTTAGTAGCGGTTTGAAAGGGCGGCAATTTAAAACCAAATATAAACCGAATTTAGGGGTTCGGACGTGGTGTTTTTTTAATTGGGGAGTGTTTATTAATAGGTACTCGGGATTATTCCTGGTGTTCGCATGCGGTTAAAACTGGATCCACAAGTGTTGGATATGCAGTATATTAACAAAACATTGTGTTTCTGACCCCTCGGCGGGTACCTGTCGACAAGAACCATGAAAAAAACAAAAGGCAACGTGATACCTTTTTAGGAAGTACGTGGTGCAAATGGATTTATATACGCGCGGAAATCCTAACAAGGAAGTGGAAACCACCCTTGTTCTGGAGGTTCAAATTCGTCTTCCCATGGAGACTATTTTCCCAAAGACACTGGCACCTCGTGAGTTGGGTATGTTCACCTTTGACACCCTAGGCACTGGCGCTTTGTGTGTCATTGGCTGCCTGGAGAGTGCTTTATGTGCACGGAGTCGTCAAGACGACTAGTCGTGGTTTGGTGGTGTTTTCCTGCTGATATCGCTGGGGGAGCACTCGGGTTCGGTGCATGTGGGGAGCAGCGGCTGTTCCTTGGAAACCGTCTCGTTGGGCCCGGCCAAGACTGTCAGACAGCTTCACACTCCAAGTTGGCTGGTCACTCATGACACTAGCCGACCCCGTGCCATGATCTCAAAAAAGGCGCCAGCACCATCCCAAGAAGGCTGATTGGATGGTTATCCGTTTATTAACCACATGTTTCAACAGGTCTGTAAACCACCGTTTGGGTAGGGCTAGTATGCCACAGTTGCTGGAGTGTTTGGGTACAGAATCTGTCCCAACTTAATCCCCGAACGATTACCCGGATTGCTCATACTTCCGCAATGTGATTAGGGCGGGCGTGGCAGAATTGGAAGAGTGTAGATTGGAAGCGACTCACATGTGTTGACTCTTGTTTTCTCACGTGAGAGTCAGAAACATGTTGCACAGTACTGTAGGTTGGTCCATGTTTTGGAAGACTGGCATGCTGTCGCTGTCGCGTGGTCTAAGGCCTTTGGGGTTACCACCTCTTCTTGATTTGCTCAGGGATAACCACTCGAGTGCCTCGGGCTGCGCATCGGGAGCTGGAAGAAGCAGAAGGGTTGGGCGTCATGGCGTAGCCGCTGACGTTTTGGGTTGGGCGTCATGCTGCTGAGCTGCTGGAATGAACGATGTGAGGTTTTCACATGTTTTAACCATGAATGCTAGATGCTCAAATGCTCAACCGCACTGAGTCCGACATCCTCGCAACGAAATGCAGACATGTCACTCAGCTGCTGAAGTGACACGGACTAGATTATGATAATATATGGTTCTAGGCACCAACCGCAGCACCGACGCAAGACCGATATGACGTGTGTCCCGCATCGTTCGTTCCAGCATTGCGAGACTTAACGAGGTGTCCCGCAGCCCCTTCACTTGCAGGTCCGGAACGCCTTATATAAGTCCTCAGTCCTGCCATGTCCTGCCTGTGGGCTCAGGCTAAGGTTGTCATGTTGATTCTGATGAGGCCCGACCTGGTCCACCCGTTGGATCCAACCGCCATCCACCACCTACAGGATCGACACATGCCCGAAATCGGGCATGGTAACTGTGTCGATTTCGGGGCCTTTTTTGATCATCACTTGGCGGTGCATTTCAGGGAGATCCCCACCCAATGGGTTTTCGTGTTTCCGTCGACCTTCGATTCCTCCAAGTGGTTCCTCACTGGGAGGTCCCCTCAATTTAAACACCCAGGCTCGGCTCTCCGCAGCATGACGGACTAGGCGTCCATCAGTCCGGAGCAAGGCGAAGCCTTTCCCTGTGAAGCGAGAGTTTCAAGTTGGCCCCCCACAGAGGTGTTGTTCCCGGTAAGACCCTGGTTGCAGGTGTGTTCAATGGTACGAATGCAGCACCAGAGGGTGTTCGGACACGGTTTCCCTGCACTGTCCACCACCCGTTTCACCCCAGCCTTGGCAAAGGAGCACATCAAAGGGAAGCTGAGATGCATTAGAAGGGAGGATGGCATCAATCTTTGAGGAAAAATCCTCCAAAATCACAAGTCTCATACAACTCAGGTGCCCTGGAATATGGATGAACATCTCAGGAACCAGCTCAGTGGTTTCTGCTCACCTCATACCGGACCTGTCAACAGGCTTCAGTGACTGTTCGCTTCAGTGAAGGTCGATCCGATGTGACTGTTCGCTTCGGGTGACCTCTTCGTTCGGAACAGAACACATGAAGAACACGTGGAGGGCGAAGCCGTCGGACCACACGGATCCGATAAACGGAAGCACAACAGCCAGGGGTTTGAGAAGGAAGACCATTCTTCTCTACGAGCAGGTGGTTGCCCAAATCCGTGTTGATGTTTCGGAGAATCATTCGAAAAGGCCATGCGGCCACGCCGTTTTCATGTTCATGGATCAACTGTGCCACGCTACCAGGATGCGCACCAAGGAGGGACCGGGGGGTCTTAGCGGCAGCAAGGACGCTTGTGTGGTGTTTTTTTTTCTGCAGGGAGAAAGAAAGGGTTACCCTAAGGTGTTGTGTGTTGAGCATTTTAGTGCATGTCTCTGGAGTACTTATGGCATTTGTTGGACTTGCATTTGGGTTTTGCTACTGCTCGCATCTCGTGATCATGTGCCTCAAAACCGCAGTGTCTGTCAAGTTCAAGGTTCAATTCTTTGCGACTCCTCGAGGGTGTTGTTGGTTTGCCCAAGACCTATAGCCCCTGCGCCTCCTTTGCGGCATGAAACGACCTCCGGTGCGAAGGGGCCTTTGTTTGGAAAGCGCAGCTCAGATGGGTGCTAGATATATAGCGTATGTATATATAGGTTCTATTGGATGCTGGTGTTTAATCATTGCTCTCCTCAATCAATGCCACGTTGTCTAACAAAGTGAACATGACTGAGATTGAATGAGGTTGATAGTAGTAGCCAAAGGCCTTATGTCATCCAATAGTGGAGCATTCCTGTTTCGCACACCCATTCCAATCGCACTTTTGCCTTGGGTGCTCACATAGCCCCCCATGGCCCCACCAACCCCATCCCACACACTGCGGCACACCCCTTTCCAGACCACGCCCAAGAAACCATCCATCTCCCCGGTCCGTCGCGTCCGGGTCTTCGCAGGAGTTGCTCCCAGGGCTCTCGGAGGAGTCCACGACCTGCAGCCGTCGGGGCCCCTCGCTGCTGAAGCTCCGGCAGTCGGTGCAGGTGCTCCGCAGTGGCCTCGGTAGCAGCAGGCGCGGCAGGGCACGGCAGGGTGAGGGGTGGAGAGGGGTGGAGTGCAGAGGGTCAGGTGAGAGATTAGGAGTGAGAAGCTGCAGGCCCTATCCCCCAACTGTTTCAAGGTTCTTGGACTGCATTCTTTATGTTTTTCTGTTGCTATTTTCAGACACACCCTACTTGTTGGAAGGTTTTGAAGAGGTGACACGGCAATGATTTGCAATGGGTCCGTGTCCGCAGCTGGGACTAACGTTCAAACAGATGGGTCCCTTTGGTGGTTTGATCCATCGCCATGTCCAGCAGCTCTTGGAATTTGAAGCAAGATGGGTATACAATTTGGGAACGGTGATCCATCGCCAACGTTTTTGTGATTTCGGACGTTGCCCAGGGTTTGGGATGGTTGAATGAATGCTCCACAAGATTTCGAGGTGAAGACATGCACAACATGTGAAACCACAGCGAGATACATCTGCGAAACGTTGGAACCTTCGGGATTGCAGCCGTTGGAACCTTAAGGATTGGCATCAACAATCCTCAATAAGGTTCCAACGGCTAAGAGTGTGAAATACCTTGAGCAGCTCGGCACGGTATGTTCTGTGAAAATGCCACCTGGGAAGCAAGCGGCCCTAAACGCGCTCATCATGTAATCATGTAATCCTATGCCCCAAATGATGAGATACACGTTGCACAAAATGATTTGACCGTATCAATCGCAAGCAGATGCACATGGATGCGCAAGAATATAGTTGGATGGGCTGTTCTGCGTGTTTGACGGCAGGAGTGCACCGTGAAAAGATATCAGATTTGGATAGATTTGGTCCATTAGGCCCCCGAAAAGAAAAGAGGTGAATGTACTGACATCTCCACTTTGGGCCGTTTGCACTGTCGGCACCTGCAAAAATTCCTCCAATATGAGACCCTTAGACCTTCGACCTTCGGTCGCAGGCGCTGGCGCCTCCCAGACACGGGCCGTGTGACGCTGCAGGTCTAGGCGTGAGCCAAACGGATCCGGTGGAGGAAAGATGGCTTAAAGTCATCGATTTCCTCCATGGCCCTCCCATGTTCAAGGTGCAGGAGGAAATCCTCGATGTTCATGTGCGAAACACGTCCTCGGTGTGATGTCTTTTCCTCCACCTGACAGGCTGGCGAAAAGGCCAGCAGCTCACCTGCCCGGCCCGGGCACATGTGCGACGCGAGTCTACGCCGTTCGCGCAATCCCATCTATTTTGCTCAGAAAAGAACAGGAAGAACGCGGTTTAGGTTTGGCCAGCTTTTGAATACCATGAAGTGCAAAGAAAGCCACGTCGAGAGCGTGTTTCCAGATCCAAGCCACACCCGGCCCCATGGGTTTTTCAGCACCTGACGGTGTCTCCAGCGGCCACTTCGCTGGCTTCTTTGAGACATCCCTAGGACTGCTCAGCTGTAGGTGGCCTGTGAGAGTGTGAGAGTCGCCCCCCCCCCAAAAATGGAGGTGCACAAATGTCCTCCAATGAAAGTGTACCACACACTAAAACACAATGCCCCACCATTTGGAGAGGTTTTTATCCATTTGTTTGCCCATCGGTCGATTTGGATTCCTAGATTCTCCCATTTCTGGGTGGAGGGAATCCCCTCGGGAATGGAGTCGCTACAGCCAGTCACGACAACAGATCCTGAGCACGTATTACTCGAAGATACTGGAAGAATATGGAAGGCTTTTTTCCAATAGCAACAATTCATGCCTGTCTTGGGTTTTCCCATGTCAGTCACACCTCCAGTCATACTCTTGCAGGCCTTCTGAGTGGAATTCGAAGGCTGTTTCTAGTCCATTCGACTTTGACTACTGGTTGAGCACACATGGAGTTTGACCTCCAGCTGTTATTGGACCATCACTCCATGTGTGGATTTTGGACCATCACCATCCATTTGGACCATCACCATTTTGCCGAATTTTGGAACGAACAACTGGATGAATGTTGCAGCGCCACTTCAGGGCATGCTGGCTTGAATGGTTTTCCAGCATGCTGCTGACCCTGTAAATCGCCGTTGATGCATGTAGCTAGGAGCAGTGCTAGGAGCATGCCGGTATACCGCCTAGCCTGGCATGGCATATCAATTACAGAGTATGCGACATACCACCTAGCACGATTAAAGACCATAGGAATCTCTACCCTGCCACCTGGGTAGACGTGCAACGGTCAGACGGAGCGGTCAGTTCTGGGCTCGTTCGAGGGAAACGTAAAGAGCAGAAGACAGATGTGTGGCAAGCGCGCATGATTTGTATAACATGCATTCATACAGCTGTGGGCATATAGGGTTGGGTAGATTTACATGTATTCCTCAAAACACGTTTGATCTTACGAGGTGCTTGATATTAAACATGACTAAACCCCGCACGAGAGAGACCTTGCTCACGATTAAAAAAAAGTGGGAAGTTGCAGGAGATGTTGAGCTTAGGTTTGGCTGTTTGCATTGCATCACTCCATAGAACTCCCGTATCCTCCTCCTAGGTCTATTGTAATTGCATTTTGTATGCTGGGCTACTCATTCATGACCGTCAGGCACAGCGCAGCACAACTCCAATGTCAGTAGCCTTTAGTGAGCTCCTCCTTTCAGTTATTTTCCTGCAGATATCATTGGCTCACTCTTTCCTCAGACCGCCCCTCCTGGTCTCAATAGCCGCCTTATCTTTGGCTCAACTAGTTTTGTGTTTCTTTTTGCTTGTGTTATACCCCGTTTATTTGCAATAGGATGTGTTCTTGAAGATTGTTGAAATTCAAGCAAAGGGCACATCAATCTAGCATGAACGGGGACAGAATAGATGCAAGAGCATTCATTGGCTTTGCCCTCACCTCGGCACCATAGAAGATGGAGGCACTAGTTTCAAGAAGCATTGAAGCCTTACGCAGGAATGGAGACTGTCAGCTCACCCAGCTGCTTCAAAGCAACGTGTGCTTTGGAATCTATATAGTTACTCAACACCATGAAGTGCATGAAGCACTGAACAATTACTTATCAAGACCCGTCAAACTGTTGTCAACAATTATAGATGTGAAATATGAAGAAACTTGAGAATAGAAATGGGTCCTAGAAGGGGGAGGTGATGCATACGATGCTGTTCACTGAGCAGTGAATAGAAAGCAATCCAACGACTGCACTGTTTGTGCTGTAAGAGGTTGGGCCACAAAACCCACAAAGCAAACACATGCAAACACCCAAAAGCGACAGAAAGATACACTTGTTTGTTCTGAGAGTAAGGTTGGTGGAAGTGAACCTTCGTTGGTTCACTTATAGTCTTACTGTTACTTGTATTGTGGGTTCTCCTTTTCTTTGGAATTTTCTGGTTGACAGCAAACCACCTTCAACGTACAACACGTTCACCAGCATTCTTTCAGAGCAGTTCTGTTTGTTTTTTGCCGATGGGAAACGGTAGACAAACAGATACTGTTTGGCACGTGCTTGGGGCACGTGTCTTCATTATGTTTTGTTTGTCGCGTGTTTGATGGTCACATCTAGAATCTTGAAAGATACTGTAAAACCACCAGGAGGTTTGGGACGCTTTTTGCATTGTCACCTGTAGTTTCTAGCAGGTGACGTGCAACCAATTGTTGTTAATGAAACAAAATCTTGGTGGCGCTAACTGGGCCACAGAAAGCAGCTCTAGGTACACCATGGGTGTGGATCCATATCATAAATTAACATTCATCATTTACATATATTTATATACAGTGCCTACCAACAGTCCCAATTTCAGCACAGAGACTGATCATGTAGCATGTAGTGGAATCTATAGAATCTCTATATATATATATAGCCTATACCTTTCGCAAGTTGATGGTAAGGCGTGGAATTGGTGTTGAAACCTGTTTCTTTTTCCGACGGATTCAGCCTTTGCATGACGGAGATCAGCTGCGTGCTGCTACCGCGCAGGTTTGTTTCACAGGTGGACCAAGAAGACCGAATCAATTGTTTGCCAACTTCGCCAACGGCTGGAGGAGGCACCTGAGTACTCCATTTGAAGGTGAATGTGACCAACATGCACACATCTTGGGTGTTGTTGCAACAACTGGTAGCACGAGTTCACAAGAACCATTGCTTGATCAAGCACTGGTGGCAGGCCGTCCTAACCTTGTTCACGACTAGGAGAGCAACAGTCTCAACAAAACTGTCCTTCATAGAACCTTCTTTGACCTGGCCCATGAGGAAAGTGCAGCGTTTCTATGGGCAGATGTGGGGTGCTGCCCATATGGGACAAGTCTATGTAGGATCTTTGTTCCGGGCAGGTGGAGCATTCTTTGGCTGATTGTTTGTGTGTTTGTTGTTATGTTTGTTTATCGTGCCCTGGTCGTGAGACTCCCATGATTGACGAGTTCCAGGATCGCAACTTGATGGCTCTTCCCCCGGGTCCGGGTCCATCTCTTTTGCTTCGCGCGCCAAACCTCGCGGCCGAAGAACGGAGTCGACAAAGACCGTGGTGAGCAGCTGGTGACGAAGTTGAAGCATTGGATTGGAGCATGCCGGTGGATTTGCCCCTATTTGTTTCTTTTTGCAAAAGATCAAGAGGTGGAGATGTGTACGGTATGGCAGGCACATGTTTGTTGTGAGCTCTTTGGGGCGGATGGTGCTGGGAAAACAACGTGATGTGCGGTTTGTTTTTGGGGCAGGTTGATTCCCTTCACTTCCCACGGATCCGCGAGATTTGCATTGGTTTTGCACTGCATGACCCAGGAAGACAACTGCTTGTTGAGCAGTGGGGCAGTACTTGCCTGGATGATGCATTTGGAAGCATTATGACACAATGATCGAGCCCAAACTAAAGAGCAACGCATAGGCATAGAAGAGACCTGCTCGGTGTTGCTTGCAATAGGTCCAGGACATGTTTTGACATTCACCTGCCCGTGACCGTGATTTTCAGTGGTACCTCACCTCAGCCAGAACTCAGAACCCTTTTCATCCCCAGGACCGACCTGGCACGCTCGGCGTCCTCAAAAAGGTCCCGCGGTCGACGGCCGAAGCCAACACCGACCGCACCGCTCGCGCCGCAGTTCGAACCTTCGCCGCGTCGTGGGTCGTGCGTCGTGCGGGTCGTGCGGGTGTGGAGCCCGGGAGGCGCGGCCGCCGGCCTTGAGGAATGGGACGGGGAAGGCGTGGGACCTGAGGGGGGCCTATAAACATCTAGAAACCACCCTTAGGGTGTTGGAACATCTTGTTTGCTTTGCAGCGATGTTTTCTCGTTGTGCGAGCTTGCTAAAGGATGAGGTAGCCAAGTGACACGGTGCAAGACGTGACCACAACTTGTTTCTCCACCAGTCACTGATCAGAGCAAAATGCTATGCTTTGTCCAATGGAGTCCTGCACGTCAAAGTTTTCTCAGAAACACCCGGGACCCGAGTCCTACAGCGAACTACTAGATAGTCACCGTGACACCAATGGAAACCAGTGTATTATTTAGGAAGTTGAGACACACACGCAGACGCATGGCCCATGTCATGTGATGCAATGTATGTCGTTTGTTGACCGTTGCTTGTGCATTATTGAACCTATCCTCATGACATGTTCCTGCGGCCTATGATTTTGTTTTTGTTGCCCCGAAAGTGAGTCAAAGCTGCCTCGAGAGAGGTGAATGTGGACTGTTTAAGTCATACCCTCGCCAGAACTCCGGGTTTGTCGGTCCAATTCCGCTAGTTATGTTGTGCCTGTGGTGTGTTTTTTTGTTGTTGCAAGGATTTGGTTTTCCCCCATTCTTGACTTGTGATGGTTTGTCGAGAAGGTATGACTATTTCACGGTTTGCTGTTGGTGGTAGACCTTGGTGTGACTGTTTGTTGGTGGTAGCTGCGTTGTACCATTTGGTCAGAAATCGGGTAGACCACGAGCTGGCGTTGAAGGAGCAACTTCAACTTTTGAGCCCGAAGATCTCACTTTTGGGACCAGAGGCTAGAGGGAAGTCACCATCACTATTGACACTGACAGGTTTCTATAATTTACTATATATATATATATTTATTGCGTTTTTCCTTGGTGCCCCGCCGGACATCTATACATACATTGTATAAACTATATATGTTAGGGCGCCCCCGGGGGAGTGTTCTGAGACCCATTGAACTTAAAGGTGCTTGTGTCTATATCAGCGCCACCCATGTGTAGAACGCGGACGAGGTAGGAACCCCCCAGGGGCTTCCTAATCAGCGAGCATGTCTATGGCAATGATGTCAAGGGACTGGGATGTTGGCCCGTGCAAAAACGTACATGCTGATCCTCTTGAGACTGGCCTCAAGCAACCTGTTTGGAAGAAGACACGCGTTGGAGTCAATTCGTTCACCTCACAGAGACGTCCAGGTTGGGGACCATATATATATATATATATATATGGTTGTCGATCTAAAGGTCCTAGTCAGCAGTGTGTATGACGATGACCCGGAACATATCAAAATCTCATTTGGCGAAAGTTTTTTCTCGAGTTGGCGAAAGTATTTTTTTTTTGCGAAAGATCTGGCGAAAGATTAAATATGTACTTTTGTATGAATGTTCATTTGCTTTCTGAACAGCTGGTGGCAGTGACTCAGAAGCTAGATGAGCTGTGGAAGTTAGATAACCTGCTGCTGCTGCGGCTGCTACTACTACTACTACTACGACTACCACTACCACTATGACTACCACTACCACTACCACTACCACTACTACTACTACTACTTCTACTAGTACTACTACTACTACTACTACTACTACTACTACTACTACTACTACTACTA
>CAXAMN010000891.1:1559912-1580158 GCA_963970005.1 Durusdinium trenchii
GCCACCGCCACCGCCACCGCCACCGCCACCGCCACCGCCACCGCCACAACCACCACCACCACCACCACCACCACAACCACAACCACATCCACATCCACATCCACATCCACAACAACAACAACAACCACCACCACCACAACAACAACAAGAACCACCACAACAACCACAACGACCACAACTACCACAAGGACCACGACGACCACAACGACCACGAGGATCACGACGACAACAACAACAACAGCAGCAACAGCAACAACAAAATGCTCCATCAACCACACGGTTTGATCAAAAAGATTCCAACAGATTGTTCCAGGAGATCCAGCGAGTCACTTGCTGTGTTTCTTATTTGGCAGCCGGGAATTTCCCTGTGAGGCAAAGGTGCCGCACCACCCGTGACACGGGGCCTCGGCGACCGTTTTGGATGCGGCCGGGCGCATGTGGCTTGTGGGAGGTGAAGGCACGGATGGCTCTGTCGCGAACAAATTGTAGCTTGGTTCTCATTTGGGGAGGATCGTTTAGCTACACCGCCCAGCTACTTGTACCCGTCCAGCTGTGGAGGCGGAACTTGACCCATGGGACTGCCATAGGACTGCCGACCCATTGACCCCTGGTCAACCACCCCAACTGATCGGCGTAGATGGCAGTCCCTGAGTAATCAGTCGTCCCACTTCAGGCTAGTCAACATGTTTTGGTGCCAGTCTCAGGCTACTGATTGGGACCCGGAAGAGGCTTCGTCGGGAAAGAGTTTGTTCCCTCAGCCAATCCTCCCACAAACTGACATAGCAACCCACAGCATTAGTTCGGAAGATAGTTGTTTTTTTCCTTCCGTTGTTATTATGCTAAGAATGCTAACAACCCGGCAGCGCACCCTACACATCAATCTGGAATCTAAACCTTCGCAGCCCCCTATATATCAGCCAGAAACAACGCACATGCATTTATATATATATGTATAGATCGAGAGATTGTTTTATGTTATATATTATATATATATATATTTTTTTATAATTATGTAATATAATGTTGGATGCTGATTAGTAAATTGTTCCGCAATAATGCTAAATTTGTCCAAAACTATTCCAGACCCCATGTTTGAAAAATGGTTCCTGAATAATGCTAACTTTTTTGGGGGGCCTAAATTTGTTATATTGGAAACCTACTTAATAAGGGTTTGAATTCCTTCTGATCCCTGTCCACCTGCACTCCCCCCTCCTTTTCCAGGCAAGCAGCCAGCAGCAAAGCAAAACTGACAGCTGACCAAAACCACCAATTCCTAATTAAACCCTTTATAAAACATTGCTCCTAAACAAATTTTCAAGGTAGTAGACCAGGAAGGCACCTGATCCTCAATAATAGATTTGTTTTTGGGTTCTCAATTGTGAAAAGTTTTTCCACTGGAAAAAATTGTTCATGTAATCTTCCTTTCCTTAGCTCCTGAGGCGAATGATTATGACTCATTAGCTGATGTAGTTTTCTCTAGGTTTCTTCAAAACTGACAGCTTTCTCACAGGAATTCTCACAGGAATCCAGATTTGTTTTGGTGGTAGTTTATTATAGAGAGTCCTTTGTTTGTTTGAGGTAGGGGGGGGACCCCCCTTTACTAATCAGGATCCAACATTAGGATCGTATAAGGATACCGTCCTCGAAAGCCTGAAGCCTTCGGAAGCCTGAACTGAGGTACTATCTTGTTCCTCGGTTCCTTGAGCTCAGTCAGCTTTTGCTTTTGCTTTGAAGAGGCGCCAGCCAGCTGGCGCATCTTCTTTCGGCCCCCTGAAACCCACTTTTTTTAGGGGGGTATGATCATGCACCCTCTCCGGACCAGCCATGAGCTGACCGCTGTTTCAGAAAGATGGTCCGTTTTTGTGAGGACACGTCCCTGTTTCAGAAAGCGGAATGGAAGACGCTGGAGCAATTTGCCTCGGCATCTTTGCAACTTGCTGGACACCGCACCGTGATTGAGATGAGCGGGAAGATTTGGCTTTATGGCGGCCAGCATCATGCAAGTGCGCAGTTGACTGGGTAGAATGCATGTTGAATGCAATTTGTCCGGGTTGTGTTCACTGGTCCACCTGTGTGTTTGTTCACAAAAAGAGGCAAACCATATTACCATATAGTAAATTAATATAGTTTACCGTACTACTATAGATTCTGTAGATGATTTTCCCTGACTTCACTGATAGACTCTTTATCAAGTGTAGCCCAGCCATTCCATACAGCTAGCCAGCAGAGTCTGCACAAAGGCCCATAAGGCCCCTAAGGCCGGAAGACAGGATTGGTGGCGTGTCTAGATAACAAGGACAGAGAGGCCCCTTCCGCTACAGTTACAGATGGGTTTTAGATTGTCCGAGCTGTGAGTTCAAGCATCGTTGCGCTTGCAAAACATCAGCCTTCGAAGTGGCGGTGCTCTAGAACGGCAACAGTCCCTTCAATAGAGCTTCCCAATTTCTTCCAAGCGTAACCTGGAAACAACTGGTCGGCTGATCGAAGTTGGCCATTCTGAAAGAGCAGACCGCACTCGTTGGCCAAACTGCCCCGTGACAGCCCAGTTGGACAGTTTTCTTGTGGTTCGGCCCTGGAGGTACCTTTCCACATGAAGTCCTTTGGTTGGACAGCGATGGTGCCGCTCCCAGCACTGCCACCACCACCACGACGATGCACCCCAAGGATGCCAAAGCACAGAAGAGCGGTGGCAGCGTCACACTGGTGGCTTGCCAGAAGCTCCGTGAAAACAGCTCGACCGGCCCCTGAAAACCATTGGTGAGAACCCCCAGACCCCTCCAGATTCGGGTCCCATATGAGGGTCCAGGGTCGAAGAAAAGGGTAGAAAGACCTTTTCAAAGGATCGATTCTCATGAGCGAAGCAAGAGAATAATGTAGACTCCTGATTGATTTATCAACCCTCCAATATTTTGATTGTTATATAATATGGTTTTTAATCAAGAGTGTTGCCGATGTGGTGCAATTCTTCGTTGACACGTCAACGAAGAGCGACAACCATTGTGAGTTGACAGGGGTCACATATACATATAACTTATACTATATATAATAGTTTAATTATTTTGAACTCATGATGCAGGTGGCAAGAAGCCATTTTAAGCTTGACACGCACGCAGATGTAATAATCGGCAAGTAGGCCAAATGTTGGATTTCACTGATTGTCATATACAGGAAGCGTTGCGTCCTTATATTGGATTGCCTTGCACTTTGCAAATAAGTATATTATGTTGTCATACATGTTAACAATAATGTTTGGGTACAGTTTTTATGCGGCACCTTTTTTGCCCATACGACAGTTTACCTGTCAAACATTGTCATATTTGTCCAAAGTGATCTGATGAGGATGAGTGCATTGCCTGAGCCAATGCATAATCATGAGATCCAACTTGGACTTGTTCTTGTCCATGTGGCACAATCGGTGTGTTCATCCAGCAAAATCCATACGGGGGATTTCATCCAAATCCGGCGTTCGAACAGAAACACGTCCGCATAATATCCCTTTCCAGGTGTGCACAATATACGGTACTTTTTGCGGGGTCTTGGTATGTCGAAATAATCATTGCCGACATTCGCTGTTCAGTCCAAGATGTTCCAAGGTGGTTGTGCTGCTGCTGGTCTTTCTGGCGATCCTTGGGGCTGGACTGCTTTTCTACCGTCTTTTTCGGCGTGACCAGAGGCTCATGCAGGACATCGGAGAACCGCGACAGGTGGAGCTCTCATGACGCCAAAAGGCGACCCTTCGGTGTTCGAGGGAGACGCCGAAGACTTGAAGCAACTTCAAGCGGCAAGTGATGCGTGGATGGTGCGGAGGGTCAGTTCAATCAAATTACGGTGGATTGAGAGGACCAATGGCACAATCACCCATGTCGGTGGTTGATAGGATTTTATAGGGATCCCCATCTAAAAGACATCTTGGGGGTTGTGCCATCTACTCTGAAACCGCTGGAGCTCATCAAAATCATTCAACATCTCAAGTCTTTGAAATCGATCAGCCCAGTGACTCCCAGCGACTATATATAGGCCTTTGTCGGCGGACTTGAGTTCCGAGATCCCAGTCGAACATCACATGGTCATCCGGTCATGCGGATGACATCCGTGGGGCTTCACTCGTAACGGTGACATGAGATGCGTTTTCGCTCGCAGCTAAATAGAATCTAAAAAGGTAGGTCACCACAATCTTTGAAAGATGACATTCCTCCAGCTGGTGCTGGTGGCTGGTTGCTACGATTCGTACCGACAATGAGGGAACTGGCCACATGACTCGGCACCACAGGTATTCCCCTCAAGGCTGGCATGTGATTGGAGATATTTGGAGAGATGAGCACATCGACTTAATATTCATTTTGGCTATACCCTAGGGCTCCAAGAACCTCCTGAAAAAGTGGTTGGGATGAGTGCCAGGGGGGTCTAACCACCTTCTGAGGATATGGGCCAGGAGCCCTTTTTAAATAGTTGAAAGACGCACGTGGGGGGACCTAAGGTCCCAGAATTCTACGCACATGGTAACCTCCACTCGCAGCCAGACCATCTCAGGCTCCACTCCCCTCTACAAATTGTGGCTCCCTCGGTCCTGGGAATTGTCCCAAGATGTTCCAAGTCTGGGTTTCGCAGATCTGGGGATTTGTACTTTCACTAGATAGATAATGGTGAAAAACATGAAAGATACATTTCATTTGCGCTTAATGCCTTTGTTCATGGACAGATATGGACAGTGAGCCAAGCAATTCTGTGTTGGCCAGTTCTTCCTGGATTCATCTTGCGCCGGTCACGCAGCTTCCGCGGCATGGTCGTTGAAAGCTAACGAGCCTTGCTGCAGCCCCTTGCTCTCAAGTTGGAGCTTAGCTATTAGCTGCAGCGGAATTGCACAAATTAAAACTTTAAATTTGTCAATGACTGACCGGCGTCTTCTACCTCCCTCCAATGGTAAAAACACATCAATCAAGATGAAAGAAGCACTCTTTCAGGCGGCCATTCATGATTCATGCCCATTCTCTGACTAGGGTAAAGTCGGGTGACAAAAACTAGCTGGGCTGTCAGATTCAAGAGCTCTTATATAACTGTTTTTTTCTCAAAGGAATGATATACTGCCTGGCACCGGAGCAGAGATCGACGCCCAGACGATAAGCGCTTAATGAGGCGGCAAGAGGCGGCACGCGCCTTGACTGGCTGCCTGTTAAAAGCAGCCAAGTGTGCGAAGGCAAAAGTGGAAAAAGTCGATAAGAATAAGAACCGGTGGAAAAGGGTTGCCCTCGGACGCCTCATGCCGAGCGAACCCTTGATTTATGTGTCGCCAGGACTAGAGCAACTACAGATAGTAGGTTGAGCAGCCTCTACTGCACCAGCAACCACAGCATTTTCACAGTTATCAGTAAACCCACCCAAAACACATTCCTCACAGCGCAACCGGTTTGCAGAGGGCTCTTCTTCTTGGAGCCACATGGCTTTATGCAATGTTCAGGTACCACGATTCGCGTGAAAGCTGGTACGTATTTGTGGTCTTCCACCCTCAAGCTCAAGACTGGTGATTTTCCCAAATGATAAAAGTACAATAAATTTATGGTGGTTTGTTGCAATCAAGGTCCTTGGGATTTGGCCAGTTCGATCGCGGCTCAGTAGTTCGCCCGAGCTCCAGCCCTGATGCGATGAACCACGGGCTAAGCGCAGGTGAGATTTTACTCGATGCAGAAGCCGAAGAACTGGGCCCAGGACGAGATGCGCCACTGGGCGAGATACGCCATCGATGGGTTAGGATGTGACAAAACGGAATCTGTTGACTCGTATTAGTATGTAGAATGCTTCACCTACAGAGGTTAAGTGACCGTAAATAGGACCCTACAGGGGTACCTATCGGATAGTCGAACTAGGGTTCCTCAGCCTTTGCTGGGCAGTTCCAAAAGGGTGCTCAGTGATTGGATGGGCACCCCCATGATCCACTCACTTGGCAACGGAAAAACTCGCCCGAACTTGGACCTCCGGAGTTTCTTCTTCCAAAAAAAACCCCGGACTCTTAGTTCACACGCAAAAAGGGTGTATACGAGATGTATACGAGATGTATTTGTTCTTTTTCGGAAGATCCAGGAGTTCCAACGGGATGGTCTTCAGAGACAAGGTGAGTGGACCCTTTGCGCCTTTGGAACTGGGTGTCACATGAGCCTGGAGTCCAGCCTCGCGTGCTGGGAACGCTCCTTCATCTGACCAAGCTTCAATCACCGATGTTTTTTGGGGCACCCCACTCAAATCAAACTAGGTTTAAAGTTCGGCTGACCTTCATTTTCCAACGGCTAAGGGGTCAGCATGGTTCACCAGGGTTTCATTGTCCCACCACCCAAGAGACGAGTGAGTGCAACAACAATAATGGATATTGCATTATAGTATGAGTTCTATTTGAATATAGTATGTTCGGTACGTTATTGAATCCCCGTTGTAAAATGGGGTACCTCAAGGCATTTATAGAATGTTAATGTTTAAAGTACTTGCATGGTTTGCGACCTCAATCACTTGCATTTTTAAATTTGTAGAGGCCAAGATTCAACATGAAAGTTGAGGAAGATCATTCTAAAGTCTATTTTTTACTGGTCAGTGTTGCCGTATGACATACGTATGAAGGGCGTGGAGTGGAACCAGTCTCCAGCGAGTTGAGTACACTCCCAAACCAAACTGCAAGAGTCTTAGGAGTAAAAACGTGAACGATGTTGATGTGAATCAGCATGTTATATCCCTAGGGCTCCTGGCCCATCTCCTCAGAAGGTGGTTAGACTCCCCAATCCCACCCCAACCATCTTCTCAGAAGGTGGTTGGAGCCCTAGGGTGTATATATATATATTACTGTATATACAATCACTGACTTTCCCAAGATGGCCATGGACCGCCATAAGTATGTAGTATGTGTTCTTCTCCGTCTCGGTGTTGCACTTGGATCTAGTATGCGCAGATCCGCAGATCCTGCCCTCTGTGTTACTTTGAGAAAAAGGCACAAACAAACTACAAATTGGTTGCCCTGACCCCATCGGTCAATTGTATTCAGGAATCGGGGAGGTTATTGATGTCAGAATGGGCACCCCTGTTCTTAAACTTGCTTTATCGCGTATACCCGCTGCTTCTGAAGCAAGCGCGACCCGTCCGGCCTGGGACGGCCGGTCGTGCCTGCGCGTGGCGCCCAGGTATCTCTTCAACCTGACGACGCCAAAGCAGTGCCGATCCCTAGGAGCACAGGCGCCGCCGGCGAATCCAATGAAGGTTGTGATGTTTTTGTTTATTGCGTTACGCCCATCTATACTGTAAAGACAAAACTGATGGTGTTCAACCCTTTAAACTGGGGGTTTGCTGTATTGATGTTCTCTTCAACCGAGAACATGGGATCCGTTCGAAGAGGATCGTGCATCGTGGAAGAGGATCGAGAAGCGCCAGGATAGTGATGTGGGTATGAATCAGGGTGCCATCCAAATCCCATTTGCAAAGGGGAAGGGGCCACGACCCCACAAAAGCCATGAAAAAATGAGGCCATGCAGCGTGATCTCACACGCAGGAAGGCCAACCCTTGCCAACCACAGATGTTGATGGTGAATAAGTCATCTGATGTCAACTCTTCCCTTCCAACTTAGCAAGTTTGACAAGGTCCAACAACTGATGTTGGTCAAAGACAAAAGCACAGCAAAACCATGAGACTTTGGTGACATTGACCATTGCCATTGCCGGTCCGGTTATATAGATACCGCAGCTGGATCACCCGTTTCATGACCGGTTTCATACCGTGACCAAACTTCGGCGGTGACTGAACCAACCAGGGGGTCAAGCTCTGTCACTTTGGGCTCTTCAGGTGTGATGGGTGTGTCATATCCAGTCGCCAGTCGATCCAGTCGATCCAGTCGACCCCCGGGTGCGCAGATCAAATGATGTGGAAAGGAACAATTGAATAGATATTTAAGCCATGTATATACAGCAGCTCATATCTAGCTTGATCGTAGCTAGGCACAACCAATGAATGTCCTCGAAATCACTTCACTGTGGCCATGCTCCAATCAGCCTGGAGCTTTCGCGCAGGTGGAAAGCTCAGGGGATGAAGATCATCCTGCCCCTCGGCTGAAACCGGATGAGCTCGTGTTCATTTGTGTCCTCCTTCGCAGGCTAATGGCTAACTGGAGCCCATCATGTGGTTGGAATCACTGAAAGATACTGAAAGCACATCTCCAACACATATCAATTCCAAAAGGCACATAAGACACCAAGATCAATCAGGTCTCAGGTTCATCTCCGCACCAGTCTCGGTGTCACGTTCTACTCGATGGTTTTTCATGTTCGTGGATCTCACCACTCCCAGGTCCTGCTGTCCTGCTCGCTTTTCGTTCTGTCCAAGCCTCCACGGGAAAAAGATTGGTGTGGAGTCCTGTCGCGACTTGTCGTTGAGGTCTTCGTGTTGGATGCCTACCTCAGAGGCAACGTGGGCCGCTTCCTGAACCATGCTTGTGGGCCCTCCCGTGAGGCGCTGCCGGTGATGGGAACATGGAGCAAGTGATGGAGCAACCCATGTAGATAAGCAGTTTTATTGGGATTGAGACACCTCTTCAAATTCTAATGGGATTGAAAAATCAAGAGTCCATAGAAATGAGATGAAATGAGCAACTCATGGAGGAACTCGGAACTATCTCGAAGAACCTCTTGAATATCATTGTGTCATGGTTGGTCAGCCAAGACACGTATACGATATGCTTGCCAGGTTTAACCAAAAGCGCCGCTTTTGGCAGGTTCAGGACTTTCCCACATCAAAAGTACTGTAGCTGGATCTACAAGGATTACACTCCCTGGTCCTAGCATGGAAGTGGAAAACGGTCCCATTGTCTCTACTTACTTTAGTGGGGGTTTTCCACTTGCATGTTAGTTCATGTTAGTTCCAGGGAGAGTACCAGGATCCCTTCAGTCCACCGCACAAAACACGTTGGGCACCTGGGAGTATTTGTCCACCCATCGGCCAAGGCCAACGTGTGTCCCGTCTACGTCTACCCGGCCGAGGCACGGTTAAAAAAAAAGAACGTGCGGAACCGGGGCATGGGTGGTTGGCAAAAAGAAGGGCACTGGCCAGTGAGTCCCAAAGAACTGCACTCCGTTTGAGTCACTCACATGGAAATGGATGGCACCACCTGCCCTAGGGCTCCAAGTACCTTCTAAGAAGGTGTTTGGAGTGGGTTTAGAGGGTCCAAATACCTTCTGAGGAGGTACGACTGGAGCCCTAGGGCTGCTTGTTGAGGATTGTAGAGGATGGTCCCCCTGGCCATGCCCACCTCCGTTCCGCTCCGTTACCGAAGGTAGGGACCGAGCCAACACCCCAAACCCATGCAAACACCAAACCGGATTGGAGGGAACTGTCCTTCTACTTGTTGAGCAAAAACTGGGTCAACGACCTTGGAGTTGGATCCCTATAAAGTGAATCTTGAATGAGAATCGGCCGCAATGATGAGTGCTTCGATGACTCCTCGAAAAGGCGAATGACTCGGGTTCTTCCTGGGTTTCTACAGGTTCTGTTTCGGTGGTCGGCCTAAAGGATATCCGCAGTGCTGCCCACCACCCGCCATGTGCCAGGCTCTGGTGGATGCCAGGCTGCCGCGCGTGTGCTTCGTGGCCAACCGTACCATTGCGCCGGGCGAGGACGGGGGCGTTTCGGCGGAGGAATTGGCAGTCAAGCTGGGTCACATGGACGGATTCACATGATTCACATACCAGCAGCCTCCAACACGTCACCAATAATTAGCGCCCATCCAGCCAGAGGAGACCTGTCTCAAATCCCACCTGAGTTGTGTTCGGCCCATTGCCATCAACTTGAGCTATTTGAGAGTCGTGTTTGTTGTGAGACCTAAGTATCTCACGACCATCTCACCATCCTCCCTGCAGGAGCTGCGTTACGACTATGGCATGCCACCTGAGGCCGTGCTCGCGGCGGACGGCAGTGTGCGCCACCAGCCTTGCCTGTGCGGCAGCGAGAAGTGCAGAGGGCGCATTTACTGAGAAAAATGGACTTGGCCTGGCGGTGTAATCCCAAGAGCATCCAAGAGCAGGATAGAGCAGGAAGGAAGAAACCAACACGACCCATCAAGACCTTTCAGGGGTTCAGCCTGAGCTGGATTTGGGCGGTTTGAACAACCGGTTTCAGGTCAAGCCGTGGGTCTCCTTGCCGGATGGGAAAGCGTCGTTCACTTTTTGAGCATCTTTGGGCCCTGGGGTTGATCCAAACATGTCAGGGTTGATCAGGGTAATATTCCATTAGTATTCCAGGCCATGGACAGATGGGCTCTCTTTCCAGCAGGTCAGGGGCGACTGCGAGAGGGTTTTTGCTGTTGATTGACCATGCCCCATGCACTTCTCGATTTAACAGACCTCCTGCAAAAGTCAGTCCCATATGGACTGTGTTTGGACATGATTGAAACAAAACAACAAGCCCCTATAGGGATCCAAGATGATCCAGTCGTACCTTCTCAGGTACGGTGATGTGTTCGGCACTGTTATGAGACGGTGCCGTTGTCGGGTCCAGTCGTACCGAACCTGAGAAGGTTGTAGACTCGGATCCCTAGGGAGCATACAACCCGACTCTGGGTCCCGAGTTCGGCGCCCGAGTTCTCTCTCGCCACGAACGGCCTGGACCCGGAGCGGTTCCGGGCGGCACGACGCTCCAAGGCCTCTCGGAGCTCTCCACCGAGTGCGTCCACCAAAGCGCTTCGGGACGGCGTCGCGGCGTCGCCGCGTCATGTGCGATTCGTTCGGCCCCGGAGGAGACAAACCGTCGAGAACGTGGTGTTTCGGCTGTACTTGTGATCCAGAACTTTGGCTTTTGTGATCGAAGGGGTGTGTTTTGGGTGGAAGGGACCTTTTTGGTGCCAGGCAAGCATGGTGTGTAGGACAGAGATTCATCAAGTTACGTGACAATGTCAATGCAAACTGCCTACCTCAGCAAGGGGTTTTAGATAGCTGCAGCACTAACAGCACCAGCTGCAAAACCATGCAAAACCTGATGTGAGATGTCCTTCATGTCCATCGGTAGAAAATCAAGATTAGGATCCATAATTCGATGTTCACCACCCAATCACCTGGTTTTGCTGCATGAGCTAGCACCATTCCAGCGGATCAAACCCAGGTTCTTTTTTGCAGGTGCCTCTTTTCGCGAAAGACACCACTTGCCACTTCTTCCTGAGAAAGTGTACGTTCTTTGTGACCACAGCTTCTTCCGGACACGCGGCATGGCCTTCGTTTTCGTTTCCGTTTCGGGACCGACCAACAGGTGCCGCTCTCAAGGACCGGATGGGGTGCCCGGCGCACGGCCAGGGGAAGCCAGAGGATCCAGGGAGGAAGAACACGTGGATGCTGCCAGATTGATTCATGCAATTCCCAGGGCCCAGACACTCTTGGATTTCCATATATTTCCATGATTTCTTGAAGATATTCAGAATGTGTGGCTGTATACGTAGCTGTCCTTCCATGAAAATCAGTGCCAAGTACCCCATTGGTTTACTGTGCTTGCATGTGTTCTGTTCTTTCCTGTTTTCGCATTGCTCGCTGGGTAGATGGGCCCAGGAAGACCCGCAAACATCAAATGGAGAGCGTCGTGTGGGTTCGTTCGCTGTGATTTCGCCTGGTTCCATTTGGGGGAGAGAACCGCTGCACCATGGACGAAGAGACGATCCCTACGGCCGATAAACTATGATAAACCAAAACTGTGCATCAAGGAGACTGGTGTCCTGCATATTCAGGTCTAAAATCCTTGGTAACACAATGGTTGGTAAAGACCATTGAAAACAACGGCTGTTGGAACCCCCGGCCATGCGACCTCCATACGACTTTCAGAGGTGACATGCAAAGGTTTTCGCAATTTTACTCCTGGCGCCAGAGCAGAACACACTAAAGTTGGTCAGCACGCTATGTAGATATGTTGCTTGTTTGGAATTGGATTTGATAGAACAATTAGGCACTGTTTCTTGGTTAGTCATCATCATGCCTTCGGATTTGGCTCCAGTTCCAGTGTTGCCACTGGGCCAGCACTTCACATGTTTTTCCAATCACCCTTTTTGGGCCGAATCCTGAACGAGAACGGGACCTCCTCACAGAGGTGATGGTGGAGAGAAGATGAGAGAAGATGAGAGAGGGCTTTCGGGTTTCACCCGTGGGCGCCCTGGAAGGACACCAAGAAACTCTTCCAAACCCTTCGCGATGCGGCCAAGAGCTCTGCACCGGACCAGGCGTGGTGGGGTTGGTTGCGGTGGGCATAAGATTCGAATGAGCAAATTTCACTGAGGCCTCTAGACTACAGAGCCAGGTCAACCTTTCGTTTAACGGTTTAACGGTCTTGGAAGGCTAATTAGGGAACAGGGATAAGGTACATTGGATCCAAACTATAAATACATTCTCAGAAGGCAACAGGGTTGGAGCATGTTTCGCCTCCAAACCCACGCTTTTGGTGCCTGGAATGCTGTCTCAGGACAATGCTTCAGTCGCCCCAGTAGTAGTTCTCGAATTGGGATTGGCTGCAGGCTCCTCCATTCAGAGTAGAATGCGTCGCGTAGTGCGTAGCTTCAGTGCACATGGAGGCTTCAAGTATTCAGAACGCCCCACTCTAGACGTATAACATATAAGGCAGTAAGCCACCTTCAAGTCATTAAGAGATGCTTCAACAATCTTCAACATATGTTCAGGCATGTAATGTAGCTGTGAGTGTCTAGACCCTGCGTTCCCTCCATGTTGCGATCTCCTGCGCCGCTTGTTTTGTGGAAGAAAGACAGGTCCTGGCAGAGATGAAGTGGGGCGCCAAGATGCACGATCCTTTATATAATATATAGACAGTTCTTGGGCCCGTTAATATCGAAGGATTGAATTTGAATCCAATTTTCTCGCCCTCCCTCTCGAGAGCATTTACACCACGAGGTTTGCTTGGTCCTGCAGTTCCAGCTTATGCCGACTTCACGACCTCCCCATCCTTTCCTTGAATTCCTATTCCCAGCCACGTGGGATCCAAGGAGCTATGCGAAGCAGCAAGCCATCGCAGAAAGCCAAAGCTTGGAGACTCGCCTCCAAAGCACCTCCGCCCGCACCGAGGCGGCACCGACATCCGACATCGGAGCGAAGGCCAACGGTTTGCTTTGCCAAGCCCTGACGCCAGGCAGATCTCAAGGAGAAGCTGAAGAATCTGGAGACACGGGTTCTGGAACTCGACAGTGGGAAGCCCAGTCAGCGCAGTTGAAGCTCCCAGATGGCGGACGAAAGCAGTTCTTGGTGGCATGTAGCCTGGCTTGCACACTTGGGAAAACAGACCGACCCCTTTTCCAGCTGGCCACAGCTGGCCACAGCTGGCGGTTGGCCCTGGAGTCGACCCGTGACTTCACCGGTCGAGCGGGTTCGCGTCACCTCAGGTGGTGTGGAGACCTCTCCTCGGAAGGTCGGGCGGTGGAGCGATGGGGCTGTGACCCAGCTGATGCGCGGAGAAGTGACCCAGTCCCGAAGTGAGGGCGTCATAGGCTATATCAGGACACCACATATAGATTTGAGTCATGATTTCGTGGTCCTAAACATTTAAAACTAGTGATCTTGACTTGAGTTGAGAAAACCAGGAAGGTGATTGGGATAGGTTGGGATCCCCAAATTCAAACACCCCATTTTGCAGGGTCCTGAATCTTATGGATCTCCCTTTTGGATGTGCGATGATTTGGGTCAGACCCTGATTCATGATAGCCTCCCAGACAGTGTTTTCCTAATAGCAATAATAGAACAAATTCGAAAAATCCTAGGAAGTGAGTTGCAGTATAAGTGGGACACGGGACACGTTCGGATTCGTGCTTTTTGGCATCATCTATTTGCGGACCGCCCGTCCCACGTGCAGACCATTTTGGAACAGCAAGTGAGATCTCTTGTTTTTGGAGCGGGTCCGGGATCGCTGACTTGAAGTGCTTACGTCGAAAGAGTGTGTTTTTCTCATGGCGAATTACAACCCACGTGACGTGTGGACAAGAAGACACCTGTCAATCGATCCTTCGATCCTTCGCAGCTCTGCCGCTCAAGCCGCCTTCTCTTCCACCTTCTCCGCGCGTTTCTCGGGGGCGAAAGCCGGTCTTCCGAGCTCGGGACCCGGAGCTCGGGACCTTTGGAGGATGCACTGGGGCCCTGACCAGACTTGGAATATCTTGGAATGACTCGAGTGGGGCTTTCCATGCAACTGGATTCATTTGATATTCATATTTGATATTCACGGTCTTTATTTATTGTTATTTGAGTCGCAAGCGGGCGTTTGATGGCAAATCTTCAGACCTTTCTCCGCCCCAAAAAGGGTCTGCTGTCCGGGTGTGAATCCGGCGGGCACCCGAAACTCGCAATCCAGCTGAGGACTTGGTGCTTGACTTTGCATGCATTTGCATGCTGCATTCATTTGGATGTGAAAGGGTAAACGATGTGTCCTGCAAGCCCTTAGCGGTTGCCCAAACATGCTTTGGCCTTTTCTGAATTGCTTTGCGACGTTTTGTGAGTTTGGGTTTGTACTCTTTCCCAATGTCTAAGAATTCAGAGTTCATTGCCTCATTGTCTCCCGTATGCTGCATACCGTGTTGGACATTTGCCTAGGTGTGTGACATCACACACAATCTTACTTTGTGGGTCTTCATTGCTTCTCACATGCAAAACCAACTACAGATCCTTCGCACCAACCGTCCCCAGCTTCTTGGCCTCAGCGGCCGGCCGGTCGAACACCGCGGCATCTCCGCTCTCCGCTCCGCCATGGGCTTCGTGGCGGGCGACAACGTCCGTGTGGGCGACCGCACGGTCACGGTACAGGAGAGCAACGGCCATGCGGTGAAGGCGGCTGGTGCGAGCGAGGAGGGCAGGGTCGCGGGGAGGACCAGCGGGTCGCAACATGTCGCAACTGGGGAGGATGAATCTGGAGTCTCCAACGATATACGTACCGTAAACAACATGGATGAGCATGGGGTTCATACGATGCATCCATAGCATCGTATAAGCATAAGCATGTTTCATGCATGCTTTCCTTTTTTTTGGCATGGGTCATGTTCCCGATGTTTCTGAAACATGTGTCTTTTCCCCGATCAGCATGTATTTCTAAACATGTAGCTAGCATCTTTCTAGGATAAACGTCATCAGAAACATGCAGACGGTCATCCTGTGCTTCAAGATCGGGTGGAAGATGTTGGATTTTTCCTGCTTGGAGCAGCATATAATGTATCATAATGTGCTCTTCAGAAATACTCGCATCCAGAAACACGCGGAAGTTGGAGCCTTTATGACCCAGGTTTCAGTCCTTTTCTGTTTGTACGACAAGAGCCATCATGACGACGCATGACGACGCACCGGCTGAAGCAGCTGGAAATCTAGGAAAATCCACTCAGAAGGAAACCGTTGCCGAGGCTGACTCCAGCTTCCACCCACTTCAGGTAGATGGAAGATGGCTGCATTCCGAGGAGGTGGAAGCGCTGCCCACCATGGGCAGCGGCCCTTATCATGCGCGCTTCCAGCAGACGATGCTCCGCATCAAGGCCAGGTCCCTTTGTTTCTCGCTTGGAGGAGGTTGGGCTACAAGATAAGACCCAGGTTTTTGGTCTCCGACTTTAGCAGATCGTTTTCGTTGGAGGACTAAGCAGTTGCCGCTTTCATGCCGTTACAGTTGCCGTTATCATGCCATTATCCAGTTTAATGAGCATTGACTCCGCATTTGACCGTTGTCAACAAGAGTGGGATCCCAACGAATTGGTGGTAGTTTGTAGCATTGAGGGACCTGGGTCGCCCTCCGCAATGGGGTCACAAAGACATATTGAGTTGCATTCTTCATCCGCTTTGCATGATTCAACTGGGAAGAAGACGCTTCAACCAGATGTTTCCTGGGTGCCCCGCCCGCCCTCCGCCCACTGGACAGGACCCAAAGGTCTCCATTCCCTTTTATGTGGAGACACTTGGACACATTCTCCGGCCGCGGCCATTGGGGGTGTGGCAGCCGGACGATCCCAGGCCCCCCTTGGAGGTATTGGAATTGGGGGGGGTCCCAACCAATGGGGTTTGGGATGGTTTGTGTTTGGGGATCACACTCAGATGGCATCCTCGTAGAACCACATATTTCGAGTGCCTTTTGAGTGTGGTCCCCTAGAAAAAGTGGGTTGAGAGGACCAATGGCGCAATCCCCAAGCTCGGTGTTTGATATGGACCCTCCCATCTAAAAGACCTCGACTGGGGTGCCAGTGCCTACTCTCAACCCGCTTGTGGGCCCCGAAACGGAGTCAAAGCTGGGAAGTCGACACACCACGTCGTCGCGAAGCGACGTGCGCTGGATCCATGGGCTGGTCACAGGTTGGGGGGTCGAAACCATTTTGGGCGAAGGAGTCAACTGGAACATGAGTCAACTGAACGCTACGAACGGAGCAAAGGGCATCGCTACTAGGAACAAGGGCCTTACTACTAGAAACAAGAAGCTAGTAGAAACAATAATCTTAGTAATTAGAGTTAAATTAGAGTGAAAAGATTGGGAAAGCTTCAGGGGCTAACCTATGCCCGCTTGCTTGCTTGCTTGCTCGCTTGCCTGCTTGCTTGCTCGATTGCCTGCTTGCCTGCATGCTCGATTGCCTGCTTGCCTGCATGCTCGCTTGCCTGCTTGCTTGCCTGCTTGCTTCCCTGCTCGCTTGCTTGCTTGCTTGCCTGGTTGCTTGCCTGCTTGCTTGCCTGCTCGCTTGCCTGCTTGCTGGCTTCCTTGCTTGCTTGCTTGCTCGCTTGCTTGCTAGCCTGCTTTCTTGCTCGCTCGCTCGCTCGCTCGCTCGCTTGCTTGCTTGCTCGATTGCTTGCCTGCTTGTTTGCTTGCCTACCTGCCTGCTTGCTTGCTTGCTCCGCTGCTGGGAAAAAATCCACGGTTTTCCATAGGTTTTATTGGTAAAATGCGGGGTATGTATATATATATATACATTATGTTTATTTTTGCATATATATTGATATTGGGATTGTTGCTGCTTTTGATGGCTTATTGAAGGCTTCACAAAGTCACATGTTGGGAGATAGAAATGGTGAAGCGGCGCTTTGAACATCATGAGGATTAGTTAGTCGCCAGCGATAATATTATATCAACCACCTGGTCCTTTTGGGGTTAACAGGGGGTTTGTTACCCTGGAGGGTTTCATCACATGTTTCCAGCCGCAAGTTGGATCATTTTGTGTAGTTATGGATGGGTGATGTGTGAAAGCTAGCCTGGCGGCCTCAGGAATTTTGGCATGAAGCTGATTCATTGGATTGAGCCCCACGGCCGCAAGTGGCACTTATGGTCACAGAGCGGCAAAAAAGAGCCAAAACAAGAGACATGGTCGAATCAAATCCAATAAAGATGTTTGAAGTTTTTTGAGACTGAGGTTTGATGAGTTTTGCCATCCACCGTTTGCCCCAAACAAAAAACAACATCGTTGAAGACACTGCGCCTCACAGCAACACGGTTAGCCGGATCAGTGCACGGAGGTCCTCTCCCTCCAGGACCATGAACGGCTTTGTTCTCTTGTTTTCAACCGCAGCAATTACAAAGAACCATGAGCATCCCAAGCAGTTAGCAAAGTACAATGAGCGTCCTCGTTTTGGGACCGGTTCCATCCAGCGATCCATCCGCCCGGATGGAGAGGTTTCCTCAGTGGAAGTTCACCGTGTACTTCCTGGAGCGGTGCCGGGATGGCCAGCAGGTGCCTACCTGTACGATGGAGATGCTTGGAGTCGGTGATTGTTTGAGATGGGATCACACTTGATTGAGATTGACCCAGTTCTTTCGCCGTGAATCGACAACACCCTGACATCAGGAAAACCGGCATCGAGAACGAGCGCTACTTGTGGACGATGTCAGGCCAGACACTTATGGGGGACTGGTAAGGAAGCCATCGAGCAGGTTTGGGCCCCCATAGCATCAAAAACTGAGCAACTGACTAAACTCTCCATCCGTCTCAATCGAACAGAGCGGTCGTGGAGCACAGATTGAATGAACACATGCTAGTTTGACCTGTAAAACAGTTATATGTTATATATATATATAACTTATATAACACCAGCTGCTTGCAAGGGGTTACCAATGGACCACCCTTCACTGCTTATAGGTCACCAGACTGGAGACCCATTGGAAGCGCTAGGTATATTAATATGTTCTTTTGATGAGTCTGAAACACACGACCTTGACAGACTTTTCGCAGATGCTTCCAACCAGCACCCAAGTGATCACCACTTAAGACCTCTTTTCAGAGCGCCAATGGCGAGCCGAATCGACCTGGAACGCCAGGATGCGGGTGCTGATAGACTGACGTCTCGAAAGTCGGGTGGTTTGCACCTCTTCAAGTTGACGCCTGCACCTTGTTTTTGGTCCGTTTCGTCCCATCCAACTGAGGTTCCACCTTGGAACTCACACACAACCACGGTGCCGAGATGGATGACAACTTCAAGGCCGTCCTGTCCAAGGTTCTGGTCCCCTCCGGGCAGTGGCTCATAGAGGGGCAATGGTTGAAAGAAATAAGAGCCACAATGCCAGAAAAAGACTGTCATAACTGTCCTGTTGCTTCCTGTACCCGTCGTTTTTGATGTGGCTCCACTTGCAGACCCGTATGCTTCAAACATTGTCAAACTACATGAGGAACCAGGGTTTCGACGTCCAGACTAATGAGGTTATAGTTATCAAACGTCATCGACGTCGTGACCAACGAGTTATAGACCAATGGGTTTCGTCATGACCGGCGGATTCTTTGGTAACATCAAACGTCATCCTTAATCATCGGATTGTCCGGTTTGGTGCTTGACGGGTTCTTTGGGTCGGCTTTGACGTTGTGACCCTTCCCATCGGACAGGTCTGGAATGGCAATACAGGCCCACGGGTGCGCGCCTTCTTCGCGGGCGTTTGGGAGGGTTTGCAGGGGCAGAACAAACCAAAGCAGCTGTGTTTCTTGTTGCACCAGCGGCCAGAGTATCCAAAACGTTCGTAATCCTGGCTGCCACAGGAGCAGCGACTACAACTCCCCATATGTTCTTAGAATTCTTAGAACGTGTGTTGGGTTTTATTCATTTTTAGTGTCGAAGTCCACTAATTGTCAACACCGGAGTAATCAACCCCCCCTTCATTAAAAGGGGAGGTTTTGTGTCAACATTAATTGGTTGTTTTTTATGTTTCAACAGATGCCATTTAGGGCGTTGCATCCGAGATACGGGCCCGTTATTTGGTATTTACTCTCGGATGGCAGCGTTAAACAGAAGTAAGTGAATGACCGCGAATTGTTGAGGAACCCAAATTGATGTTTTGTAAGTACATTGCTTTTGGGTTGATTATGTTGATTGTTTCCAGAGAATTGATGCTTTGTCTAAATGCTTTTCCATTGTGCACGTGCACGTTTTTCAAGTTGTTGCCTTTCTGGCTGTGGTGCTGTGCACGTGTTTTAGCATATGTTTATCGCACAATATGCGGACAAACCACAGAATTTACAAGTTCTTTGCCTGTTGGAGTTCTCCTATCGAAGTGGAGCCCAGGCAAAGATGCAGACGGCCCCCTTCATGCAGAGGAGCCGGCCGCGCGTGGTTTCGGTGCCTCGACGAGTCAAACCCTGAACACTCATTCTTCAAACAACCATGAAAGCCAAACATGGAACCACTGGAACAGCTGTAGTTTTGGGGGCTTTGCTCCACTTCCGCGATTCGACGATGAATCGAATCCCGGACGAGAAGATGTAGGGGGTCCTTGGGACTATCCTGGGTCTCATGTAGGAAGCTTCACACAGTACTCAACCCCGGCGGGGGCTACTTCTGACGTCACCCAGTACGTCACCTTTTGGGAGGAGTTCAGCTACTTCTGATGGCACCTTCGACATTCTCAGAGCTACATACAAACCTCCACAAAGGGTCTACCTGAGTCTACTTGAACTCTCGAGGGGTAGCTGAACCAAAATCCATCCAACTCGTTCCAACATAGAGCATGTTATTGCATGTTATTGCTTTTTTTTGAGTTTACATATATATATATATATTTATTCATAATTCTCAACACAATGGCGATGCGGCGATCCACCTTCAATGATCATCATGCCCCCCGCAGCGTCATCCCCGATGCGTTCGTCGAGCGCCGAGGTCATGTGGCCTTCAACTGCGATGACGTGTGCGCGAAACGTCGTCTGGGGTTGGGCTTCGCAGGTTCCGCATGGTTTAGGGGGATCCAGCCTTTGACCTAGATCCATTTGACGCAGGGATCCAGTCGTACCTTCTCAGGTAGGGTGATTGGAGACACTGTT
>CAXAMN010000891.1:1580168-1769685 GCA_963970005.1 Durusdinium trenchii
AAAAACGATTGTAGTAGATGGACGGTTTTGGCACACGTGTTCCCAGTGCCCCCGTAAATCTTCAAAACACCGTTGATATACAACAGTCACCCATGTTGGACTGCAGTTAGCTTCCATTCCTTTCCACCCTGGAAACATGGAAGCTGAAAACAACTGGAGAAGGTAGAGGAAACTCGTCTTCCAGTCAGGTCCATGTGGTTCCATGTGGGTCTCGAGCACCGGGTCTAGATCGACGTCCGAGACCGAGGTACGAGGCCTCTGCGCTCTTGGAAAAGAAGGGCGTGAAGTTCCAGAAGAAACCGGATGAGGGTCGGATGAAGGGAGTCTCTTCCAAAAGCATGTCGACCGAAGATCGACCTTCCACGACTCGCGTGCGTGGGATTGGTGGGGGTGGGAGGAGTTGGCGTTTGAGAGCTGTCGTGGTGGTGTTGAGATCTTCATGATCCACCTCTCAACATCTTAAGACGGGTGGTACAAGATCTCTCAACTCGAAATGTTGTACCCACCCAAGATATCCCAAGACCATAAACCTCCACCATGCTGGCAAGGCCTTTTACAGCCGTGGCTGCCAAGCCTCCATCTGAAGAGGTTCTTCATGGTTCTTCAATCCCAACTGCTGGGAACTCTTCCAATGACCATCTACAGTCAATCCGACTGAAGTGACTCTGTGAAAAAGAAGACTTCCATACCTAGATCTTCAGTCCGGCACTTTTACAGGGTCCGGCGCCGGACTTCCAACTCCGGCGCTTTCTGCATTTGGTCCGGCAGTTTTTCTGTTTTTAATGTGTATTCTCAAGGCTATGCGTTGTTTGTGGTCCGCATTTCTTCGAAGGTATATAAACCCACTACTGATGCAATGATTTTGCTTGCAAAGTGTGCTCGTTTGCCTGTTCCGCTGTGTTCTCATTCCACCGGTTTCAGCTTGGGCCACACTGGATCAATCAGATCCGTTTAGGTGATCTTCTAAATGACATCGGATGAAATCGGTACAGTGCGATGCACGTGTTGAAAGACCCAAGTGGGTGTACCTAAGCTGAAAGAACATAGGCGAAAATGTACTCCCATTGTTTCAGGACGTCGGGGCGCTGGGATATAGTTCTAGCTGCGCAGGTTTGCAGAGCCTGCCGGACAAGTTTTGGGCTGTGGAACATGTGCTGTTCAGAATCTCAATGTTCTGCAAAGAGTTGCAAAAAATGGCGCGTCGTAACTCCGGCGTAATTTCCCATAATTACGGCGTAATTTCCCGTAACTCTGGCATAATTGTTTGGGCTCAGTCTTCCGAAGGTTTTGAGTTTTGAAAAGTTTTTCAAAGAAGAGTTTTGACAGGAACCATGAGTTCTGCTACTTTATTGGGGGGGGGCCGTCCTGAGGCAAGCTTTAAAGAAACAGTAAAAAGCATTAGAATCATGGAGAGCAACCCACTTTGTAAAAAATCTTTAGAGACATGGTTGCAGAGAAAGGGGGGCTCCTTGCCACATACTCCTTGGTTTCTTCTTGGAAGTCTTTGCTTGGGCACAAGTTTGCTCATATTTTGTGATGGTTCTGCTCTTAAGGCCATTCGGAAGATGGGCAAGGGCAATGGGAACGGAAAGGCTCCAGTGTTGGGTTGTGGAATGAGTGTGCTCCAGAAAAACTACTCGTGGCGCAAAGGCAGTTTGCTTGTGTATGATCCAACCTTTTATCGTCTCTGTTTTTCAGATTCTTGGATCCGGATGTTTTTTCAGGTCTCCGGCGTTTTTAAAACGGAATCCGGCAAATTTGTTTGCCGGATTGAGGTCCGGCACTTTTTTCCGCCCAAAAGAGGATCCAGGTATCACAGTCCATATTGACTGATATAAAGTACAGTCAATCCAACTGAGTTCTGTGGAATATGCACGTCAATCCAACTGAGTACAGTCAATCCGACTGAGTCATATGGAAGACTACCTGAACTCATCGGCTCGTCCCCGGTCCGGTCCGGCCTGGGCGATCGATCGAGGGAAGATCGCCACACGACGTGTCGCTCCACGTGGAGCGACTCCACGTCAGACACAATTGGTCCAGCAAATCAATGCAACTTTATATCAATTTACACACAGATTATGACTTGTGATTACTGGTTTCATGTGGTTTCATGAACGATTTGCCATATGGATTTACATTAAAATGTAACTGTCAATTCATGCAGGATGATGGATTCATGTGGTTTCATGTGGTTTCAGATGGTCTCAACATGTCGACGAGGATTGGCCTTCGCGCTGGACCCGGATGGCTATTGGATCGAGCTGGTGCCGGTTTCGGTGTCGGTCGGTCTCGGTACACCAGGTGGGATGGGCCGGTGTGGGTAGGATCAATCCGTCATGAGATGACCTCCAAATCTGAGGTTTGAATCACTTGACCATGTTGGACTGGCCTGCTGGATGGGTAGAACTACGGTAGAACTGCGAAAACAACTTAGAAACGGACGCCTCCAGGACAGTCCAGCAGGACTGTCTCGGGAGGACTCATATCCTTTTTTTCCAGACTTCACAAATGGGACGGCCATATTTAACTACAGTGGTGTGGTTGGTGCAGGGTCAATGTAGTTCAGATTCGGGGACCTTTAGATGCAAAGGAGCTTGATAGATTGATCGGTTGATCGATAGGTTGATTGTTTGGTTCATTCATGATGGATTGATCTATTTTTTGTGTGTGTTGAACTGTAAGAATTGAGCACGGTATTCCAAATGTATCCAAAGGTGTTTATTCACTGAAGCTGGACCATTTTTTAAATAGATTCACATGGCATGAAAGAAAGTTCGAAGATGTGCAAATCCTCAATGCTCTCGGACATGTCGACCTCCTCCCGCTCCAACGCACCCAATCTCCAGCTGGCTACTTCCAAGGGACAGCGCCTCCAGCGGACGACGGGGTTTCTCCACCGATGGGGACGACCAGCGTGGTTGTTCTTCGCTGAAAACAGCGAGGCCAGGGAGTGCGAAGCAGCATGAAACCGCTCCAGGTACGGAGAGAGAAGCTGGGATGGTCCGAGTATTACAACCTCTCGCAGACCATGCTTCGTGTGCCGCTTGGTCGGAAGTCGAAACGCACCGTTGATCCGAGGGTTGTAACACATGTGACCATGTCAATGTGACCCTGCGGCTGACACGCGAGACGTCTCGTGGGACCACGTAGTTCAGTGGCTGAGACAGCCAGATCAAGAGTTTGTGAGAATTGGCTGTGCGAAAACGTTTCAGTAGGTCTTCAGTTTTCTCTCAGGGTCGTGAAGGGGAAAGGTCAGGCCCATCAATGTCCCTTTTTTTTCATTTGTGTTCAATTTTTGCAGGACATTTTTGCTTCTTTCCAGATGGATACTTGGGGGACCTGACCCCTCTCAAGCAAAACTATTGGTTTGTTTTGTTCAGATGGTCCTGGAATGTTGAACATTACCTGGCCAAGAGGGTCATCATGCGACCCTTCAGCCAGACATTTAGCCGCTTTAGCCTTTCTTTGTTTTCAACGAGTCCAACTGCTGGGCCCAGAAGTTTGGGGCAAAGGCAGTTGCATGCCGCACAAATGGAGGTCCAGTGTGAGAGTGAATTAGCAATCGGCAATTGATCTAAGATTCACGCCAAAAGATGGCTCAGATAGATATTGACCCAACGCTTCATGCATATTTGCTTACTTGCATTGGGGTAAGGATCAAGGCTCATGGTCAATGTTGGTACCTAATATAATTAGGTAATGTTGCTTATGCCATGGAGTCTTCGGATTATGATGGATTATGTATATATAGTTACTATATATATATGTGTGTATTGGGTTTGTCCTATTGTTTGCACCAATCGGCAAACAATTATCGGCAAACAATTATCACTACTGTAATACTAACCATCATCATCCACTCGTGCTGGTAATGGGATAGACCCAACATATATATATATATATATAGTAATATAATATATATATATAGTTTTATAATAAATATATATATATATATTGTTAATAACCCATTTAACCTGGTTGGCCATCACTGCAGGAAGGATGGACCCGCCAGCGTGGAGTTCTACACCAAGCATTTGGGAATGACCTTGCTCCGGCAGTTGGATTTCCCTCAGTGGAAGTTCTCCCTGTGCCTCGGCTCAGCATCCCGACTCACCAAGGGACACAGATTCCAAGCAAGAAAAACTGTAGGCTATACTTTAAGGGGGGAAGAGAAGCTCACTTTTGGTCCAGAAGCTACTTTAGAATCTTTAGCGTTTTTTCCAAGAGAACTTGTACCATTTCTGCAGTGGACAAGGTGGCCAAAAAGACTATTAGTTCCCCACATGGCACCCAGGAGCTAAGATTTTTGCATTTCTCTTGAAGCTGCGGCTACTTTAGCCCTGTAGCGTCCACCACCGATTGGAAGATCCTCTTCCAACCGCCCAAGCCTTGCCTGCAGTTCAATTGGGCACGGCAAGCACTGACGGATGGGCCGTACTCCTCCACCTTCCCAGGTCCGTACCTGGTTGACCCGGCCCCCATCAATTCCCCAGTCACAGGCGAAGCCTTCGCGCGAGGCGACCGACCCCAGCCGGTCGGAGCTCCAAATCCAGAGGTGCAAGCCATGTTGGGCGTGCAGCTCAACTAGGGAGACTTCTCTGGCATTCCGACTCCAGAAGGCTCGGGTCGACCAGCCTGCCGGAAGTCTCCCTATCCTAGACCCATGTGGACCTGGTGGACCCATGTGGACCTGATGTGGACCCGGTGACCCTCACGCACCTGAGCATCGGGGTCGGTCAGGATACGGCTCGGCTTCGCGCGTCCATGAGGTACTTCTTAGCCTCCATGACGCCCACCGAAGTCTCAGAGTGCTTCCCCAAGGAGGGGAGAACACGCCGCAGGGGAGAGTGAGAGTCATGGGTGACATGACATCGGTCCTGGCAGCATGAAACCATATGAAACCCAACGGAGAACCACCTGGAGAGAACTGTTAAATCCCATGTGAACGACAACAACGACAAGGACGACAACGACAAGCACCACGACGAGCACAACGAACACAACGACAACAGTACTTGGATGTACTTGCAACACATGTGTAAGACACCGTCAGATCCAGCTGTGCCACATCCAGCACCTGGAATCCATTGCACCCGGTCCATCAAGCCCACACCCAGGACCCGGAGAACAAGCACTCCTGTGGTTTGAATCCTGCGGCACCAAACGCCTTGACGAAGGTCTGCTGGCACCTTGGCCTCCATGACAGCAGACCTCCCAGAAATGAATAGTTCCGGATGTGTTGTGGCAGAGTGGGGAAAATTGCAAGCTAATCACGGTGGTTGAGTGTGATTGGGAGATATTTGGAGCCCGACTGTTTAAGAAATGCGTCATGAGTTTCAGAATAGATATCATGCATTATCACCCTTCCCTGTGGCCTGTGGGTGGTGAACATGTCAAAATGGGTAAGGGTAAAGTGAGAGACTCGGAGCAATTGTTGTATTAGAACGAAATGAAGACCCTGATTCTAGACGGTTCTGAAGAAGTGCTTTGTATGAAGGCCAGCCATTTGGCAATGTAACATCTCAGATGTGCAAGACAAGCACTTTTTCAACCACTGTTTTGATGTTGATCGAGAAGTTTCATGATTAGGTTCTTTTTTTCAAAGAGCTTTGGCATTCAGTGGTTTAATGCAAATTATGAATTGAGTCAATGGAGTATGTTTCACACACTGTCAGCTGACGCACCATGCCCTTTCTGAAAGGCCCAACCAAAGAAACATCCTTTCTTTGGTGCTAAGGCTCAACTTTGACCAAGATCACCCCCCCTCTCTTGACCCGCCTATTCCTGGCTTCTTCCAGGAATCAATGCTTGGAGCTCACCTGGAACCATGGCACTGAGAAGGATCCCAACTTCAAGGTGCATGATGGCCACTGGGATCGGATACGGATCTCCCTGAGTCCAGATCCGAAAAGCTCTTTCCCGTACTACATTTGTACTACAAACTGGCCACTTCTGAGTCCAGCTCCGAGTCAGTCCTGATTTTCAGATGGGCTATCCCTGCGCGACGTTTGCCTCCGGTCGAATTCCAAACCTGACGGAGTCCAAATGGAAAGGATGGCGCCACCTGTTTGGTCATCGGAAAACCTTGTCGTCCATGTCGTCTTCCAGAGGTGTTTCAGCCGAGGACATTTGAGCTGAATATCTCCCACCCTCATTTGATCTCATGCCCCCTCGTTCTGATTGGAAAGTGGTCAAAGGCAGAATCTGCTCCCACCACCCACACATTTACTTTCCAAGCACGCACTTCGGGACCCCATCCTTCTTTCACACCGTCATTGACGCAACAAACATGTGTGATCCAAAAAATACGCACGTGATAGAACCGCCCATTCCCCCGAAAAAGCCCCTGGATTGGCGGCGGACGTGGCTAATCATTGATCGACTGTGGTTGCGCCGACTCGAGGCAACGCCCAGCCACAAGGCTTCGGTCATATCGGTTTCCTCGTGGACGACTTAGAAGGCGCCCGGGCCAACGGGCCATGAGGGAAGCGTGTAGTGATCGATCGGGTTGGAAGTGATCGATCTATATCTCTCTATACCGATTGGTTTAGACAGCCTTTTTTTGGTGTTTGGAAGGCAAACCCAGATGTTTTGGCTCACAGGACTGAAGAAGGGGGTCAACAGGTCCAGGATGATGCTGCACCAAAGGGATGATCACCGCCAGCACGTGCTACCATTTTGATAGTGTTCGATCTGTGAGGAAACCTGCGGGTGGCATAGGATTGGCGTTGCTCCAAGCTGAGGACGGCAGTCATGATATGCCCGGAAATCATGTTGGATTCTCGTGCAGCCCCTGAGAATCCATACAGGCAAAAGACAATGTCATCACTTTTTTTGAGTGATTGCTACCCTGCCTTGGGGGGAAGGCTCTGCGGCAAGTCAAACACAAGCGATAAGAGATACATCCGCTGTCAATCCACGTTTGAGTTCAAGTCGCACAAATAACCGACATAAGGCTCCCACGTCGGCAGGCGCGTGTGCCAAGATGGAGCAGGATGGTGTTGCTTTTAAGAAGCGCCCCCAGGAGCAGTGCGTTGGAACTCAGACCACTCCACGGCGGTTGGTGATGTTTGCGCAATGGGACGGAGAGAGAAGAGGGAGAAGAATTTGATCTCTTCTCAAAGTCTTGGTAGGGTTTAAGGACCAATATCTGGTCTATAACCTATAGGGGTTTAAAGTCACCTCTAAGGTAGGGTCCTGGGCCCAAGGAGGTTTTGGCCTCTGGGGTGGTGACCATGATCTTGCTTTGAAAGGGTGCAGTATCTAGTTGTGATATGTCACTGATATGTCATATCACAGCATGTCGCATTGTTTTCTGAGTTTGGACACCAAGAAATTATAATTGTGCAGCAGTAATAACATTATTGAGCACATTTTGCTACAAGTCTCCACTTCAGCATGAAGCCTGTGACCGGGTTTGCCCCCGTTAGATGTTTGACATTGAATCATTGATTTCCTTTTTCCGTGCACGGCCGTATACCTGCAGCTGTTTGTTTTGCCAGTTGCAAGGTATAGGCAAACGGGGGCCTGTCCAGCCTAGTCGCACCTGGTAAACATGTCGAGCGCCGAGTTGCCGATCAAGATCAGGCGAGCGTCCGAGAGTTGGCGCGTGCGGAGTTGGCGCGTGCGGAGTTGGCGCGCCCAGGGGTGCGGCCGAAGCCGGAGCTAGTCAAGGACCACCATGGTCGTGCCATAGTTCCATGTGCTGCCTCCGTGAGTGGGGGTCGAATTTAGTGCGTGTAGGTGTGGACATGAGAATGAGACAAGCAAGCGTGGCTAGCCCCGGGGAAGGGATCCAGTCGGCTAGAGAATTTTATTGTTTCACATTGTTCCATTATATTTGGAGATTCTTTATGCTGATTGATAGTGCTGATGATATGTCATGACTGTTTCTTTAATTATGTATGTATACATCCACAATTAATTACAATCACTCATGCAGGCAACATCATTAATATATATAATGGGTTTGCACGACAACCTCAATAGCAACAACAAAAGGAAATACACCTACACCAACCAATCAATTTCGTGCACCTGTCCACCCAAGAGACTGCCGTGCTGTTCTCATCCAACCGACCCGACGACTCGCACCGTCCCCATGAGCCGTTCGTGCGACCGAGCACCGTCCTTGCATCGATGGAGCGTCCGCGGTCGAGGTATGTGAACAGCTTTCTTCACGTGGAAGAGGATGAGGAGGTGGACCCTTCTTTTGGATCGGGCGAAGAATTAGAGCATCCAATGGGCTTGGTTCGTGGATTGTGCAAGTCTTTCAGGATTCTGCCTCTAGCCAGTTTTAGGGATCTCAGACACTCAATGGGAGTGGAATAAGTTCCATTATTTTCCTAGTTAGATCGGAGTGGTGGTAAAGGGTCAACGTAGGCAATTATATATATTCTACACCAAGTGCTCGGATGAAATTGCATAGAGACTGCTACTAGGAAGTTCCAGGCTTTTGTTGTCTCCTGTTAGAGTGTTTATTTTACAACATAGACCAGAACTCAATTGCAAGTGCGCTTTAACATGGACCACTGGAAACGGTGACTTCCTGGGGAAACGGTATTAGCGTTTTTTTGGGCAGTTTCTGGACACTCACTAACATGGACCGTTCCCACTCTCAGTCTATGATCCATTTTGACACTAACATGGACCAATTGCAATCTGACTATAAACTGAACGCAGGTTAACATAGACCGCGCCGGTAGAGATCAACATGGCCCGGTGGAGGCTAACATAGACCGCGCCGGTAGAGGTCAACATAGCCCGGTGGAGGCTAACATAGACCATGCCAAGTACCCGTATGGCCCACCATGGCACATCTGAATTTGGTCTGGGTTAGTTTCAACAGTGTCCGCTCCGAAACTACACTAACATATGCCCAAATAAAATACAATATTTTTGCCGAACATATTAGTTTTCACCGGTGTAAGGCAAATTTGGGCAGGTTTTGACCCGGTTCCGAACAAGGTTCAGGTAGATTGCCGCGACATAGAGCTTTGCGCACCTTGTTCCACGGTTCATCTCCTCCAAGCAAGGGAATGCCTAAGGATGGGGGGCCCATCCGTGGACTGTAGAGGTCCAAACCCATCGATGTCTAAACAGGGTTGCGCTGTACCAGTCCAACCCCATGTTTGAAAAGGTTTTCCTTTAACAACGCACAAGTTGAGGGCCCTCCGCCACAAATCGGTTTTTCCATTAAGTAACATGCACCAGAAAACCACCGGGCTTCCGGCCGGAACCCCGCACGGAGACCGCTCCCAGGAGGCCGATGGCTTGCAGATGCGTGCCGTCAAGAGCTCGCCGGCGGCCGTCAAGGGCGAGGGCTCGGAGACCTTTTTTGAGGACCCGGGACCCCCCCCCGGACCTCATCCCGGAACCGAACCCGAAGGGGCAAAGGACCGGACTGGTTCGAAGTCTTGTCTCTTCGATTCGGTTAGCATCCAAACATATAGGCCGGCCATATACATGATGTCATGGATCATGTCTGAATGGATGGTTTGGGCTCGTGAGTTTGTATGAGTTTGTGCTCCACTTGGGCTGATAATGATTCGCGAAACGATCGGAACTGCGAAGTGCAGGATGGTGATGAGGAGGCTGATCGCTGCTTCTTGGTCTGTAAACAGATCTGGGCATCTATGGAACTCGGGAACGCTCTTTGTTATTTGGGTTTGATCAATGGCGCTGGGGCAAACATATCTGGGCATTTTTGGAGCTTTGGAACGGGTTATTTGGGTTTCATCACTGGTGCTGGGATGCCAAAGTATCTGCTGATTTATCGAACCGTTTGTTATTTGGCCTTCCTTCTCCAGAGCCATTCACTGGCATAAACATTACATGTGGCAGTGGCCCGAGGAAAATCAGTCCCATACGAAGATGAACACTTGAAACACATATGAAAAACATGCAACGGCACTGCTTCTAAAAACTGTTCCATGATGACCCTAGACATCCCTAGACTCTAGATCTATCCAAAAGATAGGCATTAGCTCATCTGATAGCTGGGTACGCAGCCCGACTGAGGTTCCTACGTCCACCACCTCTCGCAAAAGATGCGCAATGGTCAGTTTCTGGACGTTCGCGTTTGCCGTTGATGAAAGGAGCTTGAAAGAACCTCAATGAACTCCTACTCACGTGAGGATTAGGCTGGGAGTTTAGAGAATATGGCTCTCAACAAACTTTTGCCGCCAATTATATATTGAATCTTCGGACTAGATGGACTAGGCCCGCCAAAGATTGAGCCGGTGTTCCATCTCAAAGTTCACTTGTGAAAGAGGGTCAGCGAGCAAATTGGCAAGAATCGACAGGACGGATATATATTTTTAGAACGGTCACGTTGTGTCCCACATGACGTTTCTGGTCTTCGTGCTTGAATCCTGAAACCAGTAGATGTACATCGTACCTATATCAATATATGTTGAAGGATGTTGAAGGAAGACTTCACATCCCTGCAATGCGACAAGAAGTCCCTTCACTATCCAATCGTCGACTGTGCCTTTGCCCCCGCCTCCGTCTTGGGTCTGAAGGGTCACACCATTTGAGAGAAGCTCCGGGTTTTGGGAGGCCATCGCTTTTAGGTTGGAGGCCGGCAACTCATGCCTATACGTAACGAACGCCTCCTTCAACCCACCAGTTGCAGGAGTTGGCCTAACTCGCGCGAGGTTTCGAGTGGAATTTCCGCCTCCACTTCCAACCAACTTCGCCCGACCTTTCCTGACCCACCGCGCGAACTCGCGCGTGAACGTTGGCCGTGTTCGTCGCGTTCGGCCCCAGGTTCGACGCCAGTCCCTTGACATCCACCGAGCCAGGCGGGAGCGGTCGGGTTTTTGGGGGCTCGGTGCGGTGTCTAGATGGTGAATTGATGGTGTTCCAGGTGGTGTTCCAGGTGTCAGGGTGCGATTCGCTGGTGTCAGGTGAAAAAACTGTTGTTCATTCATTCCGAAGGCCAGAGTTTTCTTTTGTGGCCGTCCTTTCAACATTTTCAACTGTCATGTGTTTTTGTTTGTTGTATATTTATAGTATAAATATATATAGAGTATGAGTTTGAGTTCTGAAGATATTTCAATCAAAATCCTGGACCTTCCAAGAGGTCGATTGGTCAGTTAATATATATATATATATATAGTCACCTCATGTTTGGGCCTAATTGCTCAGTTATCGTGCATTTGGGGGGCTTTTGACAGGCAGCTAGATCTTGGATTGGCCACTCATCGGAGACAAGTGTGCATGAAGACACTCATGACTCACCTGCTGACCTTTGGCATCACAAGGCATGCACGCGGCAATTCATAGCTCGGCTTGAACACAGCCACCCGTGCTACCTTCGGAGCCGACCTCCATGTCCGCATCGCGTGGGACCTGACTTCAGGCACCTCACCGTTTTCCAATGCCCTGAGCCCCTCTGAGAGCGTCTTCTTCGAGCCCTTCGCTCCGCCTCTCACCGCGCAGCTGTGCTCGACGGATCCCAGTCCGGGCAGCGTGGCGCACCCGGAGCTGTGCCGACGTCCCTGCATGTGCCTCGTTCATCGCGCGAAGCGCGGGAGTGGGGGAGCTGGAGGTGGGAATCCAGCGCACGGAGGAGTTCGGACCCAAAGGGTTCGGCCTTGATCTTTTTGCCAGAGGGGTGTTGGGAACGAGGTGGAACAAGATAACCCCGGAGAGCTGGACAGGGTGCTGTCAAGGTCTTGAAATGGAGAATCTCTAATGACTCTAATGAACGAAGGCAACCACCCCTAATATATAATTATGCAACTTTAGTGATAGTGATTTTGATTATACAACAGTGATAGTGATATACAATGATGCAATTTAGTTATATAACAGTGATAGTGATTCTTATTGAGCGACTTTTGTTGCAAAGCTGAGTCAGTCAGACACATATATGTGATGCGTGTTTCTTTTTTGGTCACTTGCTGCATCTTGTCATTTCACCTGGTGCTAAGACCAGCAGTTTGGGGGTTCAGACGGCCCCGGCCTCCGCCCTCCGCCCTCCGCTTGTGTCGTTGTTCTTTTAGGGGGCAGGATGGCGCCCTCAAGTGACGGGGAGCAGAGAAGAGTCAGCAGGCAGCATCATCAAGAAGTCATCATTTTCTGACAGGTTCAAGTCTCCCAAACTCTCATCTCCATGCCGAACACTCTGGAAGCTTGTGTGCCCGAGTCTTTGCCAGCTTTCCAGGTACTTCCAGCAAGGTCATTGTGAGAATGGCAACTAGCTATGCATAGGGCGGTGGGTCTCAGAGTGACCAAGTTGGTTCATGCTCCGACTGTTTTCGATCCCCCCAGCTAGTTCCCTCAACCTTTTGCTCACTTGGGGGGCCCTATTAAGAGAGGTCAGGGATGGTCAGGGTGTTTCTTTGGATGGTCACTGGAAGACTGCTGCAGTGACCTCCGCAGTGAAGAAATTCCCATGCCATTTCCAAAAAGACGCCGAAGATTTGGAGTTTTGTTCATTAAGTGGTTAATGATTAAAACATGGAGATCGTTTCGTGTGTAGTTATTTACCAACGAGTCTACAGTTTTAGTTGTATGGAAGGAGAGACGATTGTTGATTTGCTTCAGTGCTTCATTTTTCCTTAACCATCAAGATGACTATATATATAACTACATCTATATAACTACTGCACCTGCGACAACGAATCAAATGAGGCAGGAGGCTTGCTTCCCTTGCTTTCCGAATTGTCCTAGGAAGAGACGTGAAAACAGCACTAGAGCCTAGACCCGAGTTGCAATCCAACAGCACACCCTAGGGATCCAAGTACCTTCTGAGAAGGTACTTGGACTTCTGAGAAGGTACTTGGATATACTTGGATCCCTAGGGACAGTAGCACTTTCTTCGAAACGCTTTCCATCGTGCCGTCGATGAAAGCTTCGAAAAGCACCACCATCAAAGCATCACGCCAAATCGGTCGCAAGGAATCCTTGGTTACGAGGTTTTCATCCGAGGTAGTTCTCGTCCAAATCCACGTGTTCTCGGGCCGGACTTGTCCTTCCTTCCTTCCGGTCGAATCCTTGAAGACCTCCGCATGCCCCTTCCGCATGGCGAACACGGAGAAGTGGAACACGCTTCTCCACCCGACGCGTTGGGCTCCCGCACGGGGACCCACACGGCTCCATCACGATCGATCGAAGCTCGACGCTTCGGCGGAACCAGGTCCTATCCCTAGGGATCCAGTCGTACCGAACCTCAGAAGGTACGACTGGACCCTCCAAACCTACATGACAGTGCCGAACACATCACCGTACCTGAGAAGGTACTTGGATCCCTAGGGTATATGAGTCTGAACCATATGACTGACTGAGCTGTTGTTGGAATTGGCATCATGCTCGCCTCCTTTGAATCAGCCCCCTGTCACCCGTCGTTCTTTTTTGAGGCAATGCGTGCAACTTTTGCCACTTGGATCATCCGGAGAAGTTGGCCAAGTTGGACAAGAAGCAACGCATGCTGTTGCAGATGCTCGGTTTTCCCTTGGCTTTGGGTGATCGATGAACGATGAACCTTTTGTTCAGGACGTCATCCCACTTCCACAGACATTCCAGGCTGAAATGGGGCCTCATGCCGATTCAATTGGTGAGCTGAGGAGCTTGACTGTACCAGAGCTGGTGGCGTTTCTCATTGAGTTTATCGCCGAGCGGCTGCAGCAGGCGACGACTGTCCCGCACGTGCGCACTGAAAAAAGGGCAACCCTGACAGAGCAACCACCCTGGTGGTCGACCGAGTGGTCGACCGCGTCCAGCTCCGGCTCCGATCGTCGATCGGCTGTCCAGGCGAAGCTGGAGGGAACGGAGCTTCTGCAGTCCTTAAGGCTGCTCGCGGGGCGCTTGCCGAGCCTACCGGAGCGCGACGCTTGGGTCAAGTGCGGTCAGGTGCGCGACGTGGCGGTGCGGCGTCGCCCGATGTGGTGGGTCAGGTGGCCTTGGAGGTGGGTCAGGTGGCCTTGATCAAGTGTCCAAAACTGAGAGCTTTCCGTTTCTGAGAAACTGAGCCCTGAACTGGGATGGAACATCAGGATTTTGTTGACCTTTTTAAGGGCTTCAAGGCTGACCATGGGGGGAACATGACAGAAGTGTCAGAATCAGAGATGACCAACATGCATACGCTTCAACAAGCACATCAGATGGAAGTCAGTGGACATTTCATGGTTGACCAAGAATAACATTTAACCATGGGCCCTGGGAAATGGTTGCCCGTTTTACATTATGTCATCATATTTCTATGTGAGTCGCAGATAGTCGCTGGACCATCGCCAAATTGGGGAAAACGGTTTTGCTAATTCTCTTCAAGAACGGATGTTTGCAAGAACGGATGTTTTCGCTCATGTTAAGCAGAACTTTTCCAACTTAACATGAGCTTAACATGATCGAACATGATTTGTTGAGGACCCATAGATTTTGGCAGGACAAAGACACTGCGGCGGGGGGGGGGTTGCATGTGTTCGTTTGGGACTTCCGGTCGGCTCGGAAAGGCCCACGGGCCCAAAGTGTTTTTGCTCCGACTGGGAACAGTCACGGGGTGATACCGCTGGTGGCCCAAATTCTCCCATACCACTCAAGGCCTTTCATATCGCAAGACCATCGCAGACAAGGGAATTGGGCCTCCCGTTTCCACAGAAACAGGTCTGGTGAGATGCCAAGCTGGATGACTTCATACGACTTCAAAACAAAAGAGGGTCAGGCCATTGAGTCATGGTCCGGCCATGGTCCTTGCAGGTTGGCCCCCTCAGGATCGGCCCCAATTGAGATCCTCCGGTCGCTGAGGACTTGAAGAATCTCAAGAAGACCTTCGCACGCATGAGCCTTGGCCACAACTCCTACATGGTTCCAGTCGCGGGAACCATATTTATACAGTGGTTTTGGATATGTTTGGAGCTTCAACTTGATCTCCTCTTCACTTCACCCTGCACAGGTTCAAAATCTCCACCCTCCTCCCAGTGGTGGGGAAACATTTCACAGTCGACGACCCCCGGGTCGTCTCCAAGCTCAGATTCCGTTTTGGTCAGGAATCTCTCCAACCTCATGGGAGTGCTGACCCACAAGTGCTCCAAGTCCGGATCGATCACAGGCCGCTTGCTCGTACCACCGCGAGGTGTTTTTCGGCGAAATAGGCCAAATAGGCTCTTTGTCAAAGTAAACCAGCAACAGCTGGTCAATTATTATCACATATCATCACGATGTTTCAGAAAGGCCTGCCAGCTAAGCATCATCATCCACTCACCGGGAATTTGATATTTTAGATGCTATGCCTCGGTTTTGGCGGAGTTCGTAGGGAGTTCGAGGGCTACTCGGCCAGCCGAAGCGACGGCTGGGCTTCGACAGCGACGAGGAGGGTTCAAGACGGTGGTGTAACAGGACTCTGTGAATGAACGAACTGACCCAGGTAGGCTCTCAGTACGGACTGTTGCTTGATTTGTTTAGGGGGGCATATTCTGATCACATACAATTTCCTATCCATGTTCCCCCGTACCCCTGTACACTTCTAGACTTACACTGGAATGGGTAGCCCAGTTGGAGGATGAATGTCCTTTGTAGTCTATCATTTTATCCATGTATACATACCATCACACCTGTCTGAGCAGTATTCCAACGGCTTTTCCACACCTCAAGCGACCAGACTCGAACCTCGCTCGACCAGACTCGACCCCGGACCTCGCTGGCTGCGACCTCGCTGGTTCGTTCGGTGGAACGAGGCCTGGAAGAGGTCACGGAGGCGGTGGAGAACTTGCGGAACCTCTTCCGCCAGTGAGGTGGGGTGTGTTGGAGAACGGCGGAGAACGGCGGAGAACTTGCTAACGCCGGAAGTGGTATTTTGGGGGGAAGAGAAGTAGTGCGATCCATGGAGGTTAGGGGTGCCTATTATCCACTCACTTAGGGACTAAACACCACCCCTTTGTGACTCCTGGTAGTGTTATCATGCATTGGCTGAAATGTCTTCTTTGCAGTGTGTGTTGAGATGTGTTGAGTGTGTACCGTATTTCTTTCACTTGGTTTGCGTTATAGAATGCGTTCTTCTTTTTGTGTCTAGACACGAGCCCTTTCAGAAAGCGCCGCGCCGGGTCCGGGCCGGCGATCTGACCGGGAAAACGACTGGACTCGTGTAGTGGGCGAATCATGCCGTGATCGGGCGGGCGGAGGGTGATCGATCGATCCGTCACATGACCACGAGTGACCACGAGTGACTGGAGCGTCAGGTGGGCCACCTCACACCTCGGAGTACATGGTAAAAGTTGTTTTGCCTATCGTCCGAGGGCTGCTTGGGAGTCGGTTGGTCAGCGTGATGTATCATAAGGCGGTTTTTCCTTCTAGCTTTTGCGGCCAGAGCCATCCTGTTGCTTAGCGGCCTGGTGGCGGTACAGGCAAAAAGACCATGTCGTCACTATTTTGGAGGTATTGCTACCCTGCCTTGCAAAAAGGCTTTGCAGAAAGTCATCCCGACAAGCAAACATTGTTGGTTGGAAAGGGATCTACTTTTAAGCTGTTTGGTGGGGCCCTCATCAAAAAGGTGTTTTGGAAACAGCGTTGCCATGATTAGGAATGGAAAAACCGGGCCGAGGGACCGAGGGATGACGAGGGAATGCAGACGACTTGTGAGTGGTCACAGAACCAGGGGTTTCTGAATGCTTCGGGGATCAACTGAGACTTGAGTTCTGAAGGGACTTGGTGGCAATTGTTCAACAAGTTGACGGAAGAAATACTTTACCTCCAGCCAGCCCGTGCCAAAGCACACATTTTGCAGGAGGGCCGAACCCTCCTACCAATTGATGGAGCCATGCACAGCTTTGCCCCGCGGCCATTCAGGGGCAGCTAGATCATATCACAAACTTGTTCTTCTGACGGGGCTGAACGGCAGAACGCCGTACTGAATTCAGGCCCAGTACAGGACAATCACCAGCTAAGTTCAACCATCGAGTTTTTCAGAATAGTCTGGATTGAGCTGGTGATTGCAATTCGGGCCAATCTAGAAGTTTCAGAAATCCAACTGCATAGCCGCCTTCCCATCGGGGATCGCCTCTAGCAGATGTTTTGGGATGGGTGGACTACCGAGACGGAGGGGTCAGGAAGACATGGCAAGATGAGATGCCCCACCATGGCTGACTCTAGGAGAGATCAGGTTTATATAAAAATGTTATATCGTCGACTTAAATCTTGCCTTCTCCACTTTGCAAAGCCATTTTCAGCCTTGTGGCTGCTGCGAAGCTTCTCAATCAAAGCGGGTTACCCGGAGAGACAAAAAGCGATTAATGTTATGTTTTGGCGCCGCCGTCTTAAGTTTTTGCCAAATTTTCTCAGCGCACCGCATTTTTGCACTGAAGAGCCGTTCTTGCGATCGGCATGGGCCGCTCTCTCGAACGAGCCACTGGCGAAGACTGGTCCCCTTGGACCAGGTGAGGACATTGAAAAGCACATAAATACACCCAGAGCACCACTATCCTATTTGAGGGGTTGCTATTGAATAAAGCGTTTCACGGGGATTCCGGACACTTTAGCGCACTCCACATCAATCCCAATCACGCCCTATAGAGATACAAATATATTAGTCCGAAGGATTATGTCTTCAGCTCAGTGGTGCATGTCTTCAGCTCCATGTTCTACCAGATCATGCCCTTCAATTTCCATCAATTGTCCACAAGATCATGCCTTATTTATCTCGGGCCAGGCACTGAAATCCGTGGAACTGGAGGTTTTCACTGCTGATGTGTGTGTGTGTGTGTTTTCACTGCTTCGCCAGTGGTGCTCTGCTCGTTGCGCTTCTCACATTGAGAGGTTCTTTCAGCAGGCTGCAAGCAGACACACAGCGGGGCACACATGTCGCAAGTTGTGTTTGTGTGTGCTGCCATGTGGCTTGCCAGCCTTCATTGCCCGCATTGCAGACCCTTGGCAGCCTACTTGAAAACATTGGCGATGAAAAGGGAGGAGAGAGGGAAGAAACCTCGTATTCCTGGTGGATTGAGGCAATAGAAGTACAAACAGCAGTTCTTTATTGCTTGCAGCCACCCGGAATCGAGTAGTTGAGTAGTTTAGCGGTGGTAATCCCTAACGATGCGTGGGACAGGAAGATCTGCAAGTCGTGCAGTGGTCTTCCTGACGCTTTTCACTCAGGGTCAATGGGGCGGCAAATATTCCAGTCCAATGGATGATTGGGGATGCTTCTTATTGTATGACAGCGAGATCCAGAGGGCGATGCCTTGTGACACAACTCAGGCATCGTTTGAAACGGTCAACCCACAAGGCGAGTACTCATAACATCGATACATGGTGGTTTGTTATTATCCTTGAACATGTTCTCGAACAGGGTGTAGCGACAACGAATCATGTAAGACAAATGCAAAACATGTTCAAGCACACAATGCAAGATTATGTTGCTGTTTGTTAACTCTTGCAGAGATTAGCTGAAGATGGGACACGTTGCGGGACAAACAATCCCAGACACTCCATGCATGGAATACATGCCAACATTGAGCCCTGAAATCCACCCCTGTCCTGAACGGTAAATATGCCAGTCCCATTTGTCGTATCTGGGAATGTAGGACTATGTCGCATCCATTCCTTGGTTATGTGAATCAGGCGATGCTTATTCTCCCAAAATGGGTGAATCCTCGAAAAGCTTTTCCCAGCTCCTTGGACAAGCAAATCCAGGATGCATCCATTCCTGTTCGACATTTGGTTTTCCGTGACCCCTGATGGGGTAAGCCAAGCTCAGATGGTCTGGAGTCTGGGCGGAGATTTTCGGACGGCCCTGGGAACAGAGTGGCTGCTTGTCTGGACATACTCATAGAGTCGGACCCGGTCCCTCTTGATCTTTGGAGGGGCCTCCAGGCCTATGGGGTACCGTCGAAGGAAGAAATCCGATTTGAACGAGGCGCTCAAAGCTTTTTCAATCGACCATGCTGATCACTTGTTGCTTCTTGTATTGAGTCAGGATTTCATCCATCACCGGTACGAAAACCACCTGCGCTCAAAAAGTATTCGCTGATCGTCTCCGGATGGCTTCGGGCGCAGGCAGGCATCTGTGCCCAGGCCAGTGACTTCCCAACTCCGTTGACTTGGCCACCGAGACAGGGCGTGGCGGTATACGAAAAACATGTTTTGAGCTAAGTTAAGGATTTTACAACACCAGCTCAACCTGTCTTTTGGAGGCTAGCGGCTGGTGTGACTAAGGTTTTTTTAAATGTTCACATCGCAATAGTAAACCTCCCCCTGTAGTGGAAAAGCTGCGACATAAAATTTGCTCATCGTAATAAACTACTATTAAACTTCTCCAATAGTAAACCTTAGACCTTAGGATTATGACAGCTTTTACTTATTATATAGTAATTATCTTTAATTGATCCAAATTGAGCGATTCAATCATTAATTAAGTCAATGTTTGTATTGCAGGTTATTACGCAGGGTAACTTTTGGTTTATTATTGGCACCTAAGAGACATTTGACATTGAAAGGGTTCTTTTCTGTCAGTAGTTTATAGTAGTCAGTTTATGTTTGTATGTCATTCTGTATGTCATTGGCACTCGTAAGGGGTACCCTTTGCGAATAATGTTTAGGTATCTTAATTAAACAATGTCAGATGTCATAAATAAGTTGATTGTTCTAGATTGGCTAGTGGATCTAAGCTTGATAGTTGTTTAGACTTGTCAAAATCAAAACACACCTAATAATAGTTGACAAATCAATCAAACTTATGTACATAAAATTGCTTATTATTTTATTTTTCAGAATAGGTTCCTATATTGTACAGTGGAAGGTTCGGTCTATTATTGCAATAGTTCAGAAGGAAGTTCATTTTTGTACAGGAAAGTCCGGTTTATTATTGCCACCTGAGAGACCGTTGAACTTTAAAGGGAGTTTTTGACAGTACTTGTGGTTTTTAATTGTATGTAATTAATGTAGGTTTTGTTATTGCAGAGTAGTGACCTTAGTGAGTCAAGTTTATGATTGATGCCTACTAACTAGCCACACAAGCTCAAATGCAGGTTCATTATTGCAGAGCAGGAAGTCAAGTTTATTACTGCAACCTGCTAGAAAAGCAGGTCCTTATTGTTGTAGAGTCGTAGGGTATGACTCGATGACCCTTCATTTTGGATAGCCTTGACTCGATCGTTTCAGGCCAGGTCGACTGGTTTCTTCCTGGCCGGTCATAATTTCGCCTCTCATCACCCCGCGGTCGAACTGTTTGGGATCAGTAACCGAGGGCGCCACTACGGAGTGCCAATGTGCCAATGTTTGTTCAGATCTGACTCGTATTTTACAGAGACTTGACATTTTGAGACATGAGATTTGATCGAACAGTGTGTGAATCGAAGATCATGTTTTTGCAGAGTTAGATCTCACACATGGGACCCAGTGTGTGATTCGAAGATCATGAGGCATCCTAGACATGAGACTCTGTTCATGGATGTTGATTCAGGATTTGGGATGATTTGGGACCATGAAAGAACCAAGAACATGATTCATGGATGTTCCTGTTGCAAATGGTGTTGTCAGCTCTTTGAAGTCAGATTTGAACCCAGTGGCCCCCCTGCTTAACGGTCAAAAAGTGCTCCAAGATGGCTGCTAATCGGGCAGTCTCTGGTGCTTCTCATACCCGTCAGATGGTGCCAAAGTATCCTGTTGATGGCCGCGTTTTGGGCAAAATGTTAATTTGGGGTTTGTCCCATTACCTGTAACAGTTGGTTTAGAGAAAGGCCTTTAGCATCATCATCATCATCATCATCATCATCATCATCAACTTCTCCTAATGAATATATCGTACGCAATGTTTGTTTCCCAAACATAAATGGACAACCATGGAAAGAAACACATAAATCACATATAAATCATAGGATTCAGCAACAGAGTTTTCAGGGGGTCTTTGTCGACACGGGTCCTATGGGTCCGAGTAGGGCTGAGTAACACCACCTGTGGACCATGGATTTGCAAGTTAACACCTCAGATAAGACAAGGACAAATAGTGGCAAATTCACCCCCAACAGGCCCAACAGGTACCTTGTGTTTCCTTGTTTTATGCCAAGGCTATATGAGTTGATTGAAGTGATTTGTTCTGTTGCGCTGAATCTCAGTGGCAGCCCACGCGGCGCAAGCACACGTTGGCTGAAGAAGGCGCGGCCCGTCTTCTGGGCCATCACAGCATGGCACATCGAATAGGCATCAGCCAAACCGAAGCCCTATGAGCCACCCTCTCCCTTCTTGCAATGCATGGTGGAGGATTGGCCAAGGGTAGTTGCAGCCAGATGACAAAAGGATTCTGCTTTGCTTATTTTTTCTTGGGGTGGGGGGCCGGACATGGAGTGTCTCGATGGTCTTCTGAGATGTTTGGGTGTTCAACTCCAAGAATGCTGAGTGAAACAAGCTCCGTGCACCAAAATGCCCAGGGTTGGGGAAGGGTTGGGTGTGTTTGGTGTGTTCACGGGGTTGTGTGAGTTTTTTGCTCGTGTCCAACCACCACAGAAAGTTGCAGAGTTTTAAGTTTTACAATGTTTTACCTAAAGGATCCTGAATCCTAAAGGTTGTTTTGTTCCCAATTTGTTCCTACCCGTGGGCGTGGGCTGGGTTGTAGCAAAAATATATCGGTTCGCTGAACAACACTTGGGTGACGTGGGTGTTCGTGTGACCAAAGACTGGACCTGAACTGTGTCCTCAAATGGTGCATCCAATGGAACGATCCAGCATAGCTAGTAGAAACAAGTGCATCGCTACTAGGAGCAAGTGCCTTACTAGTCGTAACAAGAAGCTAGTAGAAACAACCAAGCATGTTCCAGGCTCGACCTTGAGAGGTTGAGCCGAGCAGCCCATTCGGACTCTACCTCCCAATCACGGTGTGAGTTGATTTTGAAGATCGATGGACCTTCAAAGTGACCATACATTACATGGTAGAATGAGGTCCTTAGTCCCTCAAGAGGCTACTTAGACTCCAAAGAGGTCACGAGCGGCTCAGGTCCGGGTAGGTGCATGTAGCTTCAGTCATTTCAGTCGCAGAAAATGGTCACACTAGGAGCCATGGCAGCCAGGAATTGGAAAAAACAGATCATTTTAAGATTGAGCTCCCAGAACTTCACTTCGCTGGGAGGCTAGCTGACAGGAAAACCTCCGGGTTTGGAAGAGGGGCAACATGAACGACAAGACCCCAAAGAGTGGGTGTTTGGTGGAAAACGCGGCATAAAAACACATGGTCAGAGGGAGAGTCCTTTTTTCGCCGAGAGTTGGGACGGCACATAGAGCAGCCGTCTACCACGGCCACCCGAGCGGGGTGGTGCTGGTGGGTTCCCTTTGGGCTGGAGATGTGGAATTTGATCCATCGCAGGACGGGAACATGCGAGGCATCGCCTTTGCCTACGACCCCAGCGGCTATTGGATCGAGCTCATCGATCGGACACGCGGAGTGACCAGGAGGTGACCAGGAGGTGCAGGGTCCGCATGATAGCCCCTGTCCCCAAGACTTGTTGGCGGGTTTGGGGTCGGTATCATTACTCTAGGGCTCCAGTCCTTGTAAGAAGGTGGGACTGGGGTGGGTGCCAGGAGGCTCCAAATACCTGACAAGGCACTTGGAGCCCTATAGGGTTACTGAGAAGTTCACCATGCCCTGTTGACGATCAACTATGATCAACTCCTACACTTGGGGTCGTTGATTGAACCGCTGCCTTTTTGTGGGTCTCCCGTCTTTGGGTAAGGATCTCATTCTGGGTGACCAAGTTCCTCAGCTTGAGCATGTGGCGCAGATCACCTCACTCTTAGGGACTGGCCTGTAGCTCGCACCGAACAGGGCCGCCTAAGCTCCTCTCAACACAGGGCGATGGAGAGAGAAAGAGGGGGGATCGAACCTGAAGATGCTGAGACGACGGTCGGTCCGGTTCCGTCGAACTGGACGGAACCAAAACTCCAAGATGAGAAGAGGTTTCTCACCCCCAGGTCTCTTCCCCAGGTCGGATCGTTCCTTTTTTGCGGAGCTTGAAGCCATATTCTTTCAGATCAAGTACTGGGCCTTCGACCGGGGGATGAAAGCCGGATGGACGGTGGAAGATCCATGTTGACCTGATGGACGGGCGTCCTCACTTGTACCGAAGCCAGGCGTTGTGGCAACATCCATGCTCCATCACCACGCTGCTACCTAGAATGGCTCCTTGCTAGGGTTCCACTCTGCAAAACGGTGGCCATCAACCACTCCCTCCCGGCTTGTCAAGTTTGTGCCATGTTCCAGACACTCCAACCAACCTGTTGAAGTCTTACGAACCACTTGCGGGGTAGGGGTGATGACGCAGATGGCATTGGCATATTGCCATTCTGCTTCAGCCGGCTAGAGCCTTGTTGATGCACCTGGCGCGAAGCAGGCCAAGCTCAGGGTCGCCTCAAAGCTTGATTCTTCATCAACGTCTTCGGAGTGAGACGCAAGATTGAACTGAATTGAAGTTGAGCCACAAAGCCGCAAATAGATGAGAAAAGGCGACCTTCAGAGAGAATCCAGCTTCAAGTCAGCCAACATGCGTCCCTTTGGGCATTTTGCTGGTGATTTAATTCCAGCTATTTGGGGCGACCAAAGCATGATATTGGAACACTCATTTGGCCCATCTCCACTCTTTAGACTTCAAATTCACCCACATACCGAGAGCATGATGCGGCAAAAACAACGGACATGACCCGAAAGCAACCCCAAGAGTTGCTTTTTTAGGGATGTCCAGAGCATGTTTTTTGTTTATCACGTTTTACCCGAAAGATCCATTCAAAGCAAGCGCATGTCGTTCTACCAAACAGCAAAAACGAAACACGACTTGACCCCAATCCATGTTGAATCCCTAACCCCTAACATCTCGCCTCTCACCCCTGAGCCGCTGGGAGCTGCTATGGAGCCAGAGCGACGGTCCAGGCATTGGGCCATTGGGAGTGTCTGGGCATTGGGACCGTCCAAACGCCCGCCTACGGTGAGTCGGATCCCAATTCGGGGCGATCGGTTTTTCACTGACCTGATTATGATTGTACCTGACTGATGCCAGCAGTCAGGTGATCATCACTTTGTTTAAATTAAGAACTTCAGAGTCGAAGACGTCCACCACTCGAGTTCCCCAATGCGCATGTGACACGCTAGGGGTGCTGGTCTTGTGAGCTGAGCTGGGGAGCCTTTCCTATCCTTTCCTTATAATACATTGATACATGTTATTTTTCATTATACAATGGGTTTCAGAAAGGATCTTTGCATGGGGCATCCTGGGACGGGTTTTTATCGACCAAACGATGCCAAGCGGCTCAACCTCCGTTTTAGCCTCCGCGTCACCCTTCTTCACTCGACATGAGCGCGACGATGCCAACTGCACTGAGGTCAGATTCTGCGCCGCAGAGGCGACCTCTTTGGAGTGGCCAATGTGCTGGGGGTTTTGTTGGTGAGCCACACCTGGACAGTGCCTCGATTTGATGTGCCAGCGATAGGTTGGGCGCAGGGCATGGCGCATGGCGCACGCATGATGGGTTGAAGCAACACGCAGGGTCCGAAGCAGGGTGTATGATGGTGTATGTTGGTCTTGTGCAGTGGCCTCGACGCAGAAGAGCTACACTTGGATATCATGGGCATTGCTTCCTTCAACCGGGTCCTGTGCTACCATTTGAAGTCCTGCCCTGCCATGTTGCCCCTTTGCCTCCCTTCGCGGCAAGCGCCATCGCCAGGTGCCGAAAGCCATGGAGCTCACCAATTCGGATCCGTTGCTGCCCTTGTGGCTTCTCCTTTTGCTGCTCTTCCTGGCCCACTGGGCTGCTGTCCTCGGCTACGGTCCCGGCCGACCCGAGGCCGCCGGAAAGCGCTGCGAGGCCCGCGCGGGCGCTCCAGGGGCGCTGGGCCACCTGCTGGCGCATGGGGTTGAACTACCGCGGCCCACCACGGCGGAGGTGGCATGGTGTAGGAGCTGTGAGGCGGAAAAACCACCTGCGGCTTGGAAAGTTTCATTGCAAGAGGAGTTGGGATCAATCACCATGTTTTCGATTGAACGATTTGTGGCATCAAGAGGTTGATACAGTAGGACATATAGAGGGACGTTTTTGTTCTACTACTGACACGTTCGGAACTACGTCAATGTTCTTTTCACATGGTTTGCCAGCCCTTTAGTTGAGTCAATGTGTTTTCATCTTTTTGGTGTGTGTGTGTGTGGAACCCTTGGAGTCACAGGGAATCCGTTGATTTTATAAGCAGGGGGCCAGGATTCCCTGGTGCGCATCCTGGCCAACGAAGACCGCGCACCAGGGAGGTGTAAACGTACCTGCTGTAGTTAAACTGTTGATTGGTTGCTGTGGTCCCCTGGTTTGTTTTAGGCTGTTTCATGTACCTGATGTTGTTCAAGATTGCTTAGGCCTTCAGGTCTGCAGTCTGCAGTTTTGTTTGTGTCTTGTGGGCCTCCAATCCTGTAGCGAGGGGGCCTTCAACCTTTCTGAGACCATTAGGATCCATTAGGTGCTCCCAGAAAGGTGCCCCCGGTCATGTCGGAGGGGGCTCAAAGGAGGGCCAAGGCCAAAATGTCCTTGATAGAACTGTCATGAGAATGCGGCATTGACAGAATCAACCCACGCAAAGGCAAACCATGGAAGTTCCCCAGCTGTTGTCATTTTTGACTTGAACTCCCTGACAATTTACTTACTTGACTTGTCAGTTCTGAGCTCACATGGCAGAGACACCTAGGGTGATGTGACAGAGCTGGTGGTGGGCAGAAGCACACTTCTTGTCCATCCAGCTACGGTGGCGGGAGATCGGCCGGCAGAGTGGGTGTTGAGAACTTTGTACTCGAAGTGGGAGTTTGCGGTGATGATGCTAGCAAAATAAACAAGCTAGCCAGACTCGGTCTAGTAGTCTTTTTTTGTATTTGTGTGTTTTATGCCCAGAAGGGGTTGTGCTGCTTCGCATTTCACCGGTTACAAGCAACCTAAGGAAAATTCAAAAGCTCTAGCAAGGCCGCCAGGCCCAGTTTGAAGAGTGGCATCTCGGTTGCAAATTCCAATTTTGCTAGTACCTATGTCCGATTGGAATTCCTCCCATGAATCTTTGAAGATCTTCAATGGTTCCACGGTGCCTACCTCTTACTTGGCAGGAATGCTGTGCTTTGGGATCTGCGGGAGCAGAAGGAGGACAAACCACAGATTTGCAGCATGCCGCTGCATTGTTGCCCTGGTTGGTGTGTGCTGCAAATCTGATAAGTTTCGACTCAATGTGCTGTGTCAGCAGGGCCGAGTTAACATGACCCTTCAGGAAGTCTCGAAGTAATCCACATGGCTTCCTGCAAGTTTCTGTCGGTGCGGTGTAAAACGTGCCCCCAAATTAGCATAAATCAGCACTCTCTAGTAGTCCAGAGAGACTTACAATATAAGATATCTCGTCTTAATCAGCTTATTCGCAGGGACCCTTTGATAATCTGGATAACCAGGCCCTGGCCCCTGACGTTTGTGACCACAAGTCTTGCAGCATCTGAGACAAGGGATTGGCAATGAGGTTGGGTTGATCGTCCTAATTTGGGAGAGTTCACCGTCACCGACTTTGTCTTGTACACGCCATTTGCTCAGTTCAAACTTCAAATGTGTCCTTAGCATTCCTGGAGCTGGCACAGGTCAGCCACAAAAGCATCCTACCCAGAGCTGTCTGATCTGTTGGGCAACGCCTATAGCTACATCACGCAAGTCTTCGTTTTGTTGGTGGGGTGCCTAGTGAAGGTTGCCTTGAACCTAGTAATGTTGTGCATCAGTTCAAGTGTAACAATTCAAGTCTATTACATTCTATTGTACTAGTATTGGAAACAAAAGCTGGCTACATATGCCCCCCGAGGATGAAAACATTGAAGAGTTCTTCGCTGTCTCCAAACGCTTCCGGTCAGATTGACGCCATCACATGCATGTCTCCAGCACTGCCAGAGATGAGGAAGCGCGTTCCCTGGCAGAAGAGAGGAGGGCAATGAGCGGCCCCCCAACCCACAGGGGCCTTCAAGGGTTGGACTATAGCACAGGAAGGTGCAAGATATCTGATTGTGTCAGCGCTGTGGAACAACCCCAAAGAAGGATACGCTGGAATGCGTGAGCCTTATCGAACCTTACAGATTCCGGCAGAGGGGAGATTCCAGAAAACGCCATCGATGAGTCTGCAGATGCCTGACGAGTCTGGTGACTGTGCTGTTTCTCAAAACACGGGATCCTCGAGTTCAACATCATCTTCTTCAGTGGAGCAGTCGTCACGATGAATTCATTTGTGCAGTAAAGGGCTGTGCTTGGTAGAGTGGTCGTTTAGAAGGCAAAAGCGCCCGACCTAATCCCACTGCTTCAGGGTGGAGAAAACGGTGACTTCTCCACGTTGCCTTCTTGGTCAGGACTGACTTAGCCCAAAGTGTTTTGGCCTTTTCCAGCTCAGTCAGTAATTTTATTTTTAGAGGTAGACTGGTTTGATTTGAAGGGATCACCACTACGGTCACCGCCTGCCACCCCCCTGCTATTTGGCAGGATGCTTCATGACCAAGGGCCACTTCTTTGTTAAGGCGGGATCGAGGCGATCTAGACCAGAAGGTTGTGATGTCGCTGGGTTTTCGCCTGGGCAACTCTGGCAATCACATTGGATAAAGTGGTTCCTGGTGATGAGGAGCCGTGGGTGATTTTTTGTGACAACAATATTATTTCGTCAGGTTTGTTTTTCTGAGGTATCAATCAATCGAGCCAAGGGAAATCTCTTGACGTTTACTGACCTGACCTCCTGTCACAGGAGTACTTCTTCTTTCCAGAAGACAGTCAAGCAGGGCTGCCAGCGTGGATCTTCCGCAATGGCTTTGGCAGGGATGCGAGCTGGCTCCATCTACCGCTAGAAGTTCTCAACCCTTTATCTGCGCCAGCCAGGCTGAGGAAGGGTCATGCGCTTTTACTCAAAAAGACTGGCCCTGCAGAACATGTTGCACGAGCTGGGATCAGGACTGGATGCACACTCACTTTTTATCAGCTGCAGCGCATCATGGTGAAGGAGAAGGTTGTATTGCAGCGCATCGGTAGCAAAGGCCGAGTCATCAAACAGGATGTGGTGAGAGCTGTGATCAAGCACTATTTCCCAAAAGTCGAAAAGACTTCCAAGGAGTTCACTGCGATGTATGACGGTTGCACGATGGGACAGGCCCAGTCTCGCGTTCCATGCCCAGAGGCGTTGATTCCTGCAGTGGAGGGTCGTGTCCCATCATCCTCACCCTTTCCTTCCCTTGCGCGCACATCGGTCCGGCCTTAGTGTGTATATGTGCACCCGTACATTTCAAACAATAATAGGTAGTACTAGGTGGCCCAGGCTTTTGACAATTGTTTCCCTCCATCGCAATTACATACTTTGGTCTTGTCTCGTCTTCTTCTCTCATGTCCGTTGATTCTTACAAGCAGGGGCCAGGACTCCCTGGTGCGCATCCTGGCCAACGAAGACCGCGCACCAGGGAGGTGTAAACGCGCCTGCTGTAGTTAAACTGTTGATTGGTTGCTGTGGTCCCCTGGCTTGTTTTGGGGCGGTTTCTTTGTTCATGAGACCTGTCCTTTTTATCATGAGAAATGTCCTTTTTTACATGACATGTACCTGATGTTGCTCAAGATTGCTTAAGTCTTCAGGTCTGCAGGGCCTTCAACCTGGTTGCGGTGGCCTCCACCTACTAGCGCTGGCCTCTAACCTTGAATGGTTTGCAGTTGCATGTCACCGACCTACTAGCGATGGCCACCCGACCTGTTTGCGATGGCCTCCAACCTAAGAGCAAGGACCTCCAACCTACTCTTCCCGTTTTATTCAGGCCCTTTTTCCACCTAGGTTGCCGTGGGGCATGTGGCGTCCGACTCAGTACGCAATATCTCAAGTGTGTGTCAACACCTGTTCCAAAGGAACTCCACTGTACAGACGCAGGGGGCTGGAGCCAGGTGGGGGGTCTCCGGCCAACGAAGACACACCCCACCTAGGTGTAAGTGATGTAAACAATATTGTTTCGGACCTATTCACTTTAGTGCTAATGCGGTAAAGGGCTCCTGCGGGTCAAGGTCTAATGCAATCAGTCACTAGCTCTCGGGAAGATTGCAACTGATACGGCTCTTGCGAGCATTGATTTAAGTGTGTGTGTGTGTGTGTTTTTGTCTTCAGTCATTTTCACTTTCATGTTTAGCCTGTTTTTTTGTGTGGGTCTTGGTTGTTTCCGCGGCCTCACGCTAGCAAAGGTGGCGAGCCATTGCCACCAGTGCAACCGCCACGCAGCAGAAAATCGGCCGTGACTACTGACCCCAAACGCGGCTGTGTGATTGGGTACTTGTACACGCGAAGAGCCCCCCGTGTGCGAGTGTTTTGGGTGATTTGATGTGCACAAGCGAGGCTTTGATGGGTGATTGGTTCACTGGCTTTGCGCGACTAGTCCATGAGGGTAGACGTCCATAACTAGTCCATTGTCCATGGATAACATAGCATAGTTTAATGCATTGTTATCCGGAGACTTCCATGACTTCCTTTGATTGCCTTTGCCGGTCTCCGTTCCTTGGATTTGGCATCGGGGGCGGGAAACTCGCTCGCTCTGAACGCATTCGAATGGGCGAAAGCATCGAACGCTTCGGTTCGAGTCGAGAATGTTGGGGGCTTGTACACCCAAAAGCACCAAGGCTGCTGCTTTTGGATGGATCATCATTGCAACTTCTTCGGCCAATGCGTGGGATTTCGAAACTTAAGATGCTTCATTGTTGCCCTGGTCTACGGCACCTCAGATGACAGACTGTTTGTCAGTCAAAACACATGAGAGTGACTGTGGAGACGGACAGGCATGTCACTGGAAACGAAGAGTGTTTAAGCACAAAGAGGGCTTATTGTATGGTATAGTCACCCCCTTCACCCATCATTCAACGTTCATACATTTTCGTTCGGATCGGGTACGCTTTCGAGTCAGTCCATTTGAACCCGAGATGCACTGATCTCCAGGGATGCACCGGTACTATCTACTGAAAGGGTTTGCCTTTATAGACTTCCTGTCAACACTGATGCTGTCCCAACTCCAAGATGTAATATTCATTCATTCATATTTAATATCAGGTCAGATATTGAAAACAGAGAGAGTCAGGGAGAGAGTAATATAAACTTAGTGTTGGGAGAACAAGTGTCCTCCATAAGAATTTTCCCATAGTCTTACAGAGTTTCTGATCGAAGACAACCTGCACCATCCTGCACCCACGTTTGGGCCCTTTGTGCCGATTTGGGTCAGCTTACTTGCATCAGTCGTCATAGGTCTTGACTCGCTGTGTTCAATTCAATTTGGAGTTGGACTGCGTTCTAGAACAAACGTTGTCACACGTTTCAGCGAGCTATTTTCAAGGGTAACAGTCATTGCAGTATAGGAGCCAGACATGAGCTATCAGATGAAGAGGAGGTAGCTCAGTTTACTTTGTATTGCTCCAAGGCAATTTGATGTGCATCTACTTAGTGGCGTTGACCTTCATCCTGTGGTCTCAGCCTACCTTTTTGTCATTGGACTGGTTTTTGCTCATTCTATGGACTGTCTACATCCTGTGGCATCTGGGAACAACTGGGCCGGATGGGAGACATAGGCACGGCTGCGGATCCAAGTCCAAGGACGGGTCATGGGTTTTGACATGGAAATACTTCTCTCCAACTTAGAACGAATTTCAGTTTCCAACTCACAGAACGGTAAACAGAGTCGCTGACTTTGATGGGTTTTTGTATTTTTGTTGTTGTCCCATGTAGGCTGGTCTCGCAGGAGGGGAGTCATCAACAGCGCAACAGCACCACGGCCAGCCCTGTTTGGGCTAGGCTTCAGAAACAAAGCTCCATGTAGGCAAGATGCACCAGAGCCTGAGGTACCTGGTAGTACTTGGTAGTACTTCATCCCATCGAAAACGGGTTGCCGTGCTTTCCAACGGGGTCACAAGATGGTGTGGGGCCTTAGAGCTTGGGCCTGTGACCTTGATGTTTTGAACCTTTTGAATACTGGGCCTCGAATTGCACCATACTCTTGCGCGATTTTACTTTCCATGCCTTGAGTGATTTCATGTCTCACGCCCAGGTGGTGGCAGAAGGTGTGGCACTTTCTTCGCTGCGCCTGCTGGGAGATCATCACAGGCTGGCGCTCCTCGGTGCTCCGTATGAAGCTCTCCCAGTGGCAGGTGTCCGCCAGCGAGCAAGGCGAGACGGCAGGGTAGGTGGGAGGTGGGAGGTGGGAGGGGAATTCCCAAATGTTCTTCATGCATTTGCATGCTTTTTGGGTTTGAAGCGCAGCCACCATAATTAAGCCCTGGTGGCTGATGTTCATGTTCTTTCTTCGCGGTTCATCAAGAAATTCATAAAGATGGAAGCTCCAAACATGATGGGAAACACCTCCGCCGTCGCTTCGCAGGCCTTTCTTGGTGTGGGTTTTAAGGACTACTGTACTGGATGAAAACTGGATGTCGCATCTTTTCAACGTGAACCAATTGACGAATTCATCCCTGCATTCTCATCCGCATGCCCAAGGCCTACTGCCCACGTGTGTCTTTGGGGCCGCTTTTCGGGGCGCACGCGTTTTGAGGCGCCGAGCTGCGCCCGGCACACGAGAAGGACAGCGCTTTACAGCGGGCCTTCTCAGCCGTGCTGCTGCTGCCATGGGCAGCTGGGATTCAGAACGACGATGTTGTCCAGAGAATGGCCAGGTGAAGCGAAGGCTTCGGAAATGCACGACACCGGTGAGTCTCCGAAATGGAGGTGTTTGGAGGTATTGTGTGTGTGTTTTTGGCGACGAGCGGGCGGGGGGTGGTGACCTATGGCGAAAAGTGCATTCACCATGTCACCATGTATTCCCCATATTTATAATATACCTAGTGCCGTTCATTCCTTGGGGCCCGGAAATTGCTCACTGCTTTTTGCGTCCAGTCTTGAAGGAATCAGATGCAGATTGATCAGATTGGTTTCGGGACGGTCTTTCAGACTTTCACTCACAACTAGGCCCAGGAGGCACGTTGAAATCTCCTGGCTTTGCTCTCCGTCACAGCTCAGGAGCCGACGCATCCCTTGGGGATTTTCTTGGATCCTGGCACTTTCGGCCAGTGGAGCAGCTGCAGGCAAGGAGAGGAGGGTCATGAAGGGTCACTTTAACGGGCATGTGTGCATCAACATCATCAAACAATATCATTAACACATCAAACATGATCAAACATGATCAAACAAATACAGTATCTCTTTATATATGGATATTGGTTGTGCTTATGATCCCACATCCTAGTCCTGGTCCCCGCGTCCCCCAGTCTCTTGGTCCCTTGTTTCCTTGATAGTTTCCTTGTTACGTTGTGTGTGTGTTGTTTCACTGTAGTTCTTTTGCTTATTGTTTTGTGTTGCTTGTGTGTGTTCTTTACGAAAGCCAGCCTTCGTAGAAGGCGCCAGCCGAGTTGTGCTTGGCGAACGAAGTGAGTAGTTAGGGGGTCTGGGGGGGGGTGGCCCGCAAAAGGTACACTGGTACACGTAAACTCGGCACATGCTGGGGGAGGAGGGTGCATCGAGGGAAGGTTTTTTGAGGTTGTGTTGGAGGTGATTATTGAGGGGTGGTGATGCAAGAAAGGTGTAGTTGGCACCTTGCCAGGTATAGATACCCAGGGTAGCATTAGTGCAGCTACCAGGTGTTGTACTTCAAGTTCCCTTTCCGTCAACCGCTCGATAACCTCTACACACGCACAGCAATCCACAGCTTTGAAGCCTCATGCGCGCGATTGCTATACCTCTTACACACCTATACAAGTTCAAAGCACGAATGAGACTTCAAAGGTGTGGTTTGCTGTGCATGTGTGGCTCGAGAACGATATACGTAAGCTCTGGGAGGTGATGCTTTGATGCTTTTGGAGCGGGTGGTGACGCACTCGCCAACTATACCCTTCAATAGGAACTCGAACAGCTCAAATCCAGAAGATTCTGAAAATGGCCTGGCTCCCTATATGAACCCTGGGAAGAGTGGGAAGCGAAGAGGTGGAAACAGCTGGGAGGTCTTGAACTTTTGAGTAAACAAAAGGCCACATTCAAGCAGCAGAAGGACAATGTGCATCCTTTGCTCTCGCTTCGCAGACCTTCATTTTTAAGGTGGCCTGAACAGAGTGTTTTAGGGCAGCAAACCCTGGTCTCAGGCCACCTTGAATTTAGCTTGAAAAATTGTCAGTTTTAACAAAAGCCTTGTCACAGAGACACCTCAGGACCCTTGCTTCGCATATCTTCATTTTTGAGGTGGCCTGAACATATAGTTTCGGGCAGCGAGCCTCTGGTCCCAGGCCACCTCGAATTTTGCTCTAAAAACTTTCTACTTGAACGAATGCACTTCCAATCATATGACAATCAATCGTATGTTCAACCAGGTGCAAGATGAGCTGTGCTTCGGCGCGCGTTGTCGAGAAAGGGAAGCGCTGGCTTTCGTTTTGCAGCTTCTCAGGTTGCAACCAAAAAGACATAACTAAACACAGATAGTTTAACTGCAACCAGGTGAAAACACACTTTCCAGATCAAGGGCCGCCATGTTAGCTAGCTGCAGGATGACGAGACCTACGTGCAAACTACTTGTTTTGGGTTGCCCTCGCGAGGGCGCTGCGCCCTCCCCCCAACACCCTCCAGCTTCTTTTTTTGGAACAGCCCACGAAAACAAGAACAAAGCAAGCAGCAAGCGAAAAGCAACAAACAATAACACATACAAGGCAATACAAACAGCAAAACAACATTTAACGACACAAAGCCAAACCAAGCAAACACGCAATACTGCTTTTTGCTACTGCTACTACTGCTGCTGCTGCTGCTGCTAACTAGTACCAGTACCAGTGCTGCTGCTACTACTACTACTACTGCGACAACAACAACAACAACTACTACTACTACTGCTGCTGGAATAGCTTTAGTGATTTGTTCTGTTTTTTGGATACCCCAAGAATAACAGTCAGTAGCAGTTTACTGTTGGCGTTATCCTTGCAAAACGACAGTGGCCAAACAGTCTTTGATTGGGATCCCTGCGTCCGGGTGCTGTCCTCGAGTTGTCCTTTTCTTATTCTCCGGTTGTCTCCTGCTGTCCTTTGCCCACGCTCGCGAACCTTCTGTCCTCATCCTAACACAGCGCTCGCGAGCCCTGTGTTGCTATCTTCGCCAGCGCGCCTGGTCCTGCTTTTGTCCTCCCTTCGCTTTCGCACATGCGACCCGGGAATCGGGAACTGTTGCGTCATTCCCAAGCAGCTGAAAGCTCTGGGACTTTCACATGTTACCAACATCGGAGACTCAAGGAGTCGACGCACACATATTGTTCTGAAACTGTTTGGAGTCTATCTATGCTAGCAATTCTTTGATACCTCACCCACTGGCGGGTATTTTTAACAATCGAGGTTGCCAGTGAGTGTGCATTGAGTTGGATTCCCAACAAATGGGTTGTTTTGGTAGTGTTTTTGGTCTATTTGCAAGGTCCCACGCCCACGCCATACACACCCACGCCCATTGAGGAAGAAACCCACCGCCAAGAGCAGGCACAACCTCTATTGTGTTTCAGTTATCCATGCAGGCCCAGTGTTTTTGTCCAACATACAGCGGTGGCGGCAAGTTTCATCTTCCGTCATGCCCCCAAATCCACCCTCCAGAGCTTGGGGAAGGCGAGTCTTCTCTACAAACCACTTGGTTTCAGGGTCTGGACATAAAACCACATGCCCAAGCAGACACGCACATCCGAGCGCCTGAATTTAAGGTCAAGGGAATCGGCCTGATTCGGCGATGCCTGATACGCATCGGCATCGGCATCCAGAATGAAATGTGTTGAACATTGTAGTATATTATATTATAGTATGTTTTTGGGGAGTGAATTGGAGCTCATCGCATCGGAACACCCGGCAGCCGAAACCCCGCTCTCTGCACGGTTTTCCCTCGCTCGCAGGCAGCAGTTCGAAGCGACCTTTGGCTCCCAAGTGTCCTGGCGCTGGCTGCTGCCCTTGCCTGGGGGTGAGGGCGACCCCTGCGACCTCAGAGTCAGCAGCAAAGCCTGCGACCTTTGGTGACTGGGCGGCGTTCAGCGGCGAAGCGGTGTTTCAGACGCGAGGCCGCCATGCCTTGGCCGCCCAATGGATTGAACTGAATTTCAATTTAAGTGGTTTCAGAGTGGCACAAGACCAAAAGGGCCCTCTCTCTTTCTGTCTCTCTCTATATAGAATGTAACTATCTATTTACGTCTTCGAACCCTGGCGATAACTGGTGGTCCGTTGGTTTGCTCAACCCCAGCAATGATCCAGCAGAGCTGCTTCTATGACGCAGCCAGCTAAACTGTAGCGCAGTAGTGCCGGCGTCAGTCTGGTTAGGTTCATTGAAAGTTGACATTTTGATGATGCTGGACGGCCCCTATGTTCACCGAAAAAAAGGACGGTTAGTTTGCGCCATGGGTTCTTTTCGACAGAAGGGCCTACACAAGCTTAAAACTTGCGGGTGGATAGTTGACTTTTGCTGACTGATGCTTCCCATAGATGTCCTATGGAACAGCTATGATAGTCAGCTTGAAGATTCACCTATTGGTGTTATCACATGTTATCACAGTCAACACAGTGGTAAGCAATCCAGACACTCCCATAACAGGTGCATGTATGACAGTGGAACATGAAATATGGTTTGGGCTCTATTGTTGTGGATGTGATCAAGTGTTTTTTGTGTTTTTTCCCCCCGCACCACCCTCACTACCATCAATTTTCACAGCTACATCACTTGACATTGAACATCTTCAATGTCGTAACTCACTCAGTAAATCAATGTTATTCAACTTCAACCCCCGGCCTGCAAAGTGATTGTTTCAGACCACAGTTTGAGGCCACTTGGCCTCCAAACAGGCGAGTTTGAAGAGCCAACTCGCGCAATCAATTTGTATATATAGTATACAATTATACGAATTATATATGAAGCGGTGTCCAATACCTTATATCTTTCAAGCGGGATTCCTTGGTTACCTCTTTTGGGGCGGGAGCTGTTTATGGCTTCCGAAGAAGACGCCAAGGTTACAGCTTGCCAATGCGGTGAAGTTGCAAGCTGCGGCTTAGAGCACCAGCCATGGACCTGGGTCAGTCGGAAAAAAAGGGCCAGGCAGCGGCAAGGCGTCAGTCGAGGTGTTTTGAACCCCCGGAATCGACGTTTTAGCATCAAGTAGACGTGTCAATCTTGAAGGCATGAGGTGGATGTGGCTGTGTTGCAGCTGATGTTCAGTCAAGTTATGAGTTCTAGGAGGTCTGAGTCCCAAGCTTGGCAGTTTCGCCATTGGGCTTGTTTGCGACGGGGAGACTGGCAAGTGACTGGAAAGCGTGCTGGGGGTTGGGTTCCTGGTCGCCGCAGCATAGAAATAGACCTACACAGAGAGGGGGGGTATGAGGGGCCCTTTCGCCTAGGAAGGCCAGCTTCAGTGGGATTTGCAGCAACTACTGAGAGACGGACGGACTGCCGATGGCGGACCGGACCAGACTATTGGACGGTGAGTCCTTTGAGAGAAGGAATGAGTCAAAGGCGGTTGCCATGGCATTGTCGGAAGAGGATGTAATTTTTGATGATCCTCATCGAGGCTCATGAATCCACTCGGATTGATCAGTTTGACTTACGACATCGGTCCAAGACACCCCAAAGCCAATTTTAGCTAGGGCTAGGGGATATCATTTATCAAAAATAGCAGTTATAAATGTATAACCTGCAACAAGCCGCTAAAACCATGGCGTTGGAAGTGCAGAACTCATCGCCCTGCGATAGAACATCCTTGGGTCAGGTCCACCGACCGCACCGGCGTGCGACGGGCCGTTGAAACGGTTTGCCCCGCCGTACCGCCATAGTACGATCCGAGTGCTGAGCGGCGGTCCGGGGGACTAGATTAGACAGTACTAGACTAGACCGTTAGTCCCAAGTAGGCTGGGATTTCCCAAGAGTCGAATTTGCCACAAGATCGTCATGATTGGCGAGGGGGAGGTCCAGCAGGTGGAGCAAAAGCCGGGCTGGCCGGAATCCGCCGCCCCCAAGCTGTATTGATGTTTTGTGTGAAAGCGTTGGATAATGAACATGGCGCTTACGTTAGTCAGACATCCTGTTGATTGGAACTGCTGGCTAGGCATAAACTTGCCGGAGGAATGCATCGTTCCAGGGTGTAAAACTTGAGGGTTCAGGCAGGCGAGCTCAATTCTTCATGGACATTGCTTATTGGATTATATAATTTATTGGTCTGTATATTATAGTAACTTGTCAATTGGTTTGGTATATTGAAGTCCGGGGAGACTATTCCAGACCCTAGATTATATATATATATATTATTTTGGAGTTAGAGTGGTGGAGAGTGCATGTTTCTTTCAGATTTGGTTGTGGTGGTGGAAAGAAAATGACCACTGTGTTTCAACATGGTTCACGGGAACCCTGGAACTGGTTTACGAGCATGACAAAATTTATTAATTTGACATGTACGGTATTGTTGCAATACATTTTGCCACTGAATCACGATTTTCCTTTCCTAGAGGGCTCCCTGGAATTGTTTGGGGGGTTTTCCTGACAGATCAAGATCCGGCCCAAAACTGCTTAGATACGCCCCTGCTTTTGGCTTCTGAGTGTTTATCATCGACTTAGTGACTGGTGCTCAGGAAAGAATGAAGAAGTGGAACCCTGACTCAGATTTCCCTGACGCATCCTGACACAAAGTTCGTAGATCTTCCGTGCAGTTGTTCCCCACCACTGCCTTTTTCAACCTGATATTTGGTAGGCCCAGCTGCAGGGGTGGACCAGCAGTCTTCCTTGGATATGTTCAGCTAAACCTACTTGGATGTGCCCAATCAGTTAGCTCAGTTGATTGATTTTGGTCTCCCATAGTGGGTGCCGCATCCGAAACACTGCCACCTATGTTAAGTAGCTTGGCTCCAAGAAGTTCCACTGTGGATGCATCGGGCGCTACTTGGAAACAGCTGTTTGCTTTTGGGAGTCCCGTGCTCCAGGCGACACGTGAATCAACACACGTGGTCGTCTGGTGGAACCAGCGACGCAGCAGTTTTTCAGACAAAAAAGCGACGAAGGGCCGGGGACGAAGTGCTTCGCCGATCACATGGGTGTATGACACGGGTCTAAATGACGGCCCAGAAGTCGTTTCGATGAGCCCGACACAACCCATATGCCATTGTGGATTACCAATGGATGGCGTGACCCAACATGTCAGAACCACCACTTATCATGTTTGATTGAATGGGCTCGCTTTTGTTAAGAATCTTCTCAAACTGCGCTTCTTGAGGACAGACTGGATGCAGTACCCCAGAACTACTCTAACCAAACCACCGATGCGTGTTCGAGGTTTCACTTTGCTTTTCATTACCTCACCACAGCTTCATCCACTCACTGCTTCAAATCCAAATACTGTAAATCCAATGAATGCGCCCGTTGGTTGGACGCCTGGCAACACGAGGCCGACCATGTCGCTCCTTCTGGCAGAAGCCGAAAAGCGCTTCGAGGCGTGGTCCGATGATAGGCAGAAGCCGACAAGAGCCCGAAACCAAGGAGGATGCAATTGGGATTGCAGTCCGCTTTGAAGAAGGACGCGGGATTGCCATTGTTTTTGGGAACATCCAACCCGGTGTCAGGTGCTGATGCCAGTTATATATCCAGTGGGAAAAGTATGTCCAATCAAGCGACATTTGGCACATCAGCAGCCGTTTGATATGCTGGTGATTTGCTTCAGGTGTGGTCAACAATTATTACATATCATACTTGACCTGGGATTTACAGCATACAACGCGTAGACTTTCCGGATTGAAGGACTTGTCACTTGCAGGACTTCCTGGAGGTACTAAAGGCCTGAGGAAGACTTCCTCCCCCATCAGGCCACCAACCGCCACTCAGATTAGGTCATTTGTGCAACACATGGTTTATTTTGGTTTTGGTGAGCGTTGCGGTAGAGGCTTTGCTTGGCACATCGTTCACCAAACCTTGCTTCGTCCTGGCGGCCTGGCCATCGCAATTGGCCAGGCACGCTTGCAGCTGGCTGAGAAGGAGGCTCAAGCGGAGCAACGACAATTGGAGGCGAAGGCAAGTGCTCAGCCTCGAATGGTCAGGATTCGCAAGAACAATGGCATTATAGATCCTTTCTGCAGCATTCCGTGCGCAAGGGCTGCAAAGGCAGCTGTCAAAACTTTACGCACAAGGACAGTAGTTGACATGGATCCTTCTGTATTTCTGTGTGAACGGCTCAAGGGCTTAAGGTGAACTGGCATCACCAGGTCTCTTTAGAAGCTCTTTGTGGACTATAGCTATTGTTTATAACATTCCCTTTTTGCAACCTGAAACCAACCTCACAAGGGGCTTGGATTCTTATAAAGAAACACCAAGTTTTGGGTGTTTGGCGCGTTGTTGTGAAAAGTAGCAAAGTACTCAGTTGTAGATGGTTTGTGGGGTTGGTTCTAGCATTTTATAGGGAACCAACATCTCATGACATAACCAACGGTGATTTTTTTGGCATGACAAAGGACTTACCTACTCTATTCCTTATGTCACTTGATGCCTTATACAACTCCCATGTGATCTGTTCCCAGTGTGTTTTTTTGGCGCACGTGTTTTCAGAGGAGTGTTGTTGATTTTTTTGTTTTGTGTAGAACTGAGACTGATTTGCAAATGTGTGTTTTTCGCGTTGCGTTGGAAACCTTTCTCTGTGTTTTTGGTATGCGCTTGCTTTTTCGGTTTTATGGGGTAACGCGCACATGAAGTACATCATAATGTAGCGAACCCATTGTGTAGGGTGGTGGTCCACCTTCTTGAGTCCATGATCAGGCTTCGTTTATCTTTACCGTGGATGGTTCACACCTTCGACTCTTACTGTATTCAATGCTATAACCCTGCAACAATTAGAAACCATGGCTCGCAACTGCAATGAAGCGACCGGGACTTTGGGTGCGGACTTAAAAAAAAGATTGAGTGCAATGCGCTGACTCTGGCATGATTGTTCTTGCAATGTTCCACTCAGCACCAGTAACCCCAGCCAACCCTTTGCTGGGGGTGCAAGGGGAGTGTTCGCTGGGATTTAGCCGATGCTGAGTAAAGCATTCTCAAAACTGGCAGGAAAGCACGTGGAGAAAGAAGCAAATTACAGTAAATGTACGGGAATGTATGGGAGACCTCCCGTACATTACCGTACATGTACTGTGCCTGTTCCGTTTCATCGGAGTACATCACACTTTTTGGATGCACGCCCATAATTGTTTGGACGGACCACCGCCCACTTTTTAGACGGACCACCATGCCACCAGTCACTTTTTTTGGACGGACCACAACCCTCAACTTTTTGCAGGCAGCGGCATCCAGAAATCCATTTGCATTATTGACATGACACATGGAGAGAACCTCCATGGTGGAATCTTCAAGAGCATGGTCAACTGCTATGCTTGCCCTAGAAAATGAAACATGTTTTTTTTTTCATCCTTGTCGCGGTGGTCCGCTTCTTCTTTTGTGTTTTCTTTGTGGTTGCAAGTGCGTGCCTAACACACAGATGTTGGTCATTGTGTGAGAGTTTTGATTTTTGATACCTTTTTGTTTTTTTGCTTGTTTCAGTATTGTTTTTGGCATGGCGTTCTAAACATTGTTTTTTTACATATGGTTTTTCTGGTGCAAAAAAGACGCGCACATTGTGCTACTTTAAAACCATTGCAGCAGGAGCACTTTCCCTGGTCAACACGTAGTTTCTCTATGTCCTTCGAATTTCCATTGCCACAGGTACAGTTGAAAAAACAACAGTACATGTTCAACAGCAAATATCACCAACTAGAACTTCCAAAACTTAAAACTAGTTCCATGTAAGTTACATCTTACTTACGAAGCCCTCTAGCTAACTTAGTTTTAAGTAAATAGTTTGTAAGTTCACAAAGTAGGATACACATGTTTTAACAGGGGGCCATTGATGTAATGCCCACTGCGATCTGGCACCCGGCAGTGCCCACTGCGATCTGGCGCTTGCTGTTGAGGTCAGGTAGTGCCCACTGCGATCTATGGTGCCCACAGCGTTCTGGCGCATGCCATTGGGGTCCAGGAGTCTTTGCGGCTGAGGTGTAGCGCATTGCGATCTGGAGCTAGCAGAGGAGAGGAGAGGAGAGGAGAGGAGAGGAGAGGAGACGAGAAGAGAAGAGAAGAGAAGAGAAGAGGAAAGGACGAGAGGAGGAAAAGAGCTCGGATGAAGTCTGACAACCCTCACCTGGCAGGAGGTCAAAAAGATATCCGGAACAAGCTACAGCGGCTATAATCATGACTAGACCCCCCCAAAGACGTAGTACTGGGTTGCAAAAAAAAGGATTGGAGGAGGAAAACGTGCCCAGATCCAAAATAACTACGGAGGGCGCTCTTCAGGGATCGGTCACTCACTCTTCAGCTTTGGGATGCGTAATTAATGTGTACTCCGTGAACTGCCAGAACGGGGCTCCTCTATAGGGATCTAAACTCTATTCACATTGCCTTTGGGATCTTTTTGTTTCCACAGGCCAACATCATGGAAATGGAGCTCCGTGCGTTCACCACCAAGGCGCATTTGTGTCGCTTCAGCCGCTTTGACGGCTGTTCGAAGCCCAACGATCGTTGGCAAATGGGTGAAACCAGTGAAGCACACGGCAGAGGGAGGAGAGTTGAGGTGTTTTTCTGCATTGAGCTTGACTTTAGTCGACTCTAGAAATCAACTCCTGCAGCCCAAATGAGGAGTTTGAGGGCAGAGAGGGGCCTGAGGGAGGAAGGTGTTCCCTAAAGGGGGTAGTAGCATGCAACTGGGATTTAGGAAAAGCCGAGGTGGAGGCGTTAGTAGCACGATTAAGCGCGGAATTAGCGGGCACACTCGTTTATACAAGAAAAAAGTAAGGTTCCGTCATGCCAAGTTGGATCAAATTGGAACTTGTTGTTTTTGTGGACTTTGATCTTCTGGGCATCTCCCCTGTTTAGAACATAATTTTGTGAGAGGATGCCTGAAATTGATTTGTTTTTTTTGATCATGTCTAGGTTATTTGGATTGTTTTTTCAATCAGCTTACTTGCTATCATTTGTGGTTTTGACTTCGTGGCTGGCCGCTGGCCGTTGGAAACTGGTAGGGGTTCGGGTTGCTGGCAGTTAGGGTTCCAGAAGGACTTCTCTGATTCTTCCTGGCTGCGACGTGTGGTTCCCAAAGTCAGGCATTGACCAGGTCGGGTAGTGATTGGTGTGCTGGTGTGATGTTGTGTGCTTGTGCAGCAGGAAACTGCTTGTGAACCAATTTTAAGTTGCAACCGCCAGCGGCTCCATGATAAGCCCCACGACTCCCACGATGAACCCATTCCAAGCCCGATGGATGTGTTATCAAGACCTGCGGACTGAAACCGCCGCAAAGCCAAACAGCTCCGGTTCAGCTGTTTGAGTGACCCTGGTGGTTCCGGTGGTTATGCATCTCCTGGCTTCGCTTCATGGCCAGGCGCTGCAGGAGGCTCAACTGGCGGTCTGCATTGCTGAAAGGTGCGGAAGTGAGGTGGAAGTGCGGAAGGGAGGGACATGGAGATCAGATGGAAAATATCTGGCCTCGGTGCTTGTCCCACTAAAAAAGGAATATTGAAAAAGGTTAACCTTTTGACTAACCTCCTGTTGCTCCAGGGAAACAGAGGAAGTCAGAACATGCCAGAATCAGAGATGGGTGCATCAAGCAACGGCGGACCTTCCACGCGATGCGGGGACAACTTATGATTACTTTTGTTGGTCTTATAAAGGGAAGCAGCAGACCAAAGTCATCAAATATTCAAGTCTTGGATGATATTTGGGCTTGCGCGTTCGGTATATACATGTAATTATTTTGCCGTTTGGGCATTCCGATCGGGCACCATTGGCCGACTGGAGGGCAAGTCACCTTCAAAAGCTCACCTTTCGCCATATTTCTGAGCTTCTCTGAAGTTGCTTTTAAGTGTATATGGGTTGCATCCAACCGCAGGTGGGGTGCTCTTTATTTTGTGATGTAATGTTTGTGCGTGTGACCTTTCGACTTTAGGGTAGGGTGGGCGGGGTCGCCATGATTCTTCATTGACCAGAATTTGGTGTGTCAAGTCTATCATAGATGGCTTGCTTGAATTTACCCCGTTCGATCCTGAGTGAAAAATGAATGCTCGCTGCGCAGCTTTTGACTACACACGTCAAACAAATCATTCAAGTGAAATTACTATATTTTCAACTGCATGTGCTGTATTACAAGCTTTGCTGCTTGCTGTATAAGACATCAACTCTGAAGATTTGCCGCTGCGCCAGATATGCCTGGTTAGCATCGCTTAGTCGTGTGGGGTATGGAGCAATCCTGTTGTCCCTTGCAACACCATCAACCGCTGAAGGTCACCAGTTTGAAGCCCAAAGCTTTTACTAAATGGGACATTACATGTTTGGTCGCCGCCACGATGCCAAATCCAAATGCACCATTTCAATTTGGTCAAGGCAAGTCGGCTGCATTTTCGTCGAAAAGATCGGCTTCCGAAGCGTGTGCAGTTGCTGCAGTCCACCAAGTGCTGAAGATGAAGCAACGTGAGGCAACACGTGGAACGCGTGCTTTTCCATGGAACGCGGCCGTTTCTGCAGCTGGCGTGCTGGTCTCCCTCAGCAAGTCGGATTTTCGTTCTTGATTCCACCCCAGCGCCCGCAAAAAGGGAAAACACTTGAGGTGCGGAAGCCTTTCCATTGGCTTATGGTAGTGATAGGCCCCCGTCAAGACTGACTCCACCCAAGGCCTTTGGCGGCCGCTGAAGAAGTACCGACGGAGACCACCGTAACAATGCACCTGTACATGGAAGCAAAAATAGCGCCCAACCCGGGAGTTTGAATTTTATTGTTTATTCAATCAAGGGGCTGCACGGGGTTTGCCACTTCCATGTCGATGAGCCACAGCACAACTACTGGCACATCTCAGTGCTAGGCGGACCGCTGAAGCCCTCGCAGCGGCCGCGGCCGCCGAAGAGCAAGCAGAGAAGCAGCGCTTGCAGCATCAGGCGTGGATTGGCCTCCCTCCAATAGCCTCCCTCCAATAGACATGGAAGTGTTGGAAGACTTGCTTGCCTCTACAAACCGGTGTTGTTTCAGGGAGGGTAACCCCATGGCCGCTGACTGTATGTTTGGACCTGTAACTTGGTTGAATGGTTGGATTCCGCACGGTGGTCAACAGCCAGGCCACCTTCCGCTGGCACTGGACCACCTCAAAATCGACTAAGGGATTTGTTCCATTTGTGTTTTCTAATGTTTGGAGGCGTTGCGGCACGATCGAAAGAGTGAGTCAACATATGTCAGCATCTTCAATGACCACACGCACAACAAAATTTGAAGCGTACAATGTGATATGATGTGATATGCCTGAGTCAAGGCATTTATATGTGTTCAAACCTTTACCAGTGGGCTTGGCTCTTGAAGCCGAAGCCGCTGGCAGCTGTTCGCCAGGTGGAAAAACAAAAATTTGAAGAGCTGCTTCAACAAGAGCGACGAGACAAAGAGGTGGGGAAGTGTCACTTCCATCATTGCACTTGCCCTATGAAGCGCGTGTGGTTCATGTTGGATCTTGGAACATTTCCCAGCGAAGCATCCGCCCCATTTCGTGCTCAACACTGGCAAGCTGCGCCCTTCGGGGATGGAATGGCACGGGTGAGACCTCAGCGCCTGCGTGTACTTGGGTTCGTCGCTCGCAGACGTATTTTTCGCACCTTACACACTCCTTGGCATGGTACCGGGTTTGTGAAGGCTGTGTACTTGATACAGTATCCGGGTTTGAGGTCGCAAAAAAGTTTGTAAAAGAGGTCACTGGATGGGAACTCCAAAATGATCACGAACTGAAAAAGCTGGTGGTTGTAGTGGTGGTATGTGTGTTTTTTTTTTCTGTGTCTCCCTGTTTGTCTCCCATTTCAAAATCTACGTGCAGGACACCCTCCCTTCTACAGAATGCCAGTCCGCCACCTTTGCCCCACAAAACCACCCAAACTGCTTAAAGGAGGGTAGGCATCTTTGATTTCAACGCAGGACCATATCGACCATATGCTGCGACCTGAAAGCTCTGATGTTTCTCCCCAACCCCCCGAATATTCCTCTAGAATGGTTTGTTATATAGTACTGAAGTTGCCATTTTGTAGTGCTGGTTCTGCTCGTTTGCCCCGGTTGCCATTTTGTAGTGGTGGTATGTGACGTTTCTGGTGTCTCTCTTTCCAAGATTTTGGTAGTTTTGATTGTGTTGACTTGTAGCTGGCTCTACAAGATGAAACACTCTACAACATGGGTCATCATTGATCAGGTTTTTGTTTGCCGATTTGCATTCTACCTCACTTGCAAAACAGGTACCCTCTACAGAATGTATCATGGACTGTTACAGTTTCCAGTCTTTTTCAGCAACTTGCTATCTACTATCTATCTATCCACTTCCAGAACCTTCCCATATTGTAGAGTGTGTCCCTGTCCCCAAATGCCGTTGTGCGTGGCATCGTGTAGAGACTCGGTTTTCGCCCGAATGTGATTCTGTAGGCCTCTGCGGAACCACGTTTCGTGTCATAACTACAGAATGCTTTAGCACAACCTACCTTGGCTAACTCACAGGGGGGGAACATCATGAAACATGAGAACACAATGGGCTCAAGTAGTCTTGACATGTCTTGACTCTGCCTGTCTAAGCTAGCATTGCCTGGGGAAACCAGGTGGAATGCCATAGGTCGAACTGATCGTGCCCAGATCGTTGATATGTTCGGCGTTGAGCCGCCACCCACCTCGGTGAAGACCTCGGGGCCCCCACTAGCAGATGGGGAAAGACCCATGACCCATGCCTCAAAACCAAACCCAGGGGCCCGAACTTCTTCTGCCACAAAGGTCGTTCTGGAACGAAATTCAAGGCAGAACGCACAATACAAAGCTCGTTCTGGAACTTCCGGTGGCAGGCACAGCTCTTGGACTTTGAGCGGCTTTTGCACTTGGAGCATTCCGACGCCCAGCGCCGGGTGCGTTTGATGCAGGAACAGATGGCCGAGCTTCAGGCACGCGAGTGCCGATGGACGCCTTCCGATGGGACACGCGTGAGTTGACTATATGGGCGTATTATATATATATATACATACATATATATATATATATATATACATATCATAGATGTGTGGGGGAACATCGGGAGACCCTCAACCAATGATTAGACTGGCTCCATTTCCGGAGCCTTCCAAGAGGTCTTCGGGAGGTCTGCCCATTTGTTTGTCAACACATGGACGGAGCGAAAGCAACCTGGACTGCTCAGAGATTTGTCCGCCTGGTGATGCAGCAGGATGCTCGACGTACACCAAACCTAAGTTCCGGAGGTGCTTAAGAGAACCGCGAGACCGTTTTGTGTGTTTGGACGGTTTGCCCAGGCAGAGACCACACGCCGTGTGAGCGAATGTCAGCGTTTCACCAGCAGCCACTTGGACGGAGAAGGGGTTTTTGCTGCATTGGTTTCCAATGGATGTTTGCCCGGGGTCTGAGAGGTCGATAGCGGTTTGAGAGGTCGATTCTGTCAATAGTAACACCCTCCCTGAAATAATCATGGAAGTGGAGTTAGCATGAGTTTACTACCTGTTGGTATAAAGAAGATTGTCACACGGAAGGGGCCATCCACTTCCATGGTCGGCACCAGTGTCAGCTTGCCAGGATGATCGGGATGAGTAGTTGGTGGTAAGCACGTGGTACGTGATGTAGGGAGGTCTATAAACGAACCATCCTTCACAGGGTGTTTTGGTGATGGCATCAGGTTTGGGATGTTTTTGGGGCGGGCATGGTGTCCTGGTGATGGCATCAGGTGACGACGAGCCAACCGCGCGAGGTTTGGTGGCAAACTGCGATAAGTATATCATCTACAAGACAAAAAGTAATGTAGAAAGTAGAAGCCTTACTCTCCCTGGAACTAACATGGTTACGTGGAAAACCACCTGTTTGTTCCAAGGGGCCTCTCCACCATGTTAGTTCCAGGGAGTGTACGTCGTACGCGAATCGCCAGACCCGTTCCCGGGTCACCCCGAGGGGTCAGGGTGGCCTTCCAGGTCGCGTCAGGTGACCGATCTGTTTTGTCCAAACAGGTTGACCGATCTGTTGCAGGACAGTTCTGAGTAATTTCCCTCGGGTCGAACCCACCACAGTCTGTTTTGCCCAAACAGTTGGGCTTAGAGGCCAAACTTTGCAAAACTACGGGGATTGTATACTGATATTTATATATATATATATACCTAGAACCAATTTGACCCCTGTTTTGATAGGACAAGACTCCTATTTGGGGTGGTTGGTCCAACCTCGAGGTCGAGCTCGAGATTGGTGCTTGGTGAACCCCAAAAGACCGATGTCATGAGATCCCCAAAGCGCCGCTACCGAGGTCTACAGCTCCAAAGCGAGCGCCGCTCGACGGTCGTTGAAAGACGGTACCATGGGAGGCCTTCAAAGGCGGTGGTGTTGGGGTCGCTTCTGCCGGTGTTGGTCGAAAGAAGTGGCCCACACTGGTGTGTTCGTGCTCATGGAAAGCTCCAATGTAAGAGAGAGAGAGAGAGTTGGACACACTTTAGATTCTGGACAAGATTGGTTCACTGCCGGCGACTGTAGATTGGACAATCAATATCAATCGATTGTATCATATTGTATCTATTGTTAGTTCATTATATATTATACTTTAATCTATATAGTCTTTGAATCCATATAAGTTACTGTATACGTTCAGTTTTCCCAAGACTGTAGCACATATCCTGCTGTGGACGCCGATCCGATCTTTTCGGAATACCATCAGCACTATGGACAAATCGTGATCGAGCATGCTTTACTGGCATTCTTCTGTTGGAATGGCCGTCCCAAATGTGGAATTCTCAGAACGAAGGACTGCCTTACAGAATCTTACAGACATGTACCGGCAGAATGCATATTGAGTCCAAGAACCTAGCTGCCCGGAAAGCAGCGCTGGGTCACTGCCGTTTGCCAAGCGCCGAGGCCAAGTGAAGAGGGCCGAGGCCCAGGCAGACGCCAAGACACAGGTGCCCGGACGCGTGCCCGGCAGACGGTCCTTGAGTGGGGGGGGGGGTATGGAGGCCTGTTGAGGGGCCCAATCAGGACCTGTGCCATGTGCGTAGCTCATGCAGATAGCAATCAGGACCTCAACATCTATGTATATGTATATGTATATGCATATGTATACAAATGATTATAGTATTACATATGTATATAATATATATATATATATGTTTTTCCTGCAACTTGCAACTTGCAGCGCCTAGCTAGGTCTTGACGACCCAGGTCTGCAAGAGTTGTGTTTGTGGAGTTGGCTGGGGTCAATGACTTCTTTCTTTCACTGCCCTGTTGTCAATGATCCAGGGCAGAGCACAACCCAAGGGTCAAAAATTGCTCCAGAGGGTCAACATCAAGAACAAAATGAAGAAACACCCTGAAAGCGTCAAATTGAAGCATTGGACCGCCACGAGCGTTGGATTTGTTTCGTATTTAAGCTTCAATTTGCTCAGCAAGACTCCAGAACCTTCCCCAATCTCTGAAAAAAGACATGACGCCAATCAGAGAACAAGACTGCTTTGGTTCGGTTCGCCCTTGGTTGCCCTGTTCACCGGTTTGCTGTGCGGATTTTGATTTTGGGTGGGTCAAGTGGTTGAAGTTGAAGGAATCCCTTCGCAGATCCAGTTGGGAAAACGATTGGAAGGCAAGGGAGGCGATACGTGGCAATACGCGACGATTGAGAGGCCAAACCTCAGACGGAGCCGGAGCTGTGGAAAGTCAAGCTTTCCCGAAAACGTTTAGATGCTTCAAGGGAGAGCTGCAACAAAAGGAAGGAAGTTGATTCGTTGATGTAGGTCTTGTTCCAATCTGAGAAACCACCTCCAACAGAAGCCCCTCACAGTCATCAACCAACCTACAAGAGAACTAAAGTGCCCAACTTCTACTCACCTCGTGAGGCTCCAAACCGCCTCCCTACTAGCCGCGCCCTTTGTCACGGACCCTGATCAGCACCGTGACAGGCACTCCATGAGCAGCAGCTGCGACAATTACAAGAGCTGCAAGAACTCTTGGAGAGCTGCCAGGCAGAAGCAGCTGAGAGGCGGGAGCACACCAGGGACACGCGGAAGGACGGACGAGGCGCACGGTGGGTGTGAGCGATGGAGTGAAGGACGAGTTACCACAGGCTGGTCGTCCTCCTAAGCCAGCCCCCCAATCCATGGGACTGGCATATCTACGGACATTGAGCTGGTTTTAGGTATCAATGTAGGCATAGCCTATTCCATACATGGATGGTTTGGGTGAACTCAACAGGTTTGCAGCCCCAACGCCTGTCGGCCGTCCAACTTGCGGAACCCAGGCCATGTCCAATCATGTCCAAGAAAACCCGAAACTGGTTCATTTGGTTCATTCTACCCATGGCTAGCCACTATATCACTGCTGCCCACGCCAAACCCACAGTCAGTGACCAGGGTGGAAACCACACAGCTGGAAGCGGAGATCCGCGTTGACCTGGCCACGCGCCGCGGCCTCGCCGCCGCGGAGCGGGGGGCGACGGCTGCGCAGCAGTGGCTTGGATGCAGCGGGGATCCACATGGTTTCTGTGATCGGACCCTGCCAGGCCTCTGTGATCCTAATGAGTCTCCAATCACTTTCTCAGGGGGTATCTGGATCTGTGAGGGCTGATAAATGCTGATCATCTTGCACAGGAAGGGTTCTGATCCCATGATTTTGTTCGATGAAATGGCAAGAGACCGGCATTGACTGGAAGGGACTTTCCAACGTAATGATGCATCAACATGGGGGCTCAGGGTCAGGCTGAAAGATAAAACATATCAGCTAGATGAGATATACTGGCATATATGTATATATATATATGCATGGATATGTCATAGTCGGGCCAGGGCATGAACAGCAGGAAGGTTCATCTGAACCGTTTTGGTTTGGTTGAGCATACAAGTTGATCAGGTTCACTGTAGTGTTTTGCTGTGTCGATTCTCAACATCAGATGTGGAACAGTAAAATACAAGTGTTGATCGACATCCAAACGTTGTAGGGAATGTTCCACTTGCATCCACTTGCGTCGTTGTCCGTCCACCCGACGTGATGTGATGTGTGTTCTTATAAGAACATCGCAGCTCGATCGCTTGTTGCCCAAGTCCTCACTTATTATATACAACCTTATACGAATCCCCGTCAAATGATCCACTTACATAGGAGGGACATGTTCCTTGGCACATCTTCGATGGCTTGCTTCGATGCATCTTTGGGCTTCAGCTGCGAGGGAGAATCTACCCCGCTGAACCCTGAAAACCACTGGTGCAGCTAGAGGAAAACCGTTTTTCAGGGTGCCATGGGGTCTATGTGATTTCCGGAGTCTAAGTACATCTGCAGCTGAGGCATTGGGCCCTATCGCAGGCGCAGGCATGGCGCCACTCTCCGCTTGACGCTCACCAGAGGTGAACGTCGTGTTGTGAAGGATGTGGATGCTTGGGAGTGGCGAGTGCCACCATGTCGCCATCACGTTCATGTCACGGTGATCTTGTTTTCATCTCCGCCAACGAGCGCGTGGGGTTCGGCGAAGGTCTCTTGAGGACGGCCGTCGGGTGAGTTCGTCTCCGTTCGTTCCGAACAAATGCCTGTGCCATCGCAGTGCTTGAAAGGATGGCTTGGGTCCGAAAAGGAGACCATACAAGCTCGAGATGGTCCGCTAGAAGTTGGGACACCGTGATGGCACCGACACCGAAAAGGACTGGTACATGTTGTCCAAGATTGAGTTGAAGGGTCAATTGATTGATATGCTTGACCCATTTTGACCCTATGATGTGCTTTTCTTCCAGATGACCACATGGATTCAGTTCATGTCTGCCTCTCGCAGGCAAGATGACCTCAGGAGTGAGTTGCACCCGTTTGGTGTCGACTCCTTCCGCGGATGGAGCCATTCAAGAGGATTTCACTTAATTTTTTTCTCCATGGCCACTGGATCAGGATCTCCTATTCGTCATGCACCCGGATTTCACAGTTGAGTGTTGAGTTTTCCTGATTTTTTCTGAATCTATTGAACAGGTGAGAACAACAATATACAACCATATGTTTTACTTTTTGCATTTGTTTGCCCTGTGTGCAGGCAGGAACGTGTTTTACATACTGTAGCCAGATGAAAACTCTTGGGTAAAATCCCCACAGTCGTTTTTGATATGTGGACTATATTGCTGTGCTTGGATTGATATAGATCATAGATCATTCATTCACTATATACGAACCATTTGCGCCCACTTTCCAACCGTTGTGTAAATAATATGTTTGATTTGTATCGGATGTTTCTCAGCTGTGTAAAATTCACGAAGCGGCTCCAGACCATTAAAGCCTACAATGGGCGGTTCAAAGACGGGCCGTTCAGTCTAGCGACGAATACCGCGCTCAGCGGTAAGCGTTGGGGTGAAAACAAGGCTGCTTTTTTGCATTTTGTGTCTTTGATTCCTGCTTGTTTTGTTTGGTTTACCGGTTTACCTTCCTTTACCGACCTCCCCCACTGCAACAGTCATAGCTGCCATAGCCAGTGCAACGGATCGTGGGGTGTGTGTCCTGTCTCCGCAAGTCTTGCCCTGATCAGCCTGGATCGCCCGTTCAATCTGCGCTTGAGAGAAATCATAGGCAGTCACTATACTGCAATGTTTCAAAGAGCACATTGGGCCAAGCCAAACCCCAAACCATCCCCTACAGTTCAGTTTCATCTCATTCTGGAGTTGGTCATAGAAGACCACTGCTCCTTGGGAGCCCAGTCTGACCAGGTTTGACCAGGTCAGACTGGACAAGCCCTAGGGACTGAGTCACAGGACGAGGCTTACGGAGATACCGGTGTGCCCCGATGTCAGATCCACATGAACCTGGATGGGACAAGCAGAAGCCGCCTGAGCCGAGCCGAGCCGAGCCTGACTCCGACATCCCTCGCTTCGAGCTTGGCAGGTGGATGGGCAAGGCATCCGGAAAGTCATGAACAGGAGCTTAGCCGAGCGGGTCTCCCCGTGCCAGGGGGTGAGACGATACTAGTTTATAACGGATAGTTTTACGGTATATTATTTATATATACCTTGAGCCTCCGAACCCGATAGAAACGTAGGGTTCCTCAGAAACACGAGGTTCTCTAAGAAAACCCGAGGTTTTCAAAATGCTCTATTTTCAGAGCTTCCAAGAAACTGACCAAACGTATGTTTTGAGACTGCCCCGCCCTTCTTGAAGCCTTTTGCTTGCTCATCCCGAACGAGCGCTGGTTGGAACTCGGATCGAACCGCCGCGGCCTGAGTGTTGCCCACTTCTTATTGGAATTAAAGCAGAAAATGCATATGATTCATATGGTTGTTTGACAATTTGGTTATAAAACAGTCGATGCTTTTCGATTTCTCCATTGACTCAAACCACCGGTCGAATCAGCAAACCTGCTGATACCCATTCCTGGAAACAGGCCTGCATGTAGCGATCCAACAGTCTTTCAATTACACAACCACGTGCTGTAATCCGCCTGCTCAGCCTGCTGGGTCTTCCTATGAAATCCTCGTCGGGCTGCACCGACAGAGCTAAAGGTGATTGAACTGAAATGTTCTGTTGGCCCAATTGGATCATTGCGATGAAGCAATGGTGTAGCACATGCAGCTTGGGCTGCAATACAAACAAAGCTCGGCTTTGCCTGTAGGCCAAGGCGGCGCATTCGGAGTATCTTCTCAAGAATCTCATTCCCAGTTCTCCAAGAGTGATCGCCTCCCGGGGCTCAATCCATAAGTCATTGGTGTACAAAGACCTCAAGAAAGAGTTGATGGCTAGAGCAGCCTCAGAAGCTTTCAACAACAAGGGCTCGCTTGAATAGTCTTCCGTTCGACACAGGTCCTCGAAGAAGCTCATCAAATTTGTTGTCACGGCACCCTTGTGCCAAGCACCTGTAGGATACACAGTGGTTGTTGGCCACTGGATTGACTCCTTTGTTATTCGCGACACTTGTGTCACTACATGGTTGGCGCGGCACCAACTCAAGTAGCGCTCGCTCAACAGAGAAAATCTTTCGTCGATTCCTCCAGCAGGTTCACGCTCCGACAAAAGTGCCAAACAACTTCCCAAAAAGCTGCGTCCGACCCCCAGGTGAAAACTGTGAAATAGGTCGTATGCCCAAATCGATGCAGCTTGTCCCGCAGGGTGCGGGATGGAAAGCAACGCAGGTCTGGATTTGAAGGGACTTTCCTGGTGAAGCGTCGGAAGCCACTTTGGGTGGCGGGTATGGATCTCCTCAAAAGGGAAGGGTGGTGTGCCTGCGAGACACAAGTGGCACACCCCACCCTGGTCGCGGCCGGGCTGGCTGTTCACTCGTTTCTGTACGTTCATGAATGACCTTGCAAGCAACCCAGACTTGGCAAGAAAGGGCCAATCGCCCACAACATGCAAAACCATAACCCAATGCTGTAGACCGTGCTGGTCAGGAACGCCCTCCGTGTACATGTGCACAATGTCATTGCTGATATTTGACAGTACTTGTTCCCACACGTGTTCGTTTTTATGAGTGTAGAACTTCTTGGGTAATGCTGCAAGCAAAAATCTATGAGTGAAGGAGTGCCCGACAAAGTTCGGCTTCAACTTGAGGTACTGTTTTTTTCACTTTGTTCTTCTTTGCCAGTTCCTGGGCCGGCTTGATGCCACGGCCCAATAGAGAATGAAAGTTCAAGCACATGCAGGGTTTTCTCTTGCGGCCCCTACCTTCGTCTCCATGGACAACGCAGGGTGCAGTCCGACCCAACACTATCTTGCCTTCACGCTCCAACTGGAAGATTGGATGACTTGGAGACACCTTTTGGAAGCGCCTCCAATACTCACGCAAAATAGCTTCTTCACGTCGACGGTCCGGTGACAACAGCCCTGTTACAACATGCCAACAGTTATGCTTCAACAAATGTGCAACCCAATCTCTCATACGCAACACGGGTACCTTCAGTGTGGGATCTTTTGTGCAAAGGAATGTCTTTGGAATGTCGAGGCTCAGCTTCAGCTTGTTAACTAAAAGTCTGTGCGTGTCTCTCTCGGAATTCTTTGTGCTGCAGCTTGCCAACTCCACCAAGCCCCCCCGAGCTTGACGCGACTTCACTCCCAAAGTCTTTGACGATGTTTCGAGCTGTACGGACAGCTCCAGCACATGGGACCTCAGCGCAACCAACGCACACTGGTTGTGTAGGTTAATCGGGGGGGTGAGGCAGGTTTATACAACATGTACGCGTGTTCTGCATGAAGTGGACACATCAATGCTTTCAATCTCTAAATTGTTTCTGTTGATTTTTGCAGGAGTCTTTGAAACATTGCTCACTGTCAATTGCACACGCCATTCTTTCTATTTTCCTCGAAGCTGTCAAGCCGTCGATCCCTAGCAAACACTTATGGTCTCAAGGGTGGAATTGGTGGTGGTGTCTTGAAGGATCTATATACAACATAGGTCATGAAGACTGCACTGCTTGAGGTCGAACATGTGGTCTGGACAGTGTCGCCCCCTGACCGGATGTTGCGGCATCCTGGCTTGCCTGAGGTGACTTGGCAGTTACAACATAGTGAGGGAACCACCAAAACCAAAAGGATGGAGGAAAGTTTTGACAATGAAAAAGATGCCAACATTTTCCATGTGCGACCGGATTGCTTCCATACTTGTCAATCAACGCAGCTTCAAGCATTCCTGGGGAAAACGGTTCCTTGCTAGCGTACATGACAATCATTTTTTCCCACTTTGCAGGGTCGCGGGAGTAGCCATAGACACGATTCGTCCATCTCAAATGTGGGTTCTGGCAAAACCCAAGCTTGAAGATGAGTGGACTTTGCGATCCAAACAACGATTCCAACACAGCGATGCAATGGTGTAGAACTTTTCCTGCCGTAATGCCATCGCTCGGAAGCCTGAAGCTTATGCACCCCAAAGGTTCACAAGCTCGTCTCAATTCAGAAAGGTCCGGGGCGCATTGAAACTCTTGAAAGGTCTTGGGACCACTTTCCACTGGTGCATTGCGTTGCAGGCCCCCTTGATCAACGAGTTTGGGCTGGGTCCATGGAAAGGGCACATCACGATCCTTGCTTTCAATTGTTGGCTTTAAACAATGAAACCGTAATCGATTCATAGAGGGGGTTGCTCCTTTATGATCCCATGTTTATACGCAAAAGGAAACCATTCTTTTGAATTAACGCCAAGAGTCAGATCGGTGACATGTAAACAACTCTAGCAACTCATCCTCGGGACTCTCCATCAGGGCTATAGTGCATTGCAGGCCATATAGTTGATGCCTTTGTTTACTTGAGCCTGCGTGCAACATAATGACATTTATACCCCAGAATATGGTCGTCCCCCCATCTTCCTACCAGATCTCACCAGTTGAGGCCCCTGCTCCATTGCCAATGTCGCTGTTGAGCCCGCGGACCACGTTGCCAGCGCTAGCAACTGGCCCGGAGTTCGGTGGGAGGGCAAGCAAGACTTTCTTGCAACACAGATCGACACATGTGTGTGTGTGGGGGCAAATCAAAAATTTAAGAGTCTTTGAGTTGGAAATCTCAGGGGCCACATGAGTTGCAGCAATTCCTCAACCCTTTATGAACCCCACTAGCAGCGCATGATCGCACGCGCACGCATATCGATGCTCTTGGTAAGCCCGATGGTTGATCAGTCTAATTTCTGCTTGAAATCAAGCAGCTAACAAAAATGCCAGACAACACCTTGCCATCTCTGCGCTTTGCAAAGGTAAAAAAGAACTGAAGGTCACAAGTTCATGTTAATTGACTTTGGAGTTTGATGGACGTGTCTAGCAGACCCAATGCTAAAATGAAGAAGCTACCTACTTTTTGGCAGTCTTCGGAGCTTTCTCCTTCGGAGTTTTCTCCTTCGGAGTCTTCTCCTTCGAAGACTTCTCCTTCTTAGTCTTCTCCTTCTTCTGTTTTTTCTCATCCGGCTCTTCAGCTTCGGATTCCCTAGTCTTCCTCTTCCTTGCTGACTCGGCGGCCTCACTCCGATCAGACCGGTGGCTTTTCCCCTTGGAGTCCTTGGACTTATCGAAGAACTTCTTGGCACTCCTGGCAGGGGGAAGCGCATAGAAGATGAATTAATGGGGGCTTGGAAAAGGCATACTTGTAACCAACCCAGTTCGCATGAGCATCCATGGTATTGTAGCATTGCAGTATCAAATTGAATGATTAAAAGCGTTATCCGTCCTGACTTTCATCTCAGTAGCTGCGGCTTTCGAGCACCTTATGCGCGTAGCGGGGACTGGTGGAGGGAGTATTAATTCAGAAACATGTGAGTTGGAAACCAATTGAGGCATGGACACAAGGGTCGATGCTTTGATGCGAGACTCCGCCTTGTTGTAGAACCTGAGATTGCTTCCATCCAGCCATGAGGTGTAGTATACTGAAGACTGAAGTATAAGAGAGAAGATAGCGTGGGACATCATGGGATAGAATCGGATAGAACCAACGCAGACATGCAGTTCCAAAAATTGGTAAGGTAAGGATTTTGTTGCCAAGCAACTCTTCCTTAAAATCATTAATCTCACCCTCACCCCAAACAAGTTGGCACGAATCGTACTCCTGATCCAGGGAGAGGACCTGCTCCTTGAGGTTCTTCAAGCACCTGGGCCCGGAGGTTTGCCAGATGTTGGACGCCAATGTCTTGACTCTTGGGCACACAATGGTCAACAGGAAACAAACCAACATTTTTCTGAAACAAGGAACGAGGTGGTGGTCTCGTTCACGCTGTAATTGTTGGTCAGATCTTTGATCAGACTTCGAAGCTTGCCGCTTTTGTTGATGATGCTTTCCATGAACTTTTGCAGCGATTGCTTTGTCTATCAGGGGGTGATTGCGGAGAAGAGACCAAGTCCCACACGTTCATGGACTAGTATGTGACTTCAACATATAATATAATATATTATATATGCTGTAGTAAAAGCTGTATAAATCAGAATAACATCCAAATGCCACATGTTGTATATCCGCCTGTGCATACTTGTCTCGGGCCAGACAGGCTGGCCGGTCAGCTGCCAGCTTGGCACGTTGGTCGAAACCGGCCAAGCCTTTGAACTGAGCTTCCCGTCCCCATTGCGGCTCACCTTCGCCCTGCCAAGGAGGAGCAATGCGGAAGGACAAGAACAACTATCATGCTGGAATACTTGAACACGCACTTCCGAGATGAGCCTTGCTCTGCTTTGAATGGATTTTTTCGTGGGATTGCATCTCAGTCCTCTTGCCCGTTTCCTTAATGATAATCCAATATTCAGGTTCTCCATCGTACATGTTCTTCCTGAGCAAACGAATGTGTTATATATCACACTTGATCAGTTAAACTGGCAATTGAACTCATGCATTGGATCTAGGATCCGACAGTAGCCCTCACCCAGGCTCTCGCATTGCTTGATAGCTGCATCGATTCTCGACCTAACGACTGAAGTCGCGATGAACATAGCTTGAGAGTATACAACTGAGGAATGTTTACATCGCAAACTGAGAACACTACTTAGACCATCCAAGTTCCTCTAAGTCAGCTCGGCTGTACCAACCCTCCTCAATGAAGAGTTCGATCTTCTGCTTGCTTTTTACAACCACCGTAAGCTGGTTCAGCCATTCCTCCTAAAAGGGGCTTGTGGACAGAAGGGCCGGAGCAAGCCGCAACAAAACGGAGAGTGCAATTCCAAAAAGGCATGGTCTCACTTCGAGCGCAGTCCTTGTTGAAGTTTGCTGCTGTCAACATGTCTGCCAGCATGTTCTTGTTTCCTTGAGCCCACTCATTACGCACCCATTCGTCCACGTTCAACTCCTGCCTTTTAGCTTTCACCTTGCACATCCTGTTGATACGCTGCTTTGCGGCGACGCGGAGTGCCAACTGCAGGGGCCAAGTAAAAAACCATGTACACTCTTTCACGTTCCGCTAATTGACAAACACGTTTATTGAACCAAATATATTTTAACAAGTTTCCAACCTTGCGCTGCGTGATACCAAAGGGCAAGCTGGGTGCTACAAGCTCCTGCTTGGTCTGTGCCTTGCTATCATCTTTGCTAACTCCCGTGGACCCGTTGGAAGTCAACGCTGGCTGTTCCTGTAGCGGCTCCGCGGAAGTCACTGTTTGTTGTTCCCCTGTCGCCTCATTCAACTCGCTGGGAGTCATTGCTGGTTGTGCCCCTGCCTGATCAGGAGGTGTTGTTGCAGGAATCTGTGGCACCTGTGTTTTGCCGGCGCTTGGGTCAGTTGGCTGACGGGCTGGTGTTGCCACTGGGCGTTCAGGATCAACTAAAGGACTGGCCTAAGGATACTGACGCGCAAATATGAAAACAAACCAACATGCATCAAGATTCCAAAATACCATAAATTTCCAAAAGTTAAAGGCAAATGACCTCTTCCACACGAACATCATCATCAGAATCCAGATTAAATACCTGCGGCTTGATATGAGCCCAACGGCCAGCCTTTATGAGGTCCTCCTCGGAAGCCTTGGGGGTGGCAATATTCATTTTGATGGCGTTTGGTGACAGAATTATCTCAGGATTTGGCTGGAAGTGTCTCTACCGAATGCATCTGGGATTCAGCGACCTGGCTGGCACATGAAGTTGTGCAAGGAGAAGGGGACCTCCGAAAAAAAAAAACACTTGGCCCCGTGCTTGTTGGTGGATCCCGGTCTCCACATGGTTCATGGTCGGATCAAGGTCCTGAGGGTAATGGATCGAGATTTCGAGTTTGGGATCTTAGCTTGCCAGACAAAAAGGAAGACACCCAGTGCATGAACAGAAAGGATTGAGTCCTGAAGTTCTTTCAACAGTTGTGCTTCCTTTTCATCATCAGAATCTGGTTCCACTTTAGCAGCAATCATCACATGCCCGATTCCATCTGTCAGGGTGCCACAACTCCAAGCCTTGCTCTGGGGTTCCTCCAGCCGCGACATTTGCACCCCCCAAATATATAAACGCAAGACACGGCCACTAGCTGGAACCCTTGAAACAAGATGGCTGTAGCCAAAGGTGAATTGAGCGCTGCTCGTGCGATGCTCGGTCCCCCAACAACTGGCCCAGAACCTGCTGAGGCAGGCTTGGAAACGTCGAATCCTGTCAAAGGAGCGGTGCCTGTTTCTGGAGCTGCTCGTTTGCATTCTACAGCGTGTGGAAACACACAGCCGGTCGAATTCTGACCGAATCAGACCTGGAAGGGCCCAACGAAATGCAACAAATTGGATCCTAAAATGGCCATGGTGGATGCCCCCCCAACCCGAACTAATAGTACGGGTTGATACGGGTAAAGTACGGGTTCAGTACGGGTTTGGTACGGGTTGCGGAAAACACGATGTCTTACAAATACACCATGTATTTGGGCCAAATGTACGGGTTAATACGGGTAAAGTACGGGTTCAGTACGGGTTACACTATGTTTTTGCTCTCCACCCGAACTTTTTTCAGCAAAGTGCACAAAAAGTTCAAAAAATAACTACACTTGTTGTTTCCATGACCACCCATTACCTCTGAATTGACAAAAAGTTCGGGTACAGACCCTTAACCCTGTGTATCCCTGTGTGATTTCTTTTCAATCCCACATTCAAAAGGATAATTGGGCAGGTTGATTGTCGGAAACCCCAAACATCAAGTAATGGTTCAAAGATGTTCAAAGGTTCAACCACCATGACCGTATATAGCTCAATCGCTGCCCAATTGTTTGGGCACAAAAGGTCGCCACTCGGGGGGAATATTCAAACCCCGGCAACACCGCAAGTACGTGTACACTGAAGGCAGGTCAACAAACATCCACACGTCAGATTTCTCCCACTCCATTTCCGCGAATGTCACCAGTGCCGGTGGCAAAGTACCCGGAAGCCCAGGTTGCCCATTGCAAGAAGCTTTCAAGTTCTCGACCATATCGAGGACTGCGCGGGCAAATCTCATGGGGTAGTGCCTCGGATTGGCAGCGGCATGAGTTGCATTTCAACACGAAAGTGCAGTATTCAAAACAAGAGTTCGTGCATCCGTTCGTGTATAGCTTCACCAAAACGACCCCCTATAATGTTGATGAATCACCTTTCAAGAAAGATATCAACGTCGTTCAAAAACAGTGCTAGGAACTCAGTTGATCGTAGCTTGGATGTGCCTTTCCAACGTTGTTTCCCATGTCGGTCTTGATAGTGCTCGACCGTTTTGACCTTTGTTTTTTCTGTTTTTTTCCATCCGACAAGCTTGCCCTTGTCCAAGTTCAGTATTTCACAGCTGTTGGCAAAGGCGACATGCCTTTTCGGGGTAGCTGAGCCGTAAGACCCCATCCACCAGCGCACTTCCTGCACCTCAATGGCGTGGCTTATATAGGTAAAGATTCTAAGTTCCCTTTGCTGGCCCATTTGTGAAATGCATTCTACTCAACTTGCACTTCAATTAATCTAGTGATTTCTATATACATGAAGCCAGACTAAAGCTCGGACTGCTTGAATACCACCTGTTTCGAAGATCGACTGCATAACTTCACGGAAAGCAGGGTAGAAGGGAAGAAGGGAGCCAGACGGTTGCTCCAAAATCCAGACCCCGCCCAAAGCTGTGCAAAGGAGTAGAAGGAGGCATGTCCTGCGAGCTGTGCCACATGATTCAATCTCAATAGGAAAAGGACAGCAGTAATGAAAAGTATATAGCATACATAGGTTCCTACTCTTGTGCCCCTCCTTTCAAGAAGTCGATTTGAGAGGAATACTGAGGGGTAGTCCGTCTTCCCAATAGACGTGCAAGCACTACGCATTGATGTGCCAACATTGACCTTACAGAAACTACTGCACTTTATTCCGAAGTGCGCCGCGAAGTCACCAGGGACCGCTCGCAAGATGCATAATGTGGCTAGCCTGGGCACCAATTGCAAAACAGGGCCTGGTCAGGCTAAGGCTTGCATATTACAATGCACTCTAAAAAATGAACTCATTTTATTTCATTTTGGGTGCTTGTTTCCCAATCATGGAAAAAGTTCAGGACGGGGTAGGTAGGCCAGTCTCAAAAATCCAAGTGTAAACTAACTGCTTGAAACAGACAAGAATCGCAAAACCACTAGGAGAGTTCAAGTCCATGAAGTTTGATTTGCGATGTTGGGGCTTCTGATTGTCTAGCAAATCGAAACGCGCAGACTTGTACCGAGCACTCTTCATAGCTCGTGTGAGGTTGCCGAGTCCCGCAAAGAATTCCAACCATTCAAACACCTGCATGGGACCAATCGACAGTTCAATCCACGACACTGGTTCCATATACAAAATGCACCAAGACTCAACGGTGTAAATGGCATAAACGAGAACCCAAGAATGAAGCGTTTATTTACCTTTGCCTCTGGGGAATCGTATGTCCAAAGGAGAAGTAGAACACAGAGCACAAAGTCCTGCAGCAAAGGCTCGGTGTGCGGGCGAGTGTCAGAGTCTATATACGCACATGCAGTTCAAAAAGAAATATGTCCCACCTTTGGGGCTCGCAGGGCCCTCAAGCGCCAAACCAAAGCATCCAAATGAACCATTGCTGGTCAGTATCGAGCTCCAGGAAGGTTCTTATGTAAAACCATGTTTGTATATAGCAGGATTCAAATTAAAGTCTATAGGGTTCAATACTGGGTTCAATCTTTATGGAGCGAGTCATTGGTTAGCGTCCAATTGCCTTCAAACACCCTCTTCCCACAAATGGCTGCAAGTTCCGGGCCGTGAAATGGAAAGTGCAACAGCGAGAGATTGCACGCCCAAGTGAAAGAAACCGAGATGCAAATTCATTCTTTTGTTTGTTTTGCATTTGACTTCCCATTGAAAGGCTCTTAGAAGTCTCACGCGCAAACAAGCCGGTGAAACCGTTCCGTTTCTTCTTCCAATCGCACCGCACTGCCCACACACGGCGCGAGGCCCTTGCCGAAGCCTTCCGCGCCATGAGCACCAAGGTTTGGCCTTGGCAAGGAGCAACGACACTACTCATAGAAGGGGAAAGGCTTTGGGGAGCAATCTGCAGAGAAAATCCAGCGCATCGGTCGATCCATCATGATCCTATACTTGCTTTAAAAAATAGAAATAAAATTGCCAGGGTGCATACCAGATTGTTTTCAACAATTAATCCATTGATGGGATCTCTTCAAGTGACTGTTTCACGCTTTGAAACGCGTATGCACGAACGGCGGTCTAGTTTTGAGCTGCGTCAGTCTTGAGCTGGTCGATATATCTGTGCTGTAGATGCTCTGCAGACTGGCCGCTGAGGAATCGAAGCTTTTGGAGGGGTAAGCAAATGTTCTTCAGGGCAAACTTCAGGTACATCACAACATGATCCCAAAAAAGACTGAAAGTTGGTTGATGGGTTTGGGCAACGCTCAGCAGCTCTAAGCCTGCAGAACTCACACCGACATTCCATCATCCCATGGCATCCCAGACAGTAAATATGGTAAATGTATCTTTCAAGATCTTTCAAGTATATATTTCTATAGTTTATTGCGCTACCATGCAAACAATATAAACACTGGTGGTAAACTTGGATTGGTTGACTATATATGTGTTACTGTAAAACACCGGGATGGTCTGGACATATGCCACTTCCTAAATGCGAAATCTGGCTGAGGGACTTGCAGTACCCCATTCAAGTTGTTGACAACTTGACCCCCAAGCATGCCTCTAACAGCTATAAAAGTCGCACCCGGGTGACATCGGTGATATCAAGGTGACGCTGCTGCTTCAGAGACAAAAAAATCCAAAGCAGCTTGCCCTGACATCCTGAGCTGAGTTTGCATCCCCAACAAATCCCTGTTCGTCGCCAAGTCGATTTCCTCATTGTCTTCGTGCAACTCATCCAAGTAGAGTGCCTGGGCTGACGACGTTGAAAGCTTTAAGAAGGCTAGGTGGCTCATCAAAAGGGGATTCCTGCGTGGGAAAGCAAAAGCTCTATGGGCTGAGCTGGGGACAGGTTACTAGCATCTGACCTGCCGCAATGGCTACCAGCATCTTGAAGACCCATGGACATTTGTATCGAGAAAACATATAGCTGGTAAAGTCTTTCCCCGAGGCTATGTGCTTCACCCCGCAGCGACATGTTGTCCAGTAGATGTTGAGCTTGCATGTCTTTGAGTCATACAGCTGTTCCCGGATTGTGGTTCTGTGTTCATGTGTGTCTTCTTTCATATACTTGAACTGCAGTGCGAACTCCTTCATAACGTAAATTTGTTGCGTGCTGTTTGTTGGTGTTTTTGGCACAGTCTCATCCTCAGTGTTGGCGTTCTTTGTGCTCTTGCTGTTGTCTTCAACCTTTGTCTTGGGGGTCTTGGTGGGTTTCCTCTCGGAGCTTTTGGCTTCAGCTTTGTCATTGTGTTTCCTCTTAACTTTGGCAGTGGAAGCTGAGGCTGCCGAAGGCCCTGATTTGCTGCCGACCTCCCACCACCAACAACCATGTTCGTAATCCCACTCCCAATCCGCACAGTACATCTCTTCCCACCCAGCAGGGTAGTCCTGAGATTCTGCGACAGCCTTTGACGAGGTCTTGCGTTTAGATGCTTTCACAGTCTCAAGATCTTTCTCAATGTCAGGGTTTTCTGTTTTCTCTTCTCCCTTCTTTCTCTTAGTGCCACTTTCTTCTGCTTTCTTCTGTCTCTGCCCTTTCTTATCGCTAGTCTTTTCTCCCTCCGTCTCAAGGCTCTTTCCTCTTCCCCTGCCACCCCGGCCTTTGCCACCCCGGCCACCCCGGCCCCTGCCTCTCCCCTTTCGATTCCGGCCCCCTTCATCCGGATTCGACTTTTGCTTGAAGCGCAGCTGCTGGTCCCTGCTAACAGCGTCCACCTCAGGCCCGCGCCAGAACGCGCGCAAACGGGAATTGTCTTAAGCTTACTTGCCAACACAATTGGGACATACGGTGACATACGGACACGGTGACATACGGATCTTAAAAGACGAAACACATCCCGCATCCCCCACCATTTCACAAATGAACCCACCTCAGGCTCTGAGTCAGTGAAAACTTCCTCACCGGTTGGCTTAGTCAGGTCTTCCTGGTCTTCCTTGACAGGTTCACCAGCCGGTTCATCTTTTGGGGCTGGCGCAAGTGATTCCTGTTTTGGGGCTGGATCCGTAGGTGGTTCGTTTTTGTGGGATGGATCTGTCGATCGTTCCTCTGGTGGGGTGGTGACTGGCTCCGTCTCAAGTGGCTTGGTCAAGTTCTCAACAGGTGGTTCGGCTGCTTGAGCTGGCCCCTCCTCCGAGCCAAACTGAAGAGTTGCTACGGGGTCCCTGCCAGGCTGATGCTTTTGCTGGTATTGTTCACGACGTTCGGCGACTGTAGGGCTTGGCGATGTGGTCGTAGGAACACGCTCCGCAGGAGTCGGGGCTTCAACAATGTCGATTGGGAGTGTCTCAACGTCGTCACCTGTAAAAGGCTGAGAGTCATACACAACCACCACTTTTCCTATACAGGGAACTTGGACAAGTTTACTCAGAAGGACTATAGACTAAATGCATGAAAATGCCTTCCCTATCCAATCACAAAGCTTTCTTTTTCAACACCCCTGCCTGAACATGGCTGGGCAGGAAGACTTGCCACAGGTTGTTGGATAGCAGTTGTAGACTTCAATGCCTTCTTGGCACGAAGCCTTGTCTTGGCACGATGAACAAAAGTTTGTCCCAAATAAATCAAAATTGAACCTGGGCGGAGAAAATCACACCAAAAGTATACTTTAGAAACTCAATGCTTTAGTATTGCAAGTGACTTCTCCAATTCCGCAAGGATCCTTGCGCGCTTCTCATCCACAGTCTCCTGCTTCCCACCTGGGGACGGAGCATTAGAACGAGAAAGCAGTTGATCGATGTTGATTCGTTTTTACCATCGAGGTTTGGTTATTAAACATTGGCTTTACTGAAATGGAGGCGTTCTAAACCTTCAAACTTGGTGGCCTCAATGACAAATCCCCAGCAATCCCCGGCCTCCAGGAGCTGGTGCTTCAGGAAGGGCTGCTGGTTCCGGCGCTTGAGGAGCGGGCTCGGCAGCACTGGGTTTGGGGACGCTGTTGGCCGAAGCTGATGGCTGCGCACCACCAGTCGCAACAGGATCATCAGCTTTTTCGCTAGCAGATTCCGATTCCAAGCTTTCTTCGTACGCATCTTCATCGTCATCATCCTGTTTTCGTGAGCGTGATTGGGCATTTTGACTGCGAGGGTGTTTGGTTTTCCTGAAAAATATCACAGCCTTGTTGCGATCCCCATACAAAGGTAAACGGTTTGCAACATGAACATGGCAGGATTGTTTAATAGACAGTCCTCGGAAGCTTTGTCCCCGTCGTTGGCAGCTTCAGCCTTCTTCAGCCGGATCTTCTCTCTAATGGCATCGGCTTCCGCCTCAAACAGGAAAGCCCTATATGGACAAAAAAATATCGCACACAATTACAATGGAATCAATATCCCACAAGGGTTTGCAAAGTTTTTGACCACCAATCAAACTGATAAAAAAACAAAAAGGTGTTGCAGCTTTTGAGCAAAGGTGCTTGGAGTGTAGGGTCCAAAATCAAGCAAAGGTTTTGAAAGGCTTCTACCTGCGTCACAGCGGTATTGACTTTTAATATAGTGGAAAGCCAAAAAAACGTGTATGCGAAAGTGTTACCAATGTAAGATTGGGTTTACCACACAGGATCTCGACCCTTAAACATGGATGTGTGACAAAAATATACATCCCGCCTTGCTCAGCTCATGGCGGCGAACTTTCATTTTGATGAACCCCAAAAGCTTCCTGATGTGCCACGTGTCTTGCTCCACATTGTGTAGGTCCCCAGGCTCCAGCTTGTTCATTGTCAAGAGCATGGTGATTTCCGCTTGGGTTGCTTCTACTGGTATGATGGGTCGGTGATCCGTCACGGCCATCCTTGTCAAGAGTGGTGACAAGATCTCCTGATTCATAATGCACGTTTTGATATCCTCACACCGTTTCCCGTCGGACAGGTGCAAGAAGCTCTTTCCAGTGCGCAAGCGACCCCGAACAGTAGTATCAGCATCCCACTCTCCGGCCATCCCCTTGACATCAAGCAGGGGTCCCTTCATCCGTTTTGACGACTTCATTGGGTCAGCCATGGGCAAGACACTAGTGAAGGCAGTGCCTTCACAAAAAGGATGGGGTGATTGGGCCAAATGCCTTTAGGTTCGAGGTGGTTCAACCAAGGTGCCCAAACACCATGAAGCCATCCAAATCTGACCCCCTGGCAGGACTGAGAGACCGGGCTGGTGCTTCACATTCTCGAAGTCCAGCATGATCAGCATGGAAAGAAACCGTGCGAGCGCGGGGCAGAACGGTTGAAGTGAGGTCAGAGAGTCAACCGTGGGTTTTGGAAGGACATTCATGGCCATTGAAATCCATTGAACCTAGTCGCACCGCCTCACCTATCATTGAGGCCTACATCCATTCCTGAATATTCGTGATCAATCTCCATACGACATGACTTTTGTGTTTGATCTTGGAAGTTTCATACATCAATACCTTCTCAGACCATGTCAGAGCCATTGAAAGGCTCTGGATGAGGAAAACACGAGGTTTTCCAGGAATACCCGATGTATGCCTGCATGTGTCAGAAAACACGAGGTATTGGTTTTGACCCTGCAAATTGTTAGGGTCTGGGTGTACTAGGTATATATATATGTTTGATTTTTAGATAACAAAAAACAATGTACATGTGTTTTTCCTTTGTTTTGTTTCTTTTTTTCTATGTACATCTATAGATACTATTGTTGTTTACTGCTGCACTCCTGGAAACTGGTGCTGTTGGCATGTGGAGCTTGGCAAATCTTCGAATTTGGATGGTTTATCACGTGTCATTAAATGCTCCCTGTAGCAGAATGGCTTCACATCCTCGTGAATTCAACCAATCCCTCATCCACCGGAGCAGGATCAGCGATTTCGAGGCTCAGGTGGCCGCACAAATGCAGGCGAGCGCCCAGTGACAGGGGATCACGTTCATCGATGGTCCAAAAGGGGTTGACACATTGCAGCCCCTACCTACCCCCCAAATAGAAAAATAGATCCCCCGTAAGAATGTATTGGGAACCCTTTTTATCTATTTGGGGGACCACGTTTTGGGACCGTTTCGGCAACACGAAAGGTGACACCAAGTGTTGCCCACTTTATCAGCTCGATTTTCACGTGGAGCGTTTCACGTCGTCACTGGTCTTCATTGGTCTTCTTATGATGTCTAGCTGTATTTTTGGGAATCGGAATCGTCATTTGCCCCCAGGATGGGGCTCCCTGCAAATCCATAGTTGACTCAAAGACCAAGGGATGTTGATTTGTGCAGTGCCAAGGCACCATGTATTGGTTTGCATGTGGTTTGCTGGGTGGTTTCTTGGGTTACTTGAGCTCGAGTGCTTTTTACTGACCCCGCGCTCCCGCCTGTCCCGCCTGTCCAAGCCTGGAAAGCACAAGTCCTTCAGTGAACAGCCCGGCCCCGGTGAACGTCTTCTGCCATGGCGATGTTTTGCTCGTGCTGCGCTGCCTCGGAAAACGTCGGTGGGGAACCGCAGACCGTGCGCCGCGCAGGAAGTCAACGCGGGGGTGTTGGATGGAATTCGATCTCTCAGCGTTTAGCGGACCCGACTTCAAGTGCCCTAGAACAATGGGACATGAATGGACAGGACCGTACTTGTGCCCATTTTCGAATCGACTCCGAGCCTGGGATTCTGAATTCTGTGGGCTGTTGGTGAGGACTTGAATGAAAACAGACGGCACCTTGAAGCACTGATTGCGCTATACTTGGTTGGCTTCAGAGTGTTTGGGAAAGCGGAAGTTATTTTGAAGAGGCAACCCTCCCTTGACCTAGATCCAATGCACGTGCCTGGATACAATGTACAAGCACAACCATGTTGGAGAGTAGACGGTCATTGAATTGGCTGTCAAGCATCCTTTTCAAGTGAGGTGCCGAGAAAGGCTTCTTTCTAGAGCTTTTTTCAGTGTCATCAAACGTCCACAAATAGGAGCTTCTTGGTGACCTAAAAGCCCTAAAAGAACCTGGCCGACCTCCGTTGAGAATACGGTGGCTGGGATGGGTTTTGAGGGGTCAGTCCCTACCTGCCTTTTGAGGATATAGGGGTAGGATTTGTAATTGAACGGCATGGTCGCCAGATAGGATCTCACCAGATATGGTCTTTGATGACAATGGACAATGCTTTTGCAGATGGGTTTCAATCAGTATATGTAGGATTATGCCTTATTACCAGCAACCGCCGGCAAAAGGCTATGTAAAAAACGGCTATCACTTGAGTTTCTATCGACATCAGTCCTGCCACCAGTCCTGCAACCTGCTTTTTGGCCTGGTTGGAGGGATATGGGCCACACTGCCACACCACTTGATGGCCACTCCACTCATCTCGATGCCCAGCCTCCAGCTCTCTAGTGACATCAGGCTTTGAGGAGGTGGCCTCCGCAGCACCTGCCCCAGTGCCACTTAAGGAGAGCCATCGATGCTGATGGCAAGCTGGGAGGGTTTTGGGGGGGGCAACGTTTAGGAACCAAACATCTCAGATGTTGATTTCTTTCAGATTTTGAAGAGAAGGATCTTGGTGGATTTCATGACTTGCAGGTGGCCAAGTGGCCTGATTCCCTAAAAAACACCACCGGACGGGTTTGTTCCAGGGTCGACCGGATGACACCGGTTTGCTGAGGACTCAGAAAAAATGTGTTCCTGGTTTTCTGAAGGTGATGGTTTAGTTTCCCCATGGATGAATCCCCTTCTGCGGAATATGCTTTTTTCCTCCAGGTTCCTTAAGCAAATCCAAAGTTTGGTACAAGCTTCGAGGTGTTTCCTTCACACCGGGCCCACATGGAGCAAGTGCGGTTCCAGAGAACCTGCTTCGAGGTGTTTGTTGTGAAAGCCAAGGCTCCAAGCAGGTGAATAACAAATACCCTTTGTATATAGGATTACTGCAGTCAGTCGACCGACGAGAGGTGTTCATAGTGATATATAGTGATCCACCTACTAGACTTTATGTAATTGTCCATGCTGTCATATGCATGGTCCCACTCCAGCACAGTGCTTCCCAATGGGCCATCGCTACTAGGGGCGGGTCCGGCCCAACCTCTTCCTCTCACTGCGGGGCGCGACCGCTCAGTGCACCGCCCAGGAGGATCCAGCGCCGGAGGCGGTGATGAAGTCCCCGGTGCCCGAACCCACGGAGACCGAGCCTGCGGAGGTCCAAACCGAAGCATCCAAACCAGGGGGGGTGGAGAAGAAAGCGTTTGGGCTCCAAAGTCTGGTAGGTTGACCTATAGTATATCCTGGTATGTCAACCAAGGTTTGGTCAGAGGCAAACGGAAGGGTAGTGCACACAAAGGGTTTTGCAAAAACCTATTCTACTAACATCGTGGAAGGCGTGGGACATTCGTAGAACCCAAGGCTATTCGTGGACAGTTCGTGGAATGGTGGGCCAGTAGGAGAACTGACTGCAACGAAATTCCAGAAACCTTCGCAGAACTTCGTGGAATGTATTTTTGATGCACTAACTTCGTATAAGCGATTTTTGCTGACCCCCTTTCTCCACACCCCCTCCATTTAGCCTATATTTGGGTTTTGACCCACATCCAGAAGTTTGCAAGTGGTGGACAGTTCTTGTAGCAGAGCTCTTTTGTAGGAGGGTCAGATTCCTCGACCATTGGAGAGAAGGGACAACCACGAAGTTCATACATTATGCCTGTCCGTATAATCTATTATATTTACCTGTAACAGTCGGTAAACAATTTGTATTACATTTTTTCGAGAAAGGCCTTTAGTTACTAATCGTCATCATCCATGGCAATGGGATAGACAAAAGTCATACTCGTGTTACATGTTCATGTTTCGCTCTATTCAGCCTTTTTCAGCCATTCAGCGCCCATGGCCGACAACTGACATCACCGAGGCTTCAGTGACCTTCAGCTTTGAACTGCCCGAGGGCGGTGTCAAGGCGGGCGTCTTTTGGGAGGATGCTGGAGGTGTCAAGATGTCAGGTTGCGCTATCGTGCGTGCTGTACTTGAAGGATGGAGATGGGAAGTTGTAGGAATAAGTTGTACTGAATACCTCAAATCAAGCTGCTCATCCCACAATTTTTCCATACAGACTTGAACCAGTCCCACATGTCATATCATATCACTGATCAGTTGATCCTTGACATTTCCGGAATGCAGAACTTCTTTGGACAGCTGCATTCGCTGTTTGTTTTTGCTCGTTTCTTTCCTGAGCTCACTCAGCATCCGATGCTCCCGATGCCGGAGTGCCCAGCATATGTGGCACCCGATGGGGCCAAAAACCGATATATTATACATACAAGGATGCTATTTACCTAGCACTTCCAATGGGTGCCCTGTCTGGGAGACCTACTGTATAAGTACGGTAGGGTTGTCCATTGGCGACCCATTGGAAGCAGCTGGTAGGTGGAGGCCATCGCAAGTAGATTGGAGGCCATCGCTACGAACAAGAAGCTACTAATTCAATGCATTTCTTTGCACATGGAGCTCACGACTCCGAGCGCGGAGGTCCCAAGGATTTCACCGCGGCGTCGGCGGATGGTGCTTTCCACCGCCGGCTTGCCTACGTCCTTCAGCCATGAAGCTCTCACACTGGAGGTGTGACGGCCGCCGGCCTCACCAACTTGTGGGACAGATGTGGCTTTCCCTTGAAGTCCTCACTACTTCAAGAGCACGAGAGCTTCTTTGCTGCATTTGCGAGGCGGCTTGATCCAACACTTGTCACACTTGATGCAGCTGGTCCACAATTTCCAGCAGTGTCCTTCTTCAGCATCGGCCGTGCTTTCCACCATGTCCTGCAGGACAGCTTTCAAAGGCAATTCAGGGGAGCCCGCATAACGCTCAGCATTTTTCGGCTGACCTCCTCATGAGCGGAGCCCGCCTTCATTCTCCTTTGCTACAGCCTGCGCTTGATAATATTTTTTGAACAGCTCGCAATGGTGCTCTTCAGCCTGATGGCTCTTCTGAGCGGGCTTGAAAATCCTCCCACCGTTTAGCTACCATGCTTGGGCCGCCGAGAGGAGGCGGGTGGGACCGCCGTCAACCAGGTTTGCACCGCCGCTGGCCGCTGGCAAGCTGATCTCGGCATGCTCTTCATCCGCCTCATCTAGTTCATCAAGGATCTCCAAGGGGGCATTCTTCCTTTGGCGTGGCCGAGGCCATGGCATGCCATGGCCTGTGCCAATTGGTGCTGCCAGGCTCGGCTCACCCTTGATCTTGAGGCTTTTGACAGGGACATGACACGCTCTCAGCCTTCTCCACTACAACCTTGGCCAAGGTTGTGCCACAGATCTGCAAGCTCAGCGCCCTTCATGCTGCCCAAGCATTTGCTTTCGGCCCCGTTGTGGGGAACCTTCACATTGATGACCTCCGGTGACCGGCCTTCAAAGGCCTCCAGTGGCCCACGCCCGGACCTTGGACTGATTCGCTCTCTCTCTCTCTCTCTCTCCCCCTCCTACCCCTTCCTTCTTTGGGGAAAACATGTGTTCCAATCCAAGTGAGCCTGACTCGAAGATCGGTCACCCGTTGTCACCCTGTGACCATGTCTTCCACGTTGCTCGGAGTGAGAAGCACGCGTTGGTCACACCTCGCGTCGCTTCAGTCACAGTCGTTGTGCCATGTCATCGACCGATCCGGAGCCCCATAACTTGTGGAAAAAGGTGACGCGTTGGAAGATGAACCACATGATGGAAGCTGATAAAGATTGGTTTAGTGGAGGACACTTCTCCTCCGAAGGTCCATTTTTCAAAAAGAATATGTTAAGTAAAGAATATCAAAAAAGGACGTTAGGTAGGGCCCCAGGAAATTCCAGCAGAGATGGGATTTGAAAATCCTTGTGCCTAAGGTATCAAGACACGTAGGCGCCAGGATTCAAAAAACACGTTAGACTACAGGATTTCACTAAAGCTGCAGGATTTCATAGAGATATTGGAGAGGACGCTTTTCGTACACAGTTTTTGTCAACCTTTTGCTGTGGCCGTGTTTGTCGTCAATTCCATTCATTGCAGCATTTGCTTACAGTCTCTTCTCGGCTGATAGAAACATACGCTGTATATACAATATAGGATTGCAATCAATTTAATCAATTGAGGGCTTGTGTATGGGTAATCACGTTAATCAAGTTAAATGTAAACAATGTTGAAGGCACATCTTTTTGAGGGCGACCAGCTAAGGTAGATAATTACCCAGGATTTAATTAAGGATTTGATCAGCCCGAACTCCTTGTTTTTTCCTTGGTTCCCAACCCTCTGGGGCACATTGGTCCATAGGATTTTTCTACAAACAACTCCTTAGAAAAAGATTAAAAAAAACTAGGGCACCGCTGAAAAACTATAAAGTCACTTGGTTCGGTAGGATTTTAATACGTAAAATCCTAGGGATCTACCTTAACTGTCGGTAGCAAGGGCTATCTTTATTTTTCATGGATCTCCGGCTTCGGGAGTCAGTGAGAATCTCTTCGGAGGGAGGGTCCCCGGAAAGTTCGGCAACAGGAAGCATTGCCGAACAACCATCGAACACCTCTCCTTCTCCTATGTTTAAACTGGTTTTGGTGGACAAGTGGTTCTCTATTTTGCCTATGGGGTGAAATCCCCTGCTTGAGCACGTTTGTTTTCCCTCCCGGTTCCTTATTTACGCAACGTCCATACGTAGCCGGACACCGCCTGGCCAAGACGCCACGATCCTCAAGACAGCTTCGGCCCGAGGACATCGTGGTGTTCTCGAAGCCCTTGGGCTTGGACTTCTACAAATCTGCTTCCCGGCGGTGAGTGACATGGGCCAGCTTCGGTGACATGGGGTACCGGCGCGGAACGAAGTGACATGGGCGGCGTCAGCGGGGTGTCCCGGACAGATGTTTTCAGCCCTCCAGTCCGACCGGATCTGCAAGAAGGAGCTGAAGCAGACAACGAGCCGACAGTCGTTCCATGTTGTTCCACAACGAAGGACTGGGCCCTTCAGAGAATTCCAGAGTCCACCCCTGCCGAAAAAGAATGTTTGTTGACGCTCACTCTCGACTCCCAAAGAAAATGACCTCCATTTCGGTGTAAGCTGCTTGGGGTTGGGTACTTTTGGGGGTTCACTTCCCTTCATGTGGGCCAGGAGCTTTGTCGACGGAGTTGATTCATGTCGATTCGTTGGCTCGAAAGTCGCATCATACTCCTGGTGGGAGTAGACCGGGAGTCGATCGTGTTTCTAATTTGGCATGCTTCGTGTGGCCGAGCACCGTGAGTAAAGATTAAGATTAAGGATGACTCTATATATGTTAAATACAATATGGCATGTTGTAATTGCAAAGCACCATCCACAGTCATTCGAGCCGTGGCACACCCAACTTGCTTATTGATTCAGTCACCGCTACAAAAAATACACCCTGTAATTGACATGCAGCTCAAATCCTCGGATTCTACAAATCGCTGCTGAAGGCGCAGCATGTTTCTCTCCTTGCCTGGCAATCATGTTGGGAGGAAAGGTCTCAAACCTCGTCATCCATTTTTGTTTGACTCATAGACTCTTACCACAGGCATCTGCCGCGTTCCGTGGCATTTAGAGGCCCAACATCCAACCCAACCTCGATCTAGACTAAGAACACCTCAAATGGACCTGAATAAATGCGTTCTGAATGGGCACCGGTGCATGTGCCCTGAGATCCCCTTCACCGTGAAGCGCGTGAAGCCTGATTGCGGAAAGGAGGTGGCAGACGTCCAGCCACAATGGGTGTGCCTCGGAGAGTGAGAGCAGTAGAGGATCAGAAGCTGAAGCGATTGGGTTGACTGAAGGGGTGGCAAAAACAACGAGAGAAAGACAATTATAGACAAGACAAAAGTCACAAATTATATATATGAATTATGAATATGTATGACATAGTTAATTTCAATAAAGGACGCATAAAGGACACATATCACGAAAGGTAGCCCTTTAGGGGATACCTTGAGTTTGTCTTGCGAAGCAAGTGTTGGGACGTCCGGGTCTAATAATTGATCGCTCAATTCAGACCCCCCCCCCCCCGCCCCCTTGGAATTGATTTTTCAATACAGACCCCCTCCCCTCCCCTCCCCCCCTCTAAAATCAATTCTCTCCTGGAGAACATCTTCGTGAGCCTCTCATGATTTCAGGATAGTTGAAACCCTCTTGAACATTCAGAAAGAGTGAATATGAAATTCTAATCACGAAAGGTGTTCCCCGAGGGGATACATACCTAGAGTTTGTTTTGTGAAGCACGTCAATTCTCTCCTGGGGAGCGTCTTCGTGAGCCTCTTATGGTTTCAGGATAGTTCAAATCCTATGATGTTCCGATTCAATGCTCACCGATGATCTGAGCCATGGGGCAAGTTTGTTTTCCTAAGAATCTTTTTGAACATTTCGAGAGCATATGTTTGAACATTTAGAGTGCATATGAACATATATTTACGAAAGGTCGCCTCCGAGGGGATAAATCACCATGTCGAACATTGCATTTTTGTTCCTGCCTCTCGCGTTCTCTTCTCTTCCCGCTGTCCTACCTTTCGTGTCTCCCTCCTCTCAAGTACTATTCTGTCATACAAGACCTTGAGGGGAGCTGAATGTTGGAATGGTACCCCTTGTCTCTACTAAATCATGCCCAAACCTTTCAGGATAGTATAGCGGTTCGTTTCATTGGTTACAGTATATTGTGGTATCAAGGAGTTGATTGATTTGATAGTGAATCTATGTGTCGTGCGCTGAAGTTTGGCCGCACCGATAGTTTCTATAGTCAGTGCATAGAACCCAGTTTAAACACAAAGTGTTACCAACATTGGTTTGGTGGGTGCCCTTTTCCGAGCTCACACCAAAACCACATAAACCCCATTTGAGAAGGAGCTGTGTGGTACTTTCGGGGGCTTTGTTGGTATCGCCCCAGAGGATGAAGACCCCTGTGAGCTCTTGGCTGGAAAGATTGGCCGAGCCAGGCTTACGAGTCATGTATCTTTGGAGTGGAAAAGCACCTGTTGGTACGGGGCCATTGGTTTGTTTCATGAGCTTTTTCTAAGGCCATTAGCCGCCATGATCTACTCCCATCATGTCGCGTGCGTTGGAGAGAGTGTGTGTGTGTGTGTTTTCGATGAAGGGGGGTCGTGTGCGTTGCCAAGTCGTCTCGCGGCCAAGGCTGAAAGAAGTGGGTGGGGAACCTATGAAGGATGATTTGAAGGATGCGATGGCCACTTGGGATTGACCTAGACATGATACACAGACCTGACACCTATTCCAAAGTAGGTGAATATGCCAGTCCAATGGAGTGCTTCAGTGAAAATTAACCATGCCGGATTCACTTTTGCACCGCGCTGGTGCCCAAATGCCCGAGACATTTGCGGATCATTCTTTCTCCGGCCATGCCAGTAGTTGCATGCAATTGCTAATGGCATCTAATGGCCACTTGAAAACAGGCCCATGTTCGATCAAGACGGAATTGGGTTGTTCACACGAGTTCACATGTAACAGTGTAACACGCGCTTGGTGTGTAACGTCTCAACGCTACCGTCATGCCAGAGCCCGGCACGGGCTACACCAGAAGGACTTCCCACGTTTCTCCCAGCTGCGGCCGCTTCGACCAGAGCCGCTGCGCTTCTCGCGGGCGCGAGCGCCTCGAGGCTCAACTGGTGAAAGCGGTCCGGCACCTCCCACAGCGGAAATGAGGCGCTGGACCTTCAGGGCTCCCCACGGTGGAGGTGTGCTGTATGAAAACCGTCCATATTTGGTGTTCAGTGTTCGAAGACCGGGTTTCGGAAAGGAGGGGAAGGAGGGCGGTGGCGGTGGTTCTGAATCTCGGAAGATGCGGGTGTTGGGGGAAGTGACGAAGCCTGGTGAAGCCCTATCGTCAATAATGGCTGCACCGTGCTTGGTAAAGATTGCTTGGTAAAGACATGAAAAGACACCGTGCTCGGTGGGTGAGGGACACCGTCGCAGCATGTCGAAACACGCTGATTTGCGCCAGACAAGTTGTGGGACGGGACTGACATACTAGTAGCTGGTGGTTGGTGGTTGATTTCAGGGGGATCGATGATCAAGGTCAATGAAGGTCCATGATCATTGCTTAAATTGCTCAGGTTCATGGTCTTTTTGGGGTCCAATTCCTCGCATTTCCAAGGTCCAAGACCATAATATATATATATATCCATATATGACCATATTACACAGCTATTTAGCATTGTTTATATAAACCAGGACCTTCAAAGTGACCTCTTCCTGCTTCGAGGTCCTGGTGTGTATATATATATATTATTGTCATGTATATATAACTAATATATGTAATTATAATATATATATATTAATCTGTCTATTTATATATTATTGATCCCACGATGCTTAAGAAGGCCGAAGATCCTGCGCCACGTAGTGCCTGAGCGAGACATGATGTTCTGAGCGAGGGTGTTTCGTAGTGGCCACCACGTCCACAACGAGTAGCATGGCCGGGTCCCTTTCACAGTTCTTGGATGGAATGAAAGAGTTGCCCTTAGGCAGCAGTTATTTTGGAGTGGCTTTCTCAGCTCAGCAGTTATGTACAACAAAAACATCTACTTACCGCCATAATAATGCGCACAAACAAGATTACGTATACTCCATATCTACCTACCCAGTCTTACTCTTTGAGGATCTAGAGGTTTTGTGGCCTTTTGGACATGCAAAAGCAGAGGGCCACTTATTGTGCCTGATCATTTCGGCGTGAAGGGACGGGCTTCCGTTCCATTGGTCCATCGGCGCCCTTCTGAAGTCCAGCACAGCTTACGAAAACAATCATCCTTTAGGGTGAACAGTGGCAAACAGTTTGACCATCTATCCGTGGGTGGATGAGACAATCGGCTCCAAACACACACTTGATTGGACGTTCTTTATTGTATGTCCATCAGCAGGTGGACAGCCTGGGATTGGGTCATGTGACTCCCATAGACTTTTGCCGATGTAGCCAAGCTACACCTCACGGCAGCGTGTGCTGAGGGCGTGAGCACAAGACGAAGGGAAGCACTGTTTTGAAGTCAGGAAAGCTGGTGGAGCACGGCATGAGAGTCTTCTATAAGTGACCTTCTCCTTTTTTACCTATGAGTGACCTTTATAGAAGCATCAATTATTAGGTACAGGTGTGTTTCTATGGCACCATGGTGGGCTGAGACTGAGAGATTCCCTGACCGGTCTAGCCATGGACATGGAAGGGTTACTCAGGGAACACCTGCAAAAACAAAGGGTTGTGGTGAAACAAGTGGTGGTGGTTGTGGTTGTCGTCCTCGTATGTCCTCGTCATCGTCGCTTTGGCCGTCGCCACCATCATAGTGGTTGTGGTTGTTGTTGCTGCTTGTGAATGGTCCATGGTGGCTGGTTGATGGTTGTATAGGTGAGTTGTGGTTGTTGGCTGTTGATGATGGCGGCTATTCCCTTTCCCTACCCTCATAGCTATACATTATGATACCCCAACTCCCTGAAGTGAACTCATCAAAACATGAACACTCGACGAAGACCCTGATGGATGGTTCTCAAGCTCAGAGCCTGCAAACGCTGGAGCTGGTAGGATTTGGGTGCGTCCCAGCAATCCAGAGCAATTATCAGAAGATACACATATGTGACAATGTGTGAGCATGTGTGTTTGTATGCATGTGTATGTATGTATGATTCACCAAAATATCATAAATGTAGCAAACTATGATTCTGATAGATAAGTGTAGCAGCCACAATAATCGTGATGATGAGTCAGAAGATCCTCGCCATGCCTGCCGAGTGACCTTGTAACTTCCTACAAGCCATCCTTCTTGCAGCTTGAAAATCAACCCTTCGCAGAGCAGAGCGCCTCGGTCAGCACGCGACACCTCCTTGCTGTCCGAGACTTGGCCAAGAAGTGATCTGAATTGTAACTTGCAGTATCTATCATTGTCTCCTTTGCAGTATCTACTAGTGAAGGAGATTTGGTCAATATGACTCCCCATCGTCTACCTGCAAGTGCTGCTAACAAACAGCCGGATTTGTGTATTTTACATGCAGGACAGACCAGTTGACAAATACAAGATAAATAAGTAATGCCCTTCAGCATGTTCAAAGGGACAAGTATTTGATGCTAGCAGGGGGAGCTGAGGGAGGCTTTGGTGTAGCGGCTCGACCCCCCCCACAACTTCTGACCTGACCAAGCTGACACGTCCACCTTTCATCATATTGTATTCTTTCTTCCAATTTCCTGGCCTTTGGCTTGTACTTTGCGGAGAACCTGTCACCAATCCCTTTTCCGTCCTTCCTTTGGCTTGTACTCCCTTACCATGAATTCCAAGACAGATGGTCCACGACGTTTGAATTTGGTTGGCCGGGTTTCGGACCTGAAGCTGCCTGACACGCTGACTTGACGCAAAATGCACGGACCTGTTTGAGTGGATTCGAGGTCGACTACCAGGTACACCACGCACAGCAGTTGGAGTCGAATCTTCGGTTCTCGCCTTGAAATCGAAATCACCGCGGTTGGCGGCCTTTTTCTGGTGTAGTTCCCCATCACGGTCAGCATGGGCCCCTTGAAACTGTTCCGAAGACAAGGGACAGATCTGGATTTTTCGGTGAGCTGAGGCAACTCTGCAAACAACCTTTCAGCACGCGGAACCCTGTTTGAATCAATCTCTACAGGACCATACAGGACCCCCATCAGAAGGGGCCACACAACAAGTTCCATTGAGTCGCGCACCTGTATAAGTTTTATTCTATAAGTGTTTGTTTTACCAATCTTGGGAGTTTCTCCTGAGATGCGGGAGCTTCAGGGCAGAAATCCGAACACAAACCTGGGCCTGGAACATCAACAATTCAAAAGGCGTGCAAGTGTGTCCAAAGACTGCCAGGCCCACAACCAAGACATCGAGAAGAAGCTCAGCTTCTTGAACTCTCGAAGGCGGTGGGTGACATGAGTGACCAGGGCACTTCTCACAGATGGCATCGAACCTTCGACCCCGCGCCGAACCCGCGCGGTCAGGACGGGCGACGAGCCGTGCGAGGGCGCCAGCTGGAGTCAGGAGCTGGACGCCTGGGAGCCCAAGGGGAGCGATTTCGGATGGCACTGCACTCATTTGCACTCGATCCTTTGAAGTCATGGCAGTGGAGTTGGGCCGCCACTTTCCATGATTTCAAGGAGTCAAGGAGCATAGGCACGGTGATTGTTCTCACGAAGTGGCTATGTCCCTCATGAGACGGGGGTTGCAGGTTTCCTTGGGAAGAGTGCCTTTTCAATGTATGTACTTGTATGTGCTGATTTTTTCTAGGTAACCCCTATGAAAGATGGTGTGGTAACCTGAGAGTAACCTGAGAGCATTCAGAAGATGTACACCAAGGCGGGGCAGCTCAGGAGAGATGCCCTCACCACATGTGGAAGAACTTCCACAGCACCTGAGATTTGAGATGATCATGATACACCTGGATCTTCGAAACGGCACAAATAATTGCCTTGTCAAGAGAAAAGGACGAAGGACGGCGTTTGTTTCTTGTGACCAGCAGAAACCGGCAGAAACCCAATAGAAATGGCGCCTCTTTAGGTTTCCCCACTCAACAAGCGCGCTCCGATCCGCGGCGCTCGATTGATGGAGGTTTGTAGGTAAGAATAGATCGACATGTATTTGTACAGGTTTATTTAGGCTTCCAAACATGTTAAATCACGTTATTCAATTTGCGTGTTTAGGCTTCCAAACGTGTTTGCAACCCCTCAAATCGGTATTGTCTTTTTGTGATGGCGTCTTTTCACTGAAAAATGTCTCCGGTAAAAATGCGTGCCGTTTGAAGATCCTGGTACTCGTGCATATATATATATTATATATATAAATACTATATATATATATATACTGTATATATTATGTTCATTGACTTCACAGGACTCAGGACCCTCCAAGTCACCAGTGGAGGCCCAAAAATGGTTTCGCGCCCGGGAGGGAGGACCACGGACATAGCGGCTAGAGTCGGCTAGACCGGCGCGGCCGGGGACTGTGGCCAGATGATTTCTGTAAGGGAGAGCCCCAACAGCAAACTGCTTGCGAAAGAAACATGAAAGCGTGTAACGTCAAACGCTCCAACGTCCGACTCCAACATGTTCTTGACTCGACCTGTGGAATGGACCCTAAAACCGGCGTCTGGATGGACGATGAGTTGGCTTCTCACACGGCCCCGTTCCGCTGTCGTGCTGTTCGTTGGCTTCACTGAGGCTGTGAAGTACGACGTGGGGGAGCTGAAGGAGAGACGCAAGACCGACCGACCGGTCTAGCGTCCACAGGGATACCCAGGGCGGCTGGAGAAGGAACGAAAGAGACTGAAGCATTCATATACATGCCAGGGCATCCAGGCAAACCACTGACTATAGCTGGGAGTCCCAGTGGTTCCCAAGACTAACACCATAGACCTAATTAGAATCCCTGGTTCCTTATATATTGGTCAAAGATGCACTGGGTGACATACCCTCCCACCAACAAACATGAAAGTGGACAACTCCCAGCGGATGTATGCGGACTTCACGTTTCTTCCAGCACTTCTCGTTTTCTTCTTTCAGGTTTCGGGTCACCAAATTTGGGTCACCTGAAACAGGATCAAGATGGTTACCTGGTGAATTGGCACAAACTGTGAAGGTTCGGACCGTTTGGATCGTGGAGATGCCCACATGGACAGCGGATGGTGAAGGGCCCGCTCCAAAGGACTTGCTGAGCGGAGCCAAGAGCGACACGGCACACGTGAAGCGGATCGTTTTGGCCTGTGAGCGGGACATGGAGGAGCGGACGGAAGCCGAGGGAAGGTGGGCTGGGTAGCACCAGCTGATGTTTAAAGATCATTAACTATATATAAATGTTACATTTCTATACATGGCAAGTCTATGTTCACTGCGAGCTAGGAACTGCCAGTTTTTGCCCAAATGGATAGCGTTTGCTGGGTGTTGCGTTGATTCTTGCACTGGTTGCAGTCCAAAACCAAGGACGGTGAGTGGGGTGCACCTTCGACATGGTCACGGGCAGAGCAAGAGAACTCGATCACCTCCAACATTTTGACTCTTAAAACCTATACTGTATATTAATTGTGTTTCCTTCATTCAAGCCTCATTCCCCCCATGGCCCCCGCATAGCAGCAGACCTGTTCATTCTGGGGTCTCAAGTGCTTGGGCTTTGCTAGCTCCAGGAAATTGCATTTTGAGTTTAAGATGTGTGGATTTGAATATAAAATCGCGCTTCGCGTAGACTAAGAGTATCGCGTAGACTAAGAGTATCTTCACGATCTCAATTAACATCAATCAATTGTGATAGCATAACCCAGGACCCCCAAACTGATCTCTTTGGAGTCTCTAGGTGACCTCTTGAAGCACTTAGAGGCCTCATTCTGGGATCTCAAAAGGTCACTTTGAAGGTCCTGGACGGTACACATTGGGAGTGTTTGGTACATTTGCCGTAACACTCACCGTTGAGTTTGACGAATGTCCGCAGGACTTCACTGCTGCCATGGATGCGGTCAACATCGACCTGGATGAGATGAGAGCCAGGGTCCGGATGCTCGACCGGGCGGCTAAGAGGGTGGGTTTAGAGGGTCCAGTCATACCTTCTGAGGAGGTACTTGGCAGGCGTAGGGACTGGCAAAACACAGGACGAGAGACACAGGCGGTTTCCAATGGGCATTCCAACCAAGAGCCTCCATAAAAGGGGCCACCTGCGACGTTTCAATATTGGCTAAGCCTCCGGAAGCCTCCAGAGGAGACCTGTTGGAAGGTTTCTGGAAGATATGGTGCTCAAAACCCTGGCAATCTAGTTCGCCAAACGTTGGCAACGATGGACAACTGTTCATCCCCAACGAAGGACAGTAGATCTACTGTTGGATTTGTTCAACCCTCCTGTCCGACAGCGACCCCTCCTTCAGACTGAGTTGTACCAATGGCTGACACGGCGGGCGGCCATCCAGCCCTGGCCTGTTGAAACGTGGAGAACCTGCAAAAAGCTCAATCCTTTTGCTGAATGGGTTTCCACACCAAAGAAGAATAAGTGGAAGAAGCTAATCTCTAATTGTCAGGGATCTCCGGCGTCAGGACCCCTTTGCCGCGGAGCAGTCTCACAAATGACCTGCGCGCGTATGACGAGCGCCAGACCTATCCCTATCTGGTAAACCTAGCTATGTTCTAGATATTTCTGGGCTTGTGGCTTAGCCTAGGGCTCCAAGTGCCTCCTCAGATGGTATTTGGACCCTCTAAACCCACCCCAAACACCTTCTTAGAAGGCCCTTGGAGCCCTAGGGTTAGTGTACTTGCACCTCAAGCCTGCCTCGAAAAGCTTTGGGAAGTCTCTTTGCACGCCAGGCGGGTTGTTCTTTGTTTCGCTCATCAGCACATGTGCTTTTGCGGGCATTTGGCGAGGGTGGTTCAATCTAAATGGGATGTTCCTAGTGGTTGTCCTTTGTTCATCAACCGAATCTACATCTACCCCTCTCCCGAACACATCACATGGAAGTCGCATTACTGGTCCGGAAGACTACGAACTCCATTTCTATGTTAGTGAGTGGGAGTGTACGTCTGTAGTCCCTATAGGGTTCCAACCAGATCCTCAGAAGATAGACCCCCTGGCAGCCACCCCTGGCCCACCGAACCAAACGGAGGGGGGGGGGGCCAGGAGCCCCAACCACCGGGTGCCTTTGTCGCTGGGAACCTGCGGATCGGCACCGGCATTTGATCGAACCAGGTTGATTCCACTCATTCCATCATCACCTCACGGCAGCGCGTAGAGGTGGCTGTGCAGCACGGAGGTGGCTGTGCTTTGAGGAGATCGTAGCTATAGCGGTATGATGCGGTATACCAGGACCCACAAGGGGGTGGTTCATGGACACCCCGAATCACCTCTAAGGGGCCATAAATAGACACCCCAAACCGGGGGCCCTGGTATAGGTTATTTGTTTTGGTCCATATGTCAGTGGTGGACCTGGGAGTCAGGTCATGTGAGACATAAGCGTATCAGACAGTCTGAGTTTGGAGGGCTTTTTCGCTGGCCAGGCGCCAACCTTCTGGAGTTACAGGGCCTACAGGGTCCTTCTTTGGTGCTAGACATCAGCATCCAAGCACGACCTGATCCGGCGATTCTTCTTAAAACGCTACAATCAGATACCCCAAGACGCGCGTCCTGCAGTGATGCGAGGATGCGTGCAAGGGTGAGAGCATGTCAGAGTTGTGTTGATTGATGTTGATTGCTGCGTGCGTTGAGGGTGACGTGCTGGCATATATGCACATATATGCAAAGAGGACAGTATACTGTTTAGATATGTATTATATATTAGAATATATATATAATATATAGAGGGGGCATCTCATTAGGAACAACTATCATCAATTATCACTATTTTACAGAATTAAAGGCCCTTACTAAGCATCCTCATCCACTGGGGTCAGGTAATGGGATACACCGTCTTCTGTCTCTACGTCACCCAACCGTGTCTACATCCGAGGCCACTGTCACTGCGGAGATCTCCACCATGCGTTTGGACATGGGAGACATGCAGGAGGTGTGGACGTCGTCTTTCCGCCGAGTCATCCCAAGCGTGGCGCCCCGGCGACGGTGGGAGGTGGGAGGTCGCCCTTTGGGCAGGTCCGTTCCGACCAGAGATCGGCGTGATCACCTGAGGCGATCGCCATACACTGAGATAGAATACTTCAAGTGATGGTCTCTTCCCAGATGTGATTCTTGGGTGATTTGCGCTGTGATTGTCTCCCCCCCCAATCGTTGGCTTCGACAGCCGGCCTTCGCAACTCCGCAGCTTCCGGCGAGCGTCCAGCGGGAGCACGACGCTAGGCGTTGAAGGCGCATGACGCTTGGATGGAGGACGTGTCCCAAAGTCTCCAAGAGGCCAACATCGATTGACCATGACGATCCGTGACCGGGCCGGTCACGGGAGCGACATCCGGAGATAGTCGAGCCGGGAGCGTGGAATGGATCGTGCACCTTTATGGATGGATGGATACTGTAGTAGATGAGCACAAATGTCCAAGTTGGCAATCTAAGTTGGGTGGTTTAGCAATGGAATTCCATTTCTTTAAGACATGTTGGGGTGCCAGATGGTGCAAGTGCCATCAAACCTCTTTGCACCACTTTTTGAAGATGCTGTGCTGTTCGAAGTGTGAGAAAAGGTCCCACCCTGCAAGGCCAGCCGCAGACTGGCAGAATCGTGCACCAAACTCTTCGATACCGTACTTTGTGAAAAAGATTGTGGACTCTTCCCTCGGCACCCCAAGGGCATCATTGCTTTCTGCAACACGCAGCCCAGCCAGTCAGTGGATAACCTTGCGCAACCTTTTGTGGGGATTGGTTTCCCCACTGCCACCCAACAGGTGGAAGAAGCATACACCAGGAGTCAAAAAGGGGTGGTTTTTTGTCCCTAAGTGAGTGGACAATGGCATGGGCACCCCTGACCTCCATTAAGCACTCCTTTGTGACTGCTGGTATACATACATATATATATATATTATATAGTTATGTGTTTATATATATATATAGCCACCGTCACTGTCACTATATTTCAGGGAAACTTGAGGGGCGGCAGGCAGCAGATCTGCGAAACCACCCAGTGATTTCTATACTCTCAACTCAGTGTTCCTCCCTAAGAAATGCCATGTCCATGTCCTGAATCATCCTGGATCACTGGGAAAGCGTGGATTGCCTTGTGGTGCCCTGAAGCAGTTGGTGTTCCGATTCTATTGCACATATGGTGAAGAACAAAGACTAGAGAGGCACCAGAGGACTCTTGCATATACTTGCATCCTTCCATCAACTAATGGTCAATCACCTACTATGCTCAGTAGGTCCATTTCGAGCACCTGCAACCACTCGCCCTCCAGACATGCGCTTCTAGACATGGAAGTGGGTTTGATGATGTTTGACGAGTCTCCTTTACAAACTGTAGGTTGAGAAACTCCTGTTAGCCAATGCCGTGGACACACCAAACAGATCATGTTGTTTATTACATCGATGCTGTGGCGGTGGAGGTCTTATCCGTCGAAGCATCGAACGAATCGTGCTGAGACCGAAGCAGGTGCACGAGAGATGTGAGGCTTTGAATATGGAGATCACGCAGGTGAACCACGGCTTTCAGGCGCAGCAAAGCAGGGTGATGCAGGGCAATGCAGGGGGCAGTCCCAAAGGCATGAGGTGACTGCCCATTGTTCTATAGATGTTTGTTTGGATTCAGACTCTGACCTAGTGAGAAGGGTGATTGCTCTTATTTATATAATCCGCTTCTTTCCAAAGGGGCCTTGGCAAACACGTTGCTTCTCTCTTTGTCTCGATCGCGCAGAGCCAGAAATGGTTATCAGATGTTCTAAGTTGTTCCTTTTTCCGCTTGTAAGATAGAGACGGAGCTGTAGCAGGGGGCGCGGCTTAGGGGCACATGAGCTCACCAGCGTAGCTCGACGTCGCTCCAAAAAACGATCGAACGATCTGCGACTCTGGGGCCCCGGGGAAGCCACGTGTGGCCTCAAACTGGAGGATCTTGGAGGGAGCATGAGGGACCTGCCAGTTGGATTGAGAAGAGGCTAATTTCTGAGCCTTCAAAGCACCCAGTGCATTGGGATGCCGGTGTCGGAACGTGCTGGATGTCGGATCGGCACCGAGTTGTGGTGGATAAATGGATTGATCACAACCATATAGGTACCCTCTGGTACACTCCCAAAGACACTACATGGGACTTGCACAAGAATTGCTACTGCCACTGCTGTTTCAGGGTCCCTTCTTGAGAGAACAACTTGAGCTGGAGGCAAAGTTGGATGCGAAGACCGACATCACCAGCTGGAATGATATGATGCTTGTTTGAGGATTCCGAGGAAGTTCCCACATGCGTATGTCCGAACATTTTGTACACTGTTGCCATATGGAAGTTCCACACATGACTGTTGTGTTGAGCAATTGTGTGGATGTTTTTCTTTTTCTCGGGGGTTACCCACGACATGATACAAACTAAATAGTAAGTTATATATATTAATGATTATGTGCTTCATACATTTTTGCAGGGTCAATCTTTCCCAAAAGTGCAACCAAAAGTGCAACACTGACTTAAACTGACTTCATACCACAAGAAAAGAGACTGATTTTGACACAGGCAGCTAGGGAGATCCACTCATGTGGAAACGCATTTTATGTTGACTCTGAATGATCGACCCACCTCCATATGGAGATGTGAAAGACCAATGACCAATGTGATTCGCATATGGTTCCTGAATCTTTTGCATGCGTCTGTCCAGTACCCAGCATGGTCATGTTCAAAAACCTGAGGCACACCAGCTTTCTGTGATAGTCCGGCTCTATTGGATACTAGTCCGGCTCTATTGGATAGTGATAGTCCGGAGACATGTTTTTTCTTCTGTGATAGTGCGGCTCTATTGGATACTAGTCCAAGATGTGAAAGTCGATGCAGCAATTTGCTGCTGCTTGTCTGCTGCGGACCGGTGTAGTCCTCATATGTTGTTCACTCTCGAGAATTCTGGGTTTGCTGTTCCTTCGGGATGTTTGCTCGTAGAGCATCGACCGGTAGAGCATGTGTTCTTGTTCGTTGCAGATTGGGAAGCCACAGTCGCTGCCCGGTTCTTCAAAACTTGATCCTTTGGTTGGTTTGGTCACGAAAAGGCCTGTGCGTTCGGTCACTGGATGACACTCCAAAAAGGACACTTCACTTGTTCCGAAGCTCTTCAGCTGGTGAAGGTTCGCTGTCTTCCTTCATCGACCTGTGACCTGTGTCATCCACCCAAAGCACGTTTTTTGGTTCGGAGTTCTTAGCAGAATTCTTTCCACTTCGCTTTTTGGGACAGTGAGCTGTCCTCTTTCTTGAGGGAACCCCCGGGAGCAACGCGGTTCCGCTCCGAGGAACGACGATGTCGATGCTTCCATTCGAACAGCAACCTGGTGACACCGGAGTACGGGAGTACGGGAGCAGAGGTATAGCTTACTTTTTACTATTATTTCAGTTTTTATACAGTTTTATTTGTATAGCGTACATATATAGATGATCATGACAGTTTTTACCAATTGTGATCAAATGTCTTACGCACTTGAGTCTACTACTGTAGAGGTACTAACCTGTCATCCACTAGAATGGTCCCCGTCACAACTATGTGTTACTTCGAAGTATTTTGAACCACAAACATTGACTGAGAAGGATTTTCAGAATCTTTGGGGTCACACCCAGTGACGCCGACGGGCCGACGGCCAAGGTGAGGGACATGGCATCCTCCCTACGCTTTGAGGCGCGGCAGCCAAAACGGCGCACCGACTTGCAGAGCTCACGTCCGTTCGCATGAGGAACCGTTCGGAATCTCACCTTTTTGTTGAAACGAAAGCGGATGAGGGAAACCCGTCTGCATCCGCGGTGTCCCCATCCGGAAACTGGCTCAGGTGGACAGCCGCCGGCGTCGAGTGGATGAGGAACCGACTGATTGGGTGGTGTGATTGTGGGAGGTGGAGTCCAGTGTCAATGTTTCTCAGTCTCAAGGCGACACTCAGACAGGCTTAAATTTCAATTTGATGTCCCTTTGCATCCTATTGACAGCCTCATCCCTACTTCCACTGTCAACAGTTTAAGTTTTCTAAAAACGCATGCACCCGTGGACCTTTTGACTTCATGCTTGTATATTCGTGGAGCTTGGTTGTTGGTTCCCTGTTTCATTCAGTTCGTCCAAAAAACAATAATGCGAAACTAGCATGATTTGGGCCAACTCATTTTTCCTCGGAGGAACCCGCCAAGCAAAGTCACACCCTTCAGAGAACTTCCAGTTTCAGAAACATGAAACTGTCTTTAGCAGTGCCTATAACTGTACTACTACAACTGTTTTGTGTTCATTTGTTGTTTGTATCAGGGAGGTGCACATCCAAAAAACGTTCAACACCAAGCACTACCAATTGGCAAATCAATCAAGGTCCACACAATGTTGTAAAGAAAAGACGCCATGCCTAATCAATAGAAAACACAATATAATCACACATGCCAGGACATGCCAGTACCCTCCAACAGGTCACCACGTGCGACTTTAAAAGTCCCCAAAAGCCACCAGAGAAAACCTGTTGGAGGGTTATTATATATATATATATATAATGGGTTATATAGTCTATCTACCAGCACCTTCAAAGGGGTCACCTTCCTGCAACCCCCACACACTACTTATATACATTTACTTCCTATCCAGGATCTCCGGACTTCCCTTGTTCAGGTGTCAAGCTTCGTTTTCCTTGGGTCGCTTCATGCGGTGGTCTCACTCCAAAACTGCATGTCGTCGCGGTCACAACCACGCGACGCGGGTTGGTCCCGCGGTCGACTGCTCGACCCGATCCGAGGAGCTGCTGCGGATCCGCTCCGAGGTCTCCAGCCTGGATGAGAAGGCAACATGCGAAACCAGCAAGAAGACACGTAGACCGCGACGAGGTCCCGCGACGCGAAGAGCGCCTGGGTATACCTGGATCCTCCTTTGGGCGGAAAAAAGTGCCGGACCTCAATCCGGCAAATTTTTCCGCCGGATTCCGAAAAAAAACGCCGGAGACCTGAAAAAACATCCGGATCCAAGATTCTGAAAAACAGAGATGATAAAAGGCTGGATCATACACAAGCAAACTGCCTTTGCGCCACAAGTAGTTTTTTCTGGAACACACTCATTCCACAACCCAGCACTGGAGCCTTCCCGTTCCCATTGCCCTCGCCCATCTTCCGAATGGCCTAAGAGCAGAACCAATATAAGCAAACTTGTGCCCAAGCAAAGACTTCCAAGAAGAAACCAAGGAGTATGTGGCAAGGAACCCCTATTTCTCTGCACCCGTGTCTCTAATTGTTTTTTACAAAGTGGCTCTCCATGATTCTTATATAGTTTTAAATTGTTTTTTATTGCTTGCCTCAGGACGGCCCCGCCAATAAAGTAGCAGCACTCATGGTTCCTGTCGAAACTCTTAGTTGAAAAACTTTTCAAAATTCAAAAGACTGAGTCCAACAAAATACGCCGGAGTTACGGGAAATTACGCCGGAGTTACGGGAAAAAACGCCGGAGTTACGACGTGCAATTTTTCTTAGCAACTCTCTGCAAAACATTGAGATTCTGAACAACACATGTTCCACAGCCCAAAACTTGTCCGGCAGGCTCTGCAAACCTGCGCAACTAGAACTAATTATATCCCAGCGCCCCGACATCCTGAAACAATGGGAGTACATCTTTGCCTATGTTCTTTCAGCTTAGGTACTCCCACTTGGGTCTTTCAACACGTGCATCGCACTGTACCAATTTCATCCGATTTCACTTAGAAGATCACCTAAACGGATCTGATTGATCCAGTGTGAACCATGCTGAAACCGGTGGAATGAGAAAACAGCGGAACAGGCAAATGAGCACACTTTGCAAGCAAATCATTACCTTCAAAGAAATGCAAGCCACAAAGAATGCAAAGCCTTGAGAATCCACATTTCAAGTGACTTGGAAAAAACCGCCGGACCAAATCCAGAAAAACGCCGGAGTTGGAAGTCCGGCACCGGACCCTGTAAAAGTGCCGGACTGAAGATCTAGGTATATGGTGGGATGGGCCAGGCATGGTTTGTGGTTTTGGGGTGGGGGGGGGAAGATTCGATGGTTTTGGGCATGTTTCGAGGTTTAAACATACTAGTTATACTAACTCATGCCCAGTTTGTTGTTTGTACTTGTACTGTTGGCGTTCTCATCCATAGGCCAAGTTGGCCTGACATCGTGCCAAGTTGGAGGAGCCAAATTTCACTCGACATGTCTGTCGGATGTTGCTGATGGTTCCAAGATGCTCAATGGCTCAAGTGGCCATTTCCACAACATTTTTCTCAAGTGGATGAACTAACTCCGTGCTTGTCAACCACACAATCCATTGTATATCTGTGTACCCTCCTGCCAAACCCCATGAGCATCAGTTTGGGACCCCAGTCCCACCTTCCCCTGTGGCTCGAATCGGGCCCTTCTCCCCTTCTCCGGGTCGTCCAACGGCGCCCCACTCGCCAGATCAACAGCAAGACCACGGAGATCTCCCGCGCCTGAGCGGACGACCAGGGACGATGCCGCTACAGAGGGATGGTGAGCCTACAGAGGTAGCCAGTGACCTGAACTAGGACCCGGAAAACCAGGAGTACCCAACTAGGATAGTCGAACGTTCGGGTTCTGACCCACCTCTGCTGGAGGGTGTTGCACAGCTGAACCTGCCGTATGGACCCGACCGTCGTCATGGCTTGCGGTGTTGCCTGGCCTGCTTGCTGCCTGGCCTGTGGCCGCCAAGGATGGAACTGTAGTAGGTTTGTGCCGTTTCTGCAGCATGCTTGTGATATAGCATGGTATAGCAGAAGTTCTGTGCTCACCCAAGCCAATTCTGAGGGCTAGACATATTGCATGCTTGTCTTGTCCATTCGTTTGAGACTACAGCCCGAGCGCACGGCGTGCGCCGGAGGCCATTGACATAACACCCACAGAGCACACAGATGGGTCCTGGTTTTCTGCAGTTTTGGGTGACACTAGATGCTCATCTCTCTTTGTTTGGGAGTTATAGGCGGCCATAGATCAAGCCAGGCTGCTTGTGCCAATATGCTAAGCTCTCATGGTTCCAGCTCTCTCAGGGAGCTACATGCACATCCAACTGTTTGCAGTCATTCGTGGAGGCTTGCCTGGGCTCATATGCCGCGTTTCGTTCCTAGCTTTGCCTAGTTGACTTTGAGATCAAATCCGACATAATCCGACCGGCTGAATTATGTAGCAGCCGGTTTCAGACTCGAACCCCGGTTTGATGTTTGCTCTAGTACTTCAGCATCTCAATCTCAAGCAAAAAGGGGAGACTCCCCAAACCCCCCCCTGGTTTCAATCTTCGTTTTACACCCCCTCGATGGATCTGAGGCGATGCCGGCAAGGCCAGCCGCCAGCTGGAGGAACGCCTGCAAGCGCGCCAGGAGCAGTGCAGTGCGCTGGAGGCACCGGATGTCTATCTCGCGCTCTCGAGCGAGTGTCGAGCGGAGTGGAGATGAAGAACGATTTTTGTAAGAGAGTCAAGTTTGCAGATGTCCTGGTAGAGTAGAAGTAGAGAATTTCTGACTCAAGAACTTGACGGATTCAAATATGTATATTCTGGCATTTAGGTCGCGGTAAGCGTCCAGCGTAAAGCTTATGCTGATCCATTGCAAGGTCATCCATGAAACATTTGACATCATTGGGTGGCCCTATGACTGCGTGTGAAAAAGGTGGGTACTGATGGGCACATCGGAACTCCAACTCGGGGAGGTATGGTTGCAGGAACTAACATAAAAGTGCAGAATCAGAAGCCCCTGTTTGTGGGAGGTATGGTTGTGGTCATCCAAGGGTCCATGCCATCCATGAAATCATGATCAGTCCGGGGAGTGTACAGTCTTCTTCCGTTCGTTGTTGAGATGCTCGAAGATTGAACTCCCAATCTGTTCCGATGATTAGGAAGGATGCCTTGTTACGGCCTTGTTCACCCCCCATCGCCCCCCCAGGCGGTCCACTTGCGGAAGCGGGCGTCCGAGTGGGTTCCCATTCGCTTCCTGGGGCGGTGGTCGTTCCCGGAAGCGGTTGGGGTCGTTCCTCCAGGCCACACTGCTGCGGCATGCCGAGACGCATCAAGCCTTAGAGGGCCAGGCGGACATGCGTCGGTCTGCATGAGACATGCTGGATGCATGAGACTTGCTTCCCTCAAAGTCCATCCAAGGACATCATGCCACACCCCTAAAGACCATTGGTTGATGGACTTTTCCGAGAACTTCTTCCAAATGCCAGGCTTCAAAACGCCAAGAGGTCTTTTCTTCCAGGACCCCTTTCGGATCCGCGGGGTGGTTGATGGACACCCCGAATCACCTCTTTTCGGGGCTATGACACCCGGAATCCGTGGTGCTGTGACCCATTAAGAGCCATGCAACTCGATTCCATGTCATGACCACCTTCTTCTTCAGCAGAGGGGTATCATGATAGCTGCTCGTCCAGACCCGATTTCCGCTTGGTCCATCCACCGAGGGTCCAGCTACCGAAGGCACCAAAAACACCGAAGGTCGTCACTCAGCGACCAAAGCGCGTCCAGCGGCTCAGCACCGTCTCCGGTTGGGCAGTATGCAAGCCGAAGACCCCACCAGCTTTAAGATCTGTGTCCCATTTTGGAAATACAAACTGACCATCCTTGGAGTGTTGCACATGGAGAAAGCAAGCCCTGTAAACCAGTGTCCCTGCAAAATCTCGAAATCGTTTCAATATGTTTCAATGATCTACTATGGGCTCAAGCCTCAAGCTGGTAGAAAAAGCCTTGGCAGGGGCCTCTCCTTTGCTCACTGGAATCTTAACAGACAAACTGCAAAGTACAACAAGAATCCCTCCCTACTAGTATCTTGGGTTGCTACACCCGCCGTCCCTTCTCGAATTCCGGCATTCCTGCGGCAGATGGTGCAGCAGAAGGAGCAGCTGGAGAGCCGGATTACCGGTGTGGACGCCTGCATGAAGAAGCAGGCGCGTCGCGCGAATGGCGCTGGTGTGTTTTATCTTCCGCACGTTCTGCGGCTGGCGAAGCCGGCGGGCCTCACACTTGCTTAAGACGTCCCCTAGGGCTCCAAGTACCTCCTCAGAAGGTATTTGGACCCTCTAAACCCTCCCCAAACACCTTCTAAGAAGGTACGACTGGAGCCCTAGGGGTCGTAAGACCTTAGCCCAACTCCAACACCGTGGTCAAAATCAGGTCCGATAGGTCCTCGGTCTGAGCTGCGTGTGACCCAGCTAGGCAGCTAGGCCATCAGCCGTGCTTGTGTCACAAGCCCCTGTCACAAAAAGTTCAGGCCAAGGGCGATGTAGTAATGTAGGCACAAACTACCCACAAACTGACAAACCTCGCTGGCAGAAGTTCGTACGCATGACTCGCAGACCCGCTTCACCTGGTTCTCCCACCGGGGTCAGCCTGTTTCTCCACTCGAGCAGATGCCTCGGCGTGGGGCTTTGCACGCCTGGGCTTTCGGGTGGACGTCCAGTGACGGGTCGCAGCCTCGTATGAAGGTTACGGTTTCTTTAGAGCTTTGGAATTGTCTTATTTCATGAGGATGTGAGTGAAGAGCGTGGAGGCAGAAGATACAGAGATATATCACGGGTCGGGTAGTAGCAAAATGATTCGCTTGAATCATGAGCAGTGCAGAGCACTAAACACCAGGTTTTCGGCGCAAATCATGACTCCTTTGCTTGCGCAAAAGGTGTGTTGATGACATTTGATGACAAGGGTTTGGTTTGTGATGCCCTCGAAACGTTTGTGAAATAGTTAGAGATTGAAAGAAGTGATTCCCAGCAAGGGAACACGTTTCCAATTGTGTTGGTGTCAAGTGGCCATCAGCCAAGCTGCTTGAAGTGGTCGCATCGCATGCTATTCAGATCCCCCGAGACATCATGTGCCGAAATCGGGACATTACGTGACATCTGGTGACATGGTCCTGAAGGACTAAACAAAAGTAAGGTTACCAAGTCATTCTCGAAGCAGAAACGAATCCAGTTTCCACTCGTTTTTTGATATCAGGGTGCCTAGGTTATGTGATCGGTAGGGCACCTGGATTCTGATATAATTATAAAGGTGTTGCAGGGAAGACAGGATTTCATTGAAGTCATGTCAGCATTTTTGCTCACTGCAGCAAGTTTCAGCAAGCTCGGCTAGTAGAATGAAGTGAGAGATGGGAACGGCAGCGTTGTTCTTTCTCTGGAGCTGGAACGTTGCACTCACCCGCTCAGTTTGTCCTCTTTGGTCGATACCCCTAAGACCTCAAGGTTCCTGGAAGGGAATGACAGTAACTGGACTTTTACACAGAAAGATTGTAAGGATTTGTACGCACATTTCTTCAATCATTCAATCCACGCTGGCTGCAAATTGCTTGCCCAGATCTGTCCTTCCTTCTTCCACACCATTTGAGCTCGTTCTTCCAGAAGATTGATCGAAACGATCGGGCTTTATGATGCGGTTGCAACACTGGAAGGTTGCACGTGTTCCATCCTTTGGAAGGTCAATTCCTCTACGAGACTCTGCATAATGCATCATATAAATCAGCATGTAATGATATACAATATGTATAAAATGACCCTGATGTTTTCTTTTCCCAGGTCCAAGGCTTTTAGGAAGATTGAGTCAGTGGTGGAGTTTTATTAGAAACCCCTTCTGCCTAAAAAAACTTGGGCACAACTCAATTACTCAAATCTCACCTTGGCAAGAGAGGGTTTAATGTGTAGAATCCTGGGTGTCAACCTGAGAACTGTTGGTAGCAAGGGGTATAAGCAGGGGGTTGTGTTGTGTTTTGTGCTTTTGCATATGTCTTCCAGGATGGCTTATTTGATAATGGTTGTTGTGATGAGGGGTTGCATATCTGTTTTTTCAACTCAGCTTGCTTTGGAAGTGCTAGCTACTAGCTTGTGATGAGGGCGACGAGCTCCACAAGAACACACAAGATCGCCTTGACCTTTTGGAGCAACAGCAAACGAAGGTCACCAAGGAGCCTCCCACCGGCGCGACTGCGCGAGAGCAGAGCACGAAGAGGATGGAGAGGTGGTCGTCGCCTCTTGTGAGGCGGTTTGCCTAGTGACTTAGTGTCTTCCAGGCTGGTGGCAAAAGAACACTGTCTTGAGGTGACGCCCTGTTTGAAATCCAGAATGGCCTTGTACAGCTCTGAAACACTTGCCCTCGGAATTTGGCTCCCAAAACGTGGTTTGATTTGGAGAGCCCTGATTGAATTTGCTAGCGCCAGGACACCCAAAAGCACCTGAATGCGATGGACCTCCGTGCCCAGACAGCATTGCGGTCTGGTGTGGTGGAGTCCGGGATATCCAGGATCCTCCATGAGTTCCTCCATGTTATATACTTTGAGGTTTGGTTGTTCGATTGGACCACCAGATCATGCGATTCGGATGCATTTGATACAGCTTGAAAGGCCGGCCAGATCTATATATATACATATAAGATACATCTCGGTTGAATTGTTTGCTCAACTGAAACAGGTCAAAAGAATGAACTCCAATGACACGGGTCTCGGCACTCTGAACCGCCTTCCCAAAACGGTTTCGATTTGCATGTTTTGCACCGTTGACCACTCCCCAGAACAGCCCATCAGTTCCTCTCGTTCCACAGCCTTATGTTGTCAGGCTTTAGTTGGGATGGATCCCGCTGACGGAATGTGCTGAAGTTGATGATTTATCACCAGAGCCATTTGACCTGGTGTTTCAAACGGCCAGATTCGTTTGCAGCCTTCCAAACGACCCGAGGCCTCGCCGCACTGCAAGGGGCGACGGGCGAGTCTGGCCCACTCAGACACTGGCGGCCAACAGGAGGAGGATAGAACTCCCGTGGGTTTCGGTTCACCTTTGCACCCTTTCTTCGTCGCAGTGAATCCTGAAGTAAGCCGATGGTTTTTTTTTCGTTTTTCAGCGGCGAACGGAATGGACCACAAAACCGCGGCTGCGGTTTTTGGGTTTTGGACAGACACCGCACAGAGGATCGATGTACCCTCCGTAGTGCACACCAGATTTACCTTGCCAGAGCAAGCGTTCTCATGGCACCAAGCCAGTGGGTAAGTAGGGAAGGGTCCCAGAAGTACCTTTTGCCTTGTTGTTGGTACTGCTGTGCAACTGATCCAAAGTACTGTATGTATCTGTGTATCATACCTTGCAGCTGCAGATGTCCCAGCCTAGGCTTTCGGAAAACCATGGTGCTTCGGGATTGAGGCTGAATCAATGGTGCGCCAGATGTCTAAGACCTGTTTCCGACCTCAGGTGCAAGCGCGACATCGGAAAGCTGAGGGATGAGGTGAATAGCCTCACCGTTGAGAGCTCAGAATCTGCATTCGCAGGGCTGGCGGCCGTGCCGCGTGGCGGGTACCGATTGGGAACCCAACAGTCTGGGGCTTCAATGCAAGACCTTGTTTCAGCAGCATAGCTTGTGCCGCAAGTCACTACCCCTGTACATTGGGACCAAGTAGACCAAGTGACTCAACAACATAAGGAAGTCAAGTTCCGGTATGGGGTACCCTGAAACTAGCCAGGGGCTTTGCAGTGACCATGATGCCTTTTCCACTCACTTTTGAGCCCGGGCATAGAACCCAGCAGCACTTTTGAAGGATCTTGAAGGTATGGTATGGCTGCGGATTTCAATCGCACATTTGAAGCAATGCATGTCCTGTGCTCGTCTCAGGGCTGCGAGTTCTGAAGATGGCCCCCCTTGGGTCGTCGGTCGGACCGTTCTGGCGACTGCCCAGGTGAAGAGTGCCGCCCATGACGTCGACATCGCCCGGAACAGCGACGAGCTCCGGAAGCTCGAGCGTCACGCCAGCGGCAGATCGGAGGTCGAGGTTCGCAGCGCGGTTTCCACGTGGGTGCAGCATGGACGTTGAAAAAATATGAGGAAAAAATGAGCCCCCGTTGGTCACCCGATTTGTATATTTTGTATAATATGGATGGGCAAGACGCCTCCTTCCAATCAACACTGGCCCCACCTTTGACATTGCTGTTCGGGTTTCCACCTGGGCCCCGCTTTTGACTGACAAAAAAAAACATTTGTTGCACGTGGTCAGACATAAAGAACCAAACTGTAAATCCATACGTTACTAAACCCAATGGGATGCTTTGACTTGCATATGTCTTATTTACTAACCCAAAACCATCCCAATGCGTCGGTCCCTTTGCCAGTCCTGTTTGGGTTAGGGAGACCGCCGTCACCACAGCGCCTTCGGTGGGGCACAGCTTCTTCTCGAGTGGCAAGCGAGATGAGGTCAGCGAGTCGAAGGTGACCAGCGTCAGAAGCAGGAGACGTGTGGTGGATTGGTGTTTCTCCATGAAATCCAGCTGACACACTAGGGGTTCGGTAGTAGTTCATCCCAGTCTTTGACCGGAATGCGTCTTTTGGGGCCCAGGGAGAAACTTGGGGTAGGCCAGCAGTCTTGACCTAAGTGCCCTTCCATGATGGTTTACTATCCCAGATGAAACATGTACACAGTAATTATTACTAACTTGAACAGGCACCAGTAGCTTGGCTATTGCGTGGTGGCTCCTGCGGCGTGATGATGATGAGCCTTGTCGATCAGCGGATCCAACTTGGAGTATCTGTATTATTTGTCTAAAGTGGGGCGAGATCTATTGAATTGCCATCATTTATCAGAATTTATCATGGGATGCAACTGGGACACCAACACAATGGGATCTGAAAATTTAATTCTGCTTGGCTGCGTGGCTCCTGTCTTTTCGTTGGAGGGTGCTGCGGGCGGCCTCGGCTGCAGTTTCACCAGGAGTTCGATTCCATCTACGACGAGTTGGACCAGAAACCCGCTGCAATGAGCGCGAGAGCAGCGCAGCCGTCGAACCGATCGACCAAGCCATGTCTACTCATCCAACATGAGAAGCGTACATGGGTTGGTGGCCCTGCCTGGAAAAACCAGGAGGATCCATGCGCGTTTTGCTGCATCATTGTTGAACAAGGATTTGTTTTAATAAGGCTTTATAACTTTAAGGTCAGACTGATCATGAGTGCAATTGTCAACCGCTTGCATGTCAAGGATTCTCAAAGGATGTTGAGGAGTTCCGTCCTGGGTCCCTCCACTTTGTGTACTGGACATCGATTTGTCCGTCCTGCATGGGTGCTTGTTCATCGCGCTCCCAGCATCAAGTTCGAACGTACTCCCCCTCCAATCATGGAAGTAGACCACCCTTTGGAAGATTATTTTCCCTTTACCAAGAGGGGGGGTCAACTCCACTTCCATTGTTTGTTTGGGGGGTGAAATGAAACGGCTCCAAGAGGTGGTGAACTCCACTTCCATTGATTCTTTGGGGGTGAACCGAAAACGGCTCTTTTGCGCCTTGAGTCAAGGCACTGCTTTTTTTTGGCACCCGGGGAAGACACGGTTGTACGAGCGCCGCATGAAGGACCAACCGATTCGTTTGCTTTAGGACCATCCATCCAAAAAGAACGTGCAACTCATCGCACAGGGTCAGCAGTGTGGGCGACCAATTGTAGATGTGGTCGCCCACGCCAGTGGTGTCCTGGGCAGCCTCACCTGCAAAACGAATGATTTAAAGTTACAGGACCAGCTGCAGTATCCAAACATTCCAAAACTAGGTCATGTTGAATTTAAACAATTACTATTACGGTACATACAACTTCTAAATTACTTCAGTCATACAACGTACATCATGTTCAACAGAACTGGGTTTGTCCAAACTGGTTTAAACTAGTAACTAGTCTAAGGATGTGATGTGCCCGAGGAAGAAAGCAAAACACAAGTTAGATCAATTTAGGAGTTTCATGAATCTTCATGGGGTTTCTACCAAATTCAGGAGAACACAATGAAACAACGTATATATGAATCAAAGAACCGTATTTATTTCATGTGTGCTGATAGAAACTGTGTGATGAATTCACTTGCACCAGACTTGGCTTGCTTCGCGTGGTTTGTATCCGCAGCTGCATCAGCTGACCGCCTTTTGCCCCACACTCGCCTTCTGTAGGGCGCCGGTCCGCCACCCATGGGCGACCGTGGTGAGGTCCCAGTGGTGACGAAGCCCTCGGGGCAAACGGCCACCCGGCGAAAGGGGTGGGGTGGACCGCGTTCGGTTTTGGTGAAGAGGATGGACGTTCTCCTTCGGAAGTGGTGGTGAAACATCACCGTCCGACTGGTTGGACCGTAGGCGGTGGTTTTTCGTGGCAATGCGTCCATGAGGTTCACGCGAAGGGACACGAAGGGACAAACACATCACAAAGGAATAGGGTTAGGGAGAGAGATATGGAGGATGGCCCCCCTTGGGGTGCCTGCCATGCACTTCTAATTATGTGATGTGTTACTCACAGTGCATCTTTGGCGTTGGAATCCTGAGCTGAGTCTCCAAGTGCCATCATGATGGAAGGCATGCTCTCGATGAAGCCAAAACCGTTGGAAAAAGCACAGATAACAAACCGTGTCAGGGATACCCCATCACGCAGGTCATGTCACCGTCACCATGGCACAAGCTGGGTGTTTTTGTTGTTATTTGTCTCCCCATGTTTTTCCTTCAACATCATGTCATTGATACATGCACTTTATATAGGCTAGTAGGAGTCAACCTGGCTCGGCTGAACCATTCTGTTCATGAATTCTTGACTTGAGGTTCGCAGTTTCATTGCAGCCATCCACATAACCCCCAGACATTTTGGGTATGATTTGGATGTATTTGGCACGTGCAGCTACAATAATTATGTATACCCTGGAAGTCAAAGGCCTTTTTAAAAAATGGTTGATCTGGTTTTGTACTGTAAAACACTTAGTAAAACAATGGTTGTTGTAGGTAAAGGTTATGAAACAGATGGTGGTTCGACTTCTAGGGTATATACATGCGTGGCGAATCCCATCAGCTTTCGGATGCTTTCGGGGTTTGGAGGGGCTTGGAGCCTGCATGTGATTATGGGTGGCGGAAGGTTATACTATGTTATGCTGGCTCAATTGGTGCTATGCCACATTATGTCATAAGATCCCCCACAGCGTCAAATGATTATGTGATTTGGCCGCCTCATTTACTTATAAGTTGATTATATACACGTTCATAATCGTGCATACATTTAATCAACCGGCATCACATGTGCAACATGTACACATAGTTTTTTGATTCTGACGGGACAGATCCTCAGACATCAATTCACGGACCTCCACCGAGACGGGTTGGCCCGGACGCTTCATCATGGACACTTCCAGGTGGTGTCTTCACCCAAGCGGATGCTGACGGATGCCCGGTGGGAAGTGATGAAGGTCTCCCTAACGAAGCAGACAAGAAAGCAACAACGGCTTGACATAGTCCCAAAACTCCCCCAAAAGCCCTGATCTAGATGTCTAGACGCTTTCCCTCTAGCTGCATGGTTTGCGCGGTTTTCAGGGTCCATGTGAGTTAGCAGGATGGACCCAAATCGAAACTGTCCAAAACAAACAGGTGCGCCGCGGCGCCAATGCAAATGGAAGGGATTCATGATCTGAAGGGCAACTGGCCATGTTTTGCTTGAACTTTTAAGTTTTGGAACTACAGTCCAATGTGGAATTCCAAACTAAACAGTTTCACCAGCTGGTGACCGGCATGTTGAATTCTGATGACCAACTTGACGAGACGCAATGTAAACTAACGTGGCAACGGTGGAATCCAACGAGCTTGAGGATGTGAGCTTGAGCTTTGAAGAGATTGACCATCTTCAAACCACCTTAGCGGTGATCCAAAGCCGCAGCTGGGCAGCAACACGGACCTCGGAGCGCGACAGGTTTGGAACTCTCCCCCTGTGCAGCTTGCGAAGCTGGGTGATGACCTCACCTGCTTTCCAGCCAAATGAAACAGATACCAAACTTGCTCCCTACTGTAGGGCAAAGTCTTTGGCCCCCCCAAAAAGAACATATGGAGTTTCAAAGTAGATCGAAAATGGGTCGTTACACAAGTACCTGTTCTTATATGGTCGTGTCCCATTTTCTTATTTGAAGTCGGATCGAGGTAGTTGGGAATGTTCTTCTGCCCCTACAGGATGTTATCTCAAGTTATCTCCCTGATTTGTGACAACGGTTGATCTGCGGTGAAGGGGGAGTGGACATGAAATGCTGCTGTTCGCAGGTTGATGGGCCCATGAGGGAAGGATGGGACAAGATCGTTGACACAGGTGGTGACAAAACACAAGTTAGAGATTAGACGATATTAGAGGTTGCATAGGAGTAAAGCAGTCCCGCTGGCAAAGACAGTTCTGAGATGTTCTGAGCCATTCTGAGCCATTGCGTTCGATCAAGAACATCAAAATGATAAGATGTATCCCTAGGGCTCCAACCACCTCGTGAGAAGGTGGTTAGACCCCCCAAAACCCACCCCAGGTATGTTGCCATCGACAGTCGTGTTGCTCTTCCCCTCGACCACCGCGGACGACCCATTTTCGCCGCAACGAGGTCGCTACGTGACCTTCGACCGGAAGCCCTGGCTGGACGAAGAGGGCAACCAGATTTGGAGCGACGTGAGGATCCGCGTGGCCAAGGTGGGGTCAAATTTGGGCCAAGGTAGCAAAAGAGGAGCTCGGGATGGATCGTTTTTTCTGGTTGAAGGGATTGGTGCCCCGATATTTCTTGGACTAAGCTGTTTTTTTTGCCTCTCAGCTGAAATCATTTTTGCAAGGGGTGGGTGGTTGGAGATGTTGGAGATGAGCGTTTGTGCAAGAGTGAGGAGAGTGAGTTCACAAGGTGGGATGACTGCCTTGGCCAAGGTTCAACGGTCGACAGAACAACGTGGACCCATCGTTCGCAAGACTTTAATGATGTCTAATTTAATGTGTGTGTGGTGGGGTCACAGGGGGAAATCCATGGGTTTGAGACGAACCAAAGCAACAGGAAATCAGGAACAACTCGCGCAAAACAGGCCTCGAACCAGGCAGGATCTCAATAGGTCGCATTGAAGAACCATGGAGTTCAAGTTCTAGCGATTTCTTGAAAAACGGCGCAAGTTCGCGGAAATCAGTGTTCGGTCGTCTGAAAGAGGCTCCAACCGAGTAGAAGATTCCCAGAAGACTAAAGAACATGTTTTGGCTCCAAATCCGGGGGTCACTCAGTTTCCTCTGGTAGGGAATGCTGAGACTGGGGGACGTTTTGCCTGCAGTCTGAATCCTGGACTTGGATGCCTTACTGACCGGCGGATGGAAGATGATGGAGCTGTGGCCCTCACTCTTTGACCTCATAACAATACAACTCCTTGACCTGAGTGTGTCCCAGTAAACCAGTATAACTTATACTGTAGTGGTTTCAGAGGTTCGATGGCACTGGCACCTTCAAGACGTCCTTAAAAGATGGGGGTCCACTACTTAACCCAACTTGGGGACTGTGCCATGTACTCTCAACCCACTAGAAGTGAAAAATGATGACAACTCTGGGGAAGGTTCTGTACTTTTCATCATCCACCATCATCATCCCCTGGGCCCTGGGCCCTGGAGGTTCGTTCCATTTCGGAGACCCGCCCCGTGGGTCCTTGAATCCCTACCTCGGTAGGTGGTTTTGTCCCAGCTCTTTGAGACGTGCATGGGTTTGATCATCATCTTCAACCTGGGCATCATCATCTACGAGGCCAGATGAGGGCTACCAGGACAAGTGCCCAATGCCCAATTGGCTGGGTCTGTGAGTTCGGAGTCTGAATCTCGAGAAGTGACATGAGCAAAAGGATTAGAAACGCTGCATATGTTCCATTTGCAAAGGCACCCATGGCCCCTGTTGGCCGAAAGTATTCCGCCAAACATCTATGGTGCAGGAAAACTTCCAGCTTCTTCAAGTGACCTTTGTGGAGTCCCCCAAGTGACCTGAAACCAGGCCAGTCTGTGACCTCACCAACCAGGTGATCAAGTTCGGTCACTTTGAAGAACCAGGTGAGACGATGTGTTGACAAACATCGCGAAGGGGATCTTTGTGGGATCTAAATTGATTCACCTTGTTCCTGATGGGTTCTTGACTCCACTTGCTTCCTGGCACGTGGGGTATGTTTATAACCGTCGTCGTTTTGTTTCGATTTGACTCCGTCCACCATGGGTACTGCCGTCCACCACAGGCTGACCAGGATGCGATGTGCTACCCCGAGTTCAAGGAGATCGTTTGATGGGGGAGCTGGCAACATGACTTCCGAAGAAGGAAGACAATTCCATACTAGGGGTGCTGGGGCCTCTTTAACTGGGCCCTGGCGCCCCTTCTGGAAATAGTCTATTCCTATTTGATTTCCTGGTTTTTGGCCCATGGAGTCTGTAAGAAACGCATGCTTCGTACCCATGCGTGTCTCTCAAAGGATCCCTGGCTGCTACCAGCCCATTGTGGATCGTGCACCCGGAGCCATCATCCATTTCGATCCGCCCGGAAGCTCACCCGTTTTGCCGCCCGGTGGGACGGTTTAGCCATCTGACACAGCGGCTTCAAACCATCCACAAGCATGCATGTTTTTTGGCCACACCGCCACACCTGTGGTAGGAATATGTAGGAATATGATGAAATGTGGATACAGTCTGACTCCTTGGCGAAGTGGATGACACCCCCTGTTTGTAGAGGACAGTCGTATTCCGGGTCACGTCATCCACTTCCATGTCGGTCAGAGTGTAGGTTACGAAGTTCTCTGGTTCGGACACCAACCCCCAACACATTCTGATGCTGGTGCTCGCAAAAGGCGTGTTTCATGATATTCCCATGCCTTCGTGACACCGTTATCGTGATCAGCCGTTGGAGTTGGCCCAGTGTTCACTGCTACACAGCGAGTCGATGTCCCCATGGTCAGTGGCATCGTTTGTGGTAAGTCCACAGTTTGCAGTGTATGTGCAGGACAACTACTTTGCCTGCAAGACACGCGCAGAGGCCGGAAAGCAGGAAGAGATTACGCAGTGGTTCAGAGATCATTTTAGTGCCGACGGTTCTGCACCACTGGTTGGATCATGTCTTCCAGTTACATTTTTGGAGGAAGTTTCGCAGAATGGCTTCGTTTTGCTCGTGTGCAACATGCATTTTGGAAGTAAATCTCATACAAAATGCATACTTCTGTGTTACGGACTTTCATCAGCTCTAGCTCTAGTCAGCTCTAGTTCCAGTCAGCTCTCTAGCTCTAGGTAGCTCTAGCTCTAGTCAGCTTTAGCTCCGGCTCCAGTTAGCTAAAGCGGTTTGGAAGGATGTCTCGTACATTCCGAGCGTGCAAGTAACATTCCGAGTGCAAGTGGCCACCTGGTTGTCAGATAGCGAGTTTCCTTCCAAAGGGTGACGCTGTCGAAAAACGAAGCCTTCTACATTCCGCGGATGTTTTGGTTGCTTTCCGTCGAACCCAACACTGGTTGCAGATGATTTGTTTTGTTAACAGGTCAGTTTGTACTTATGGTGTAAGTTTTTGGCACAGTGGACAGTTCATACTTACAGTCTTTGGTTGCATTCATTGTTAAGACTCTGGTTGCGCATGTATGACAGGTTGTACACATAATAAATTCGGAGTCCTGTGAAACTACATTCACTCCGACGTGAAGTGGTGTGACCTGCATGCACAGTGCCAGAGCGACTGCGCCGTTGTGGGCTGCTTGCATGACGCCATCGTTGCGGGCCAGGAAAAAAGGGGGTCCGCAGGGCATGTGCGAAGGGACACTCCTATAGATCAAACTGTTTTTCTAGGAAACTTCCGCCGCCGGCTTGCCCGGGAATTGCTTGTATAACTATACTATAAAATATACCTGCAATAGTCGGATCAGTCGGTAAACCATTATCACTATATGTGATAAAGGCCTGGTACCTAAGCATCATCATGATAATGTACTTTTGCCAGGGAGTGGGGTAATAGACACGCTCAAGTTCAGGAACTTAGTAGATAGACAAGTCATGTGTCGTCAACTCAGGGGTCGCACCAAAAAGGCAGCGACGTGGGGCCGCCAGTGAAGCGTCATTTTCGGGTGTTCCACTATTGGAGTTCTTCAGTGAAAGGGGATTTCTAGAGGATTTTCAGGGATCAAGGGAGGGAGTTGGTGCAAAGAAACAGGCCCAGGCAGAGGATGTCATTGATTTGGGTAATTCCACGTTTTGGAAAGAGGTTCGTCATGAAATCCTTCTGCCGTTGGCAGGATTTCATGACGCTGTCTCCTCTCGCTGGTCAGGGCTGTCGTCAACTCCGCAGTACCGAGGCGATCCCTTGGGTGAAGGAGATCAACATCGCCCTCTTGGTGGTCTATTCCGTGGACACGCGGTGTTGCAGAGAACGAGGTTTTGTGGTTTCGTGTGAAACACAAATGGCCCTATTTCACTAGAAAAATACTCGAAATCTCGCTTCCGGAATGAAGGATGTAGAGGGAGAGAATGGAGAGGGAGAGTGTGGGTGTTCCTAGCTGAGCCCTTGGACCGACTCGGGACTGAGGTAAGGACACTGATAACGACAATTTGTAGAAATTCAGAAAAACGGTACCTCTATTTATTGAAGGTATATAATATACATTGTTTGGTGATTTTCGATGATTTTCCTATTGCATCAGGGTCAGTTTTGATAATCGGGAGTATCAGGAACAGGAGAGAAATGAGTTGGAGCAGGAAGATTGGCATGGTGCAATCGCAATGCTTCTCTCGGAAAATCACTTGGTTGATCAATCGGCATTTCTTGATTTGTGCGTGTCCGCTTCTGCTTCAATTCTCTGTTTCTTTCTTCTTTTCCTTCTCCTTTTCTATTCACTCAAACTTCTATCAAAATCAAATCGGCCGTTCTTGCTCTCAAAATGTCTTCGCTTACACTTCTCGATTTGTCACTTCTCGATTTGTGCAGCTCAGTACAAAGCAAATGACATGGGAATGCAAAATCCACAGCAAAATGCAACGCGCCCTTTTTTCACGCGTCTTGAGCCACAATCAATGGCACGGTTGAAGTCATGACCAAACGTCAGGCTTTGAAGACTCGGTGGTTGAATCTGCCATCAAACGTCAAGCTTTGAAGAAACTGTTTGAACGATGAACCTGACAGGCAAGAGGCAAAACAAGTTTTAGGCCTATGTTGTTTGTGTGAAATATATGAAGGTAGGGGACGATTGTGTGGAAGGAAACCTTGCCTGTGTCTTGCAGCGCCCCAAAAAAACGTCCTTCAAGTTTGTTTAGCTCCGCACCGTGTGAAATCGAGCAAAACTCGTGCACAGGTTGCCAGGACTCAGGACCCAGCAGCCACAGAGAGACACTTTAGAGGGTTCAATCTCCATGTAAACTGTCCGAGTTGCGCAACTTGCGCTTGGCAATTGCGTCCGGGACTGACAGCTTGGAGCAAACGCATGAGATGAAAGCCGATTCGCGTCGGCATAGGGCTTTGAACAGCCTTCAGAACCGGGAAGGTGTGGACCACAATGGTGTGGTCACAAGGGTGGCAGCTCTCAACGGTGCGAGTGACTGATCGTTTCTCAGAAACCAGACGCAGAGGTGATATTTGGACCTCTGGAGGCAGCTAGGATGCCCCCCTCACATCAGCTCGATTTTCGTCACCCAACCACCTTCGTTATAACTAAAAAAAACGCGTGTGGTGTGTGTGTGTGTGTGTGCGATGTCACCAAGGAGTGTTGCTTGCGGGCCTTTGCGGAACGTGGGCGCTTTTTGTGCAATGCCTGGAACATCATGGATGTGATCACCGTGATTCTGGGGTGGACCTCGATGGCCTCTCGGACGAAAGCGGACGGATCGGTTGGGATCGCGGCAAAACGCAGTGGTTTTTCGCGGCACATTTCAGGGGCGCAATAGATTTTCTTCCAGGGGGAAGACGTTCAGAGGATCGCAATCATGTGGAAGACTGATGGTTGCTTGAAAGACAACTTTCCTTTAGAATCTTCAGTAACAGGGGAGTTCCCACTTTCATGGTAGTGAGTCAAAGTGTAACCTAGATATGTTTGCTTATGAACCAGGCATTTGACGACTAGGGCATCCTTACTTCAGGGTTTGATGTAACAGCTAGCAGATGACTGGGGGTTTATGATTGGGCATACTTGCCTTATAAAGTGGATCAACCGCAGCCGAATGAAGAAGTCCAATTCGCGCGGCCTGTGTGGGACGTTCGACCGTGTGAGGCGACATAAGCCATAAGCACCGACAGCAGGAGGTCTCCCTGAAAAAGGGTTAGTCAATTTGGAACCTTCAAGAAGAACACTTTTGTCCTAGAGGTGTATTGGCTTCCTTTTGCGCGTCAGTTTCTAGTGTAGCAATCTCCTGCCCCCCTGAACTTGCCTTGCCTTTGCTTGGCCCATCTTGGCCCTCCCTTTAACTTTACCAAGAGCTATTTGGCTGACACGAGGTTTGGCCCTTCTCCATGCAGGGCTGGACAACTGAGATGATGATCTTGCCACAGTGAGTCCAAAGTCCACCAGGGATTGAGTCCGTCCAACGAGGTGAAATCCGGTCTAGGGACTGACCCCTTCCGAGTCGCGATGTCACCAGATCCCAGATGACGAACGATGTCACGTTCCTATTTAGATGCAAAGGTCATTCCTGGAGTAGATCGAATAGAACATCCAAGTCAGCCGAAAAGGAACTCCTGTTACTGGGATTGGTTCGAACTAGGTGTGACAAAATTCTATCTACCCCGTCGGACTCTGAACACATCCAAGATCAGTGAGTTGCTGTGTCAGCGCTGATTGACCGTGGGATGACATGGGTTACACCCAGTCGCTGCTGAAGCTGCTGAAGCTGCAGGCCGTTCTCATGCTGAACCTGAGCTTGCTGCGGCTCTCGCGCTTGGTGCGGGTGCTCCGCGCAGCTCGGGTCTTCATCTCCGTGCCTGAGTTCTACTTGCTGCTCACGGGGCTGTTTAGTTCGATCAAGGCAGGGCTGCGGGTTCATGGGGTCAATGAGTCAATGGGATGGTGCTTGGGGAAATCGCTGGAGGTGTTGTTTAATCAAGCTGGTTAAGGTTAGCGGCTGCGTGTGTTTCTATATTGCTTGGCAGTGCCCTTCAATTGAAGGGATCCAAGAACACAAGTAATTGCTCAAAGCTGTCAGGTGGCTCGTTGTCGAAGAAAACGCAGGGATTTGCCAGGTGCATAATATGGATCCAGGTGCATACCTTCCGATCCAAGTATCAACAGCTTTGGTGCCAAAGCACTGCATGCGGATGGTCATGGATTGCCGGCTTTTGGTCAAGAACACTAGAATATTGTGCGAACAAAAACAATATTATATATATAACTAAATATGTATATATATATATATATATGTGAGGCCAATTGGGGTCTTACATAGGTCTTACTGCACTATGCCGGGTGAATCCCCGGCCGTACAAGACACACAAGATCTTATAAGTTTCCAAATCTATGCTGGCTACCAACCACAATACATTGCCTAGATTTTATTGGGATGGCTCAGAAGCTAAGCTGACGTGCGGCTTCGTTGATGACTTGCAGGTCCATCAGCTTGACCGAGGCAGTGATTCACATATACCCAGATTAGCGTATACCACCAGCCACCAGCACCAGATTCTCCAAAACTTGTGTTGACCTGTTTGTGGGCCATCAAAGATGGCGAAGTGAGCTCAACTTGGGGTCTCAATTTAGTCACGTTCAAGAAGCTGCTATACATCACATCCCCAAAAACTAACATGGACCCTGCTGTTTTGGGACCCGGAAAGACCGGTTTTCCTCTACCAACCCAGTGGTTTTCAGGGTCCATGTTCCTTTTCCACGGGGTAGATTTGCTGCTCAAAGCCTCCGGCGCCTCTGGCCTTCCCTCGATTCGCCCGCCCTCCGCCGGCATCCGCCTTTCTAGGCGATTGTTTTTGGTTCAGTGATCCTCGTCTCCGTCATTGGCTTCTGGGCCGTCATTTGCGCCACTTGGACGCGGCCGGTCCAGTTCGCGTCAGTGGGTGAGACTTCAGGACGAAGATGGGAGATGAGAGGTCGATTCGGCTGAAGTCCTTAGGCCTTAGGTTCCAAGACACCATCTTAGGTTTGCCCAATTTGCCCTGTATCGAAAAAGATCCAACGACGAGGTGGGAAATGCCCTTCCAAAAAACCGATGCAGCCCCATTTTCTCAAGCTGCGCGTTTGGTGGAAAACACACCAAAAACATCCAAGCACCAAACGCCACCCTGGGAGGGTCGAAGGGCGTCATCCGCCGAGGTTGAGATCCTCCATCCGGAAGTGTCGGGACTGGACTGCGAGCGCTGCCCCAAGGGCTTTCGCAGTGTGGGCGATGCCAGTGTCACCCTTTTTCAGCAGATCGTGGCAGGTGCGGGACGAGCGGCGTTTTTTTTCCTGTGGCGAATATATAGTCTAATAGGGGAAACCCGTCTCTATATATAGTCTGGGGGGGTTAGGGGGGCTGGACCTGTGTGTGCATCTTCTTGATGTGTATTTGATTGGTGTTATATAAAAATCGACCTCTTTTGGACAGACACATCATTGCAGGTGCTTGGGTCATTGTGGTGGGTGAGGGATCGAATTGGGGTTGAAGACCTGGGAGATGCCCCAGCGCCGGTGTTGACTCGGTGTTGACCGTCATTAAATTGAGTCATTCGTCGGAGGCAAATCCAGATGGGGAGGCCTAAGAGACAACTGCCCTATGAATCCGGGCCCTAGGGTTTTGAGTGTCAGGTCTAGGAATAGAGTTTCTTCCGTCACATCCAGAGCTGCAATGTGAAGAAGACCCGCCTGAAACGGGGAAAGGGGCATAGACACCCCATTGATTGAATCAAACAAGATTGCATGCTGATGCCTAGAAATTGAAACCAGAAATGAACCACAAAGGTAGTATATGTCAGTCCCATGGCCTGTCGGTCCTGCTAAAAAGCGGCTTTGGGATCGACCCTCATCGTGTATCAACCCTGCCGTGCGTTCATCAGAACACCTGGGTCCTCGCGTTGCATAGGGAACAGCCCAAGAGTTCGTGCAAGTGCAGGGGTGTACGTCCTTTGGCTGTGGGTGGAAACGGTAGGTTGACTCCCCCGATGGTAGTCTATTCTAGTAATTTTGGGTGGGAGAAAAAAGAGAACAGGGTTTCCGGGTGCGATGGCCCACAGCCATGACGGTCACACGGGAGACCCTCGACGCAAGGGCTGGGTTGGATGCTTCGGGTGCTTCGTGTTGCCGCCCATGCGCGGATCCCTCGAACCTCCAAGCGAGCGGATCACTACGACGGCTGAGACTGGCCATGTTTGCCAGGAGATAGTTGGGGAGCGATTTCCATTCCTCTCTTGGAGAACCAGCCTTGGCACGGCCCACTCTTGTTGCATGGATGCGCTCATGCATGTGGAAGAATCGTTCATGAGATGACCGGCCGGTCACCGCCAGGCTTTGGTGATGAATATTGATCAAGTTATGATGTCATCGATGAATCATGATGACACACATCCAGAGGAACATGCCGAGTTTTGAGGAAGAATATGATTCAGCCGGATCATGCAGACATTTTATGGCCTTGGATGATGAAGACTTGTTGTTGCCTCAAGTGGATTTTGATGTCACTCTTTTGCATGCAGAAATCAAACACATTGTTGGGAGAGTTTGCTAAGTCTGCTGAGGAGCTACACAGCTACTGGGGAGACCTGGGGCTTCTCATTCTTCGCACTCCATGGGATTGGATGCTAAATGATGCTAACATTTCTCCCCAAGTGAAATGTTGTGGCTCAGCCGGTCCCTTGAGTCTTGTTTGGGTTGTTTTGTCTTTTTTTCTCCGCCGTGAGCTAAGGTTTATCATCATGATCTCCATCTCCCTGGGCGTTTTTGGGCGATCAAATTGGTCCGGTTTGAGCGAGTTGATCAGTCGGTTGAAGGAGGACCAAAACCAGGATGGCATGGATACCATATGATACCATGGCTCCTGGAAAAACCATGGATGTGTTCATTAATGTTGATTATGTTCAATGTGTTTTCACAGGAAGCCGTTTCATTTGAACAGTTGTTAGAGGAATACGCTTTCATGTGTTTCCACCTCCATGTTGGTCAGAGCGTCGGCATCACTCAGGTGTTGCTGGACTCGCAGTGGTTGATGCTCCGATTGGGTAGCTTGAAGGTAAGAATGCTTTAGATAAGTCAATCTGTCCACAACGCCTTCTATTTCTCAACTTGATGGACAAGCTAAAAGCCCAACGATTTGAGGCGATTGGTACTTCAGAAGAAAGTGTTGGCCAAAATCACTTACGAAGTGGTATGTGATGCTATGTGCATGTATGTGCCTCTTCGCCATCAGACCATACCTTCCAGACGGACCAGTGTCTCCACCGTCACTCCTCTCCTCCGTGTTCGCGTCGTGCTCCTCAGGTGATGAACCTGATTCTCGCGGTGCCTGGGGCTGATGGGTCGAGACTCGAGACCGTGGGTGACCGTGACCGGGAGCCGGGACCGGTCGGGAGGGGTTTCTGGGTTGACAGGGACAGGGACATTTGGCCGGCTGAAGTCACTCTAGATGGACTCTTGATGAACAGACCCCCTCCACTTGAATTGAACAACCTCTTCACATGAGAGGTCTTTCTTGAATCAAGAGTCTACATTAGAGAGCTGTTTGGAAGTACACTTCGAGAACACGTCCAGCGATGCCGCCATGCCGCCATCCCGTTGGATGTGTAGGTCGTTACAGCATGTGGGGACTGCAGAGCCAGCAGCTTGAAGGATTTCTTCAAGATGGCAGGGCTGACAGGACAGATTAGGACCTACCTCGAGCGGATGAAGATTCATTTATACATACATGGAGGTAAGTATACCATCACCAACACTAACTGACTTGCCTATTATTCTCACTTTCCTCAGAGCTACTGCAGAAAAGTAGTTCCAGTGGACAAGTTCCTGCTGAACATGAACAGCTCCGCATGAGGTCATCGTCGAGCGTGCGACGGAGGCACGAGAAAACGACCACGAGAGATGCTCAGAACAATTCATCGTGGGGTTGGTGCGTATAGGATGTATCAATTGACATGAACGTACATGATCATTCAGACAAACCCTTCAAAAGGTCTATTTCAAGGTGCCAACCCTGCTTGGCGTAGTGGCTGGGACACACTCTTGGTTATATAATAGTTTTCAATCAGGTGGACTCGTTTCCCATGATCTCAACAGGTTTCCGAGTTCAACATGGAACCCATGTTTTCATGCAAGTTTGTATCTACAGTTGTACCATTGTATACCATTGTAATAATATATAATATATATATACATGCATATATATATATATGTATATAAACATCAATGCATACATTGGTTAATATGTGTTATATACATATGAGCGACGGACAAAATTATTGGCTGACTTATTTAGTCACGGCATGACCCTAAACCTATGTTGAGGGCTTTGTTTCTGTGGAAAACGATATGGTCCCCACCAAAAACGATAATCTTGTTAAGATGTAGTGGGTACAAATATGTTTGTGGTTACCAGATGCGATTGCATTTTAAGTTGATTTGAGCATATTTGAGCTAAACCGATGGGCACCTCTTTTCATCAATGATAATCCCAGACAACTTTCCAAACGATAATCCAAACGATAAGCGAACGATAACCTAAATGTCACGCCAGGCACTCCGTAGACCTACTTCTCCACATTACTAGTGTTGGTCCGAGTGCATAAATCAAGTGCTGCGCCATTCCTGTGCAGAAAGCACTGTAAGCCTCTAATCTGAGGTTGTGAGTCATATTTTGTGTTTTAGCCTATGTGCTGGTATGCTATGCTAACTACGGTTTGGAGAAACATTGGAGAACGATATGGACCCCACCAAAAACGATAATCATGTCAAATGGTATTGCGCTACACAAGTAATTTTGTCCGCTGCTCATATATGCATATTATATAATTGTATCGTTTGTGATCCAAGAGACACGATGTTCCAAGAGGACACGATGACACAGAACGATCCTTCCACAATGCGGAACAGGTCATCCTTTATACGGAACGTCACGACTCGGCGGAAGGAGTCGGAGTGGAACCGGAACCGGACCGCGATGTGAGTCGAGTCTTCGGCCGTCGGCTGAGGGAAGCTGAAGAGAAAAGACCTGGAGCGAAACAAGAACATGGTGGACTTTGCTGTACTGTGTCATGACATGGATGTGGATGAGAGTGGTTTCTGGGTCGCACAGATGTGGACATGAAAAATGTGCACCTTTCTTACTGTAGTTGATTGTGCTTTTGGGACTGTTGACATGGTCAAGGCCTCATTAGCTTGCAAGACCGAAAAGAAAGAGCCTTTTTGACTTTTTGACTAAGCAGAATTGAACATCCTTAGGCCCTGTATAGGCAACCGGATTGCAATTCTCGAATGATCCATGTGCTCTCCACGGTGGGGATGAACCCGCCTGAGCGATACGACGCTGAGTGGAGGCTCCTTGTCCTTGCACGAGATGCTGCGTGGCTACGACGACAATGATTCGTTCCGGAAGCTCATGGAGCCGCGGACGCAGCGGCAGCCGAGCCGGGAGAGGTAGCGGCTGCCGCGTTCGCCCCTGCGAAGGCGACGGAATGACATGCCCCAAACATTTGGGGAGAAGTATGAAGAAGCGGTTTTTAGAAGGCTCACTTTCCATATGTTTCACCCGATGCGTCGGTGAACAGGTTTTGGCCGCAGAACTCAGTACTGATTGATGATTATTTCGGAGCCTGGAAGAAGACTGCTATTGGTAAAGGATTGTATTTATATAATTATCATCCATTGCTGGCCATTTGATATTGAATGATATTGATATGCATATATCAGAACCACCCTAGAGGTGGTTTATAGACCCCCCCCGGCTATGCGTGTTTCATCCCAAAACTACTTTTTGGATGGTTCTGGGATTTTATTTATCAAACAAACAAAAACGTATCTTTTTTACAGTAGTTTGGAACCCAACTACTAGGAGACTGACTTAGTTTGTAACCCAACTAAGAGACTGTATTGAACTGGGAAACTGCTTGGACAGGCATGGTCACGACAGCTGTCCCAACTCAGAGGTCAACACTGGCGAACACTTTGAAGTGATGACCTCCTTCATCCTGTTTTTTTCCGGGTGTTCTTTTTTGGACACCTCCGGGACTCCCAGAATCCCATCTATGATTTCTTACCCTCTGATAACCTGGGGGGGGTAGTGGTATGTACGTTGAAGACAGTTCAGCTCGTGAAGACCTTGAGAACAAATGATCAATTCTCGATGCTGACATGACCAAAGTTCTACAAACCAGGGACCTGTCTCGCACGACGTTGACACTGAAAGTCCTTTTTGGGCGGCCTTGTGCCGGAAAATGTCACATTTCATTACTCGGAAAATCCGTCAAACTATATATCAAATTATATCAAATTATTTGCCTATATACACTGTATACGTTTGTGTAACACTCAGTAAACAATTATCACTACTTTGAACCAGGCCTTTAGGAACCATCATCATCCACTGTTACTGGTAACCCAACAAACGTTTTAGGGTGGGTCAGTTTGTGGGGTCAGTCTGTGCATTGACACCAGCGACGGCTGACCGACCACTGCGTGGTTGAAGGACCCTATAGACTATCCCATAGGTACTCCAGCAAGGTCCTAGTTCAGGTCACTTAACCTCTCTTGGATGTTCTTTCACCGAAGTGATCGTCTCAGACCTTCTCAGGACATCATGGACATCAAGCGAAGTGACATGGACGCTGGGTCGCCATCGGATATCAACGCAAGCAGCGGTTTTTTTCTGTTAAAGTGTTGGAAGCCTCTTTGGTCCCAACACGGGCCCTTGGAACCCACATAGTCGAGCAGGACGTCTCGCCTTCAGGCGTTTCTTTGGGTAGTTAGGGAGTTGTGCGCCACTTATCACAATCATAAGCTCCTGGAACAACTTTTGGGCACCTCAGAAGTCATCACAAGTCAATCGTGGGCAGTGGGCACATCTAGCGCCTGCCTGGTTGACATGGATCCAGGTCCTGGTTCGCACATCCCTCTATCTATCAGACATGATTGTTCGTTATGTTTCGTTCACGGGCTTGATGGTTGGAGGGAGAACTGGATGCTTGAGTCCGTTGAGGCAACAAATCTAATGAATCAATTGATCCTGTGCGTTAGACTCCTACAGGTCGTCATGTCCACACAGGTTGTCGAAACTTTGGATTGGCACATAATGTTGACATAGGATTAATGAACCCCCCTATTAATCAAGCCCAGCTCGAGCCCCCAATACTAAACCAACTTAGAACCTGAATTTCCACCTTGACATCCCCCTAATAACATTTTTCCTGGCCAGACCCCCCTATATTAATCAAGCCCAGCTGCCCCAGAAACAAAAAAGAACATATTCCTCCTCCATGCTCTGATATGCAATGATCCAATTGGCATGGCTCTTTGATCTATCCTATCAGATCTCTTATCGTTCGCTTGTGCTCGCCTGTGCTCTGTTCGCTCACATGGTTCTCATGGTTCGTTCGCTCTGATTCACAGAATCCCATCCACCATCATCCATTCCAGGTCATCACCGACGTCTTAGGGGGATGTGGCTTCTTCAAGGGGGGGGGGGGCCCGGTTGATTTTCTCCGACGTCGACATGACCATCTCAGTATCGTCGTATCGTCATTTGAAAATGCCCGAGCCGCTCTCAAATAGCGGAAGCAAACAAGTGATTGATGAAATCCCCTCGGCTCGACACACCAACCGGCCCCTCGGCTCGACAGGGACGCAGCTCAACAACTTCGCGTAACTGGGTGAGCCTCTCTCCGGGACACTTCTGCTGGAACGAAGCTCGTTCCGAGTTCAAGCTGACGCTGAGGAGACGATCTTCCGAGTTCTGGATGAGGATTGCTCAGGTGAGGTGTCCTACATCGAGTTTTGCCTCTCGGCGCCGAACTACCGTCCAGATGGTCCGGTGTAGCCGGATTGGTGCGAAGTTAAAGGAATTCAACGGATCCACACCGATTTGGTGCGGTTTTGGGTGTGAATGTTAATAAGACCTCATATGACCCCTGGCTGGCTAGATCCGAAGCTTCGGGGTCGTTGCCTGGGAGGTCTCAGGATTGACCTAGGGCTCCAATCGGGCTCCAGTCGTAATTTAACTTCTGAGAAGGTGTTTGGGGTGGGTGCCAGGAGGGTACTGCTGGTAGCGGTGAAAGGTGTCCATTCAGCTTGATGTTGAACATGTTACGTTTCTATCAGAATGGGCTAGCAACATGTTCAATATATACATCAATATACGTGTTCTGTACGCATTGTTTGGGTTGAGGCCGCCGGCAGCTTTGATTGAGTTTCAGTAGCTGAGGTCAACATTTGGCAAGCTTTTGGGAAAGAGATCCTATTATGCTACAGTCTTTAGTGAAGCGGCTTGGCTCAAGACTGCTCGGATGCCCAATAAACCGACCGACCGAGCTCGGCTTTTCTGAGGTCGCAGATGTTGAACTCGTCATGAGCTTGACCCGTTTGAATGTAGCCGTGTAGGGAAAGGCTACGGCCGCACAAAAGGCACACTGCTTTGCTTGGACCAGAACAAACATGAAAAGACTGCTGGACTAGTCTTGAGGTATTCCATCATGGAGATTCGCAAGGTCATTGGCCGCGCCGCTCGGCTTCATCACGCCTTCAAACAGGCAAGCCGGCAGGAGGATCAGTAGGAGTGACAGAGCTGGACGAAGGCGTGTTTTGCACTACATAGGTATGGCTGTTGGTCGACGGTCGACCTCCCAGATAGTCTATTTTGTTCATGTTCGGTGGTTGAAGAAAAAGGCTCCCACGAGATTGACCCAAATTCCGTGTGCGTGACATGTGCGTGTGCGTATGTATTGCCATATGTACATGCATGTGTATATATATATATAACTTGTACTTATATGCTTACATTATTGTAATATATATATATATTATAGTTATTTATACATATGTGTTAACGGCATACATACATGCATACATGTACACACATGTGCACAATTACATGTACACACATACACACAGACACACAGACGGACAGACGGACAGACAGACAGCCAGCCAGGCAGGCAGGCAGGCAGACAGACAGACAGACAGAGACATACCCATGTTAAGGCTGCTACACTGTGCTGAGTTTGTGCCATGAAACTCTTACACTGATCCGTGTCGTAACTGAGGAGATTATGCACACCCTCCACGAGCATAGTCGGATGCTGTGCCTTGACCGGTGTGCTTTTCGTGTCGCGCCCCTTGCGCGACACGAGACAGGTGACCAGCGCCCGTCGTCGCGTCGGAAAGCGCGACAAAAACGAGTGGAGAGTGACTAATCCGTTCCACAAGCTCCACAAACAGATACAGTCTCAGTGGGATTCAAAAGCACCCTTCTCTCCATGGAACTGTTGGATCAGCAAGTTCAAGGGGTTCCATTATAGACTTCTTTTCGTCACAACGACGACCTTTGGGACACCTGGATCGATTGAAACACGATTCCGCGGCACTTGTTTTAGAGAGGTGTGTTGACAAAGAATAATAAATACATATGTAACACTGTTGCACGATTTTCATTCATGATTAAACCACACCATATCAACACGTGTCCTTGTTTTAGTCTCTAGGCGTTTGCTTCCCTCAGACATCCTGAGACCCCTTGAGTCCTTGAGACGATGTTTTAATGGACAGCGTCGGGATGGAAAATGGTGGCACCGGGAGTGGCTATACTGTAGCCCAACGTGTAGTATGCTCTGGGGCATCTTCGGGCGCTTTGAGAAGGCATCCAATTTTTGTTGCCTGAGGCAAGAGCAAAGTCGCTTGCTGCATGAGCACTTTGGTCAGCCGGAGCCAGAGGCTCCGGTGCCTGAGGAGTGGAAGTGCCTGTGCCTGAAGAGTGGATGAAAGATGCATCGATCGATGTTTCATGGTGCAATCCAACTGCCCAACTTCCCAATCCATCGTCGAATTTGGAAATGAACGTAAGCCCAACTCCACTTTTGCACCCTTGTGAAGATGTGAAGATGAACGTGAGCCCAGCCCCTGGAAACCGGAACTTGATGCAAATGTGAAGGTCTTCAACACGTGCAGCCGGTTCAGCCAGTCACTACTTGGTCAATCTTTTTGAATTGGTTCCGCTAAACTAAACGGACTGTGAAACTGACTGTGATGTTTTAAACAGGTTTTCAGTGGTGAACGCATGTGAATGTCAGTCCTTGTGGAGACTTTGCTCTTTGAGGTGCAAACCTTGAGGTAGCACAAGTTGTCCTCACCTTTGTTCGAGACACTTGTTCGAAATATTTGTTTTACAAAAGACCCGCAGAAGAACCAATCACTGAACTTTTGGCTTTCGAATGCTGCCCACATGCTGTGAGGGAAGTGTTCAGAATAACGGACTGGCTCTAGCCTATCTTAGTTTTGCCCATGCCAACCACGGACAGAAACACCAGGACACGAACCTGACGAACGCTGTCTCTTGTATGTAACGCATGTGGTGCGGGGCCGTTTGGCCCAACAAATTCGGATATGAGATTTATCATCCCGAGGGCTCCGACTACCTCCTGAGAAGATGGTTGGGGTGGGTGCCAGGGGGGGTCTAACCACCAAATCTGAGGATATGGAGTGGGATATGGTTGGAGCCCTAGGGCATCCACAAAACTAAACATGAGTTGAAAGACTTGCCCAGATCAAGTGACTTCTTTGGAAGAGTTGCCGTTCTGAACCAAAGGGATTTTGGAATACACTCCTTGAATGAATCGTGGAAGTGGAAGACCACCCGTTCTTTTGAGGTCGCCATCCAAGGTGCCAGTGTCCACTTCCATCATCTTCCATCATTTATTTCAGCTTGATGACAAGAACAGTCAATCCCAGATGCGACCATTTTTTTCTGGCTATTAAGATGATTTAAGATATGTGATGATGTGTGTACGACCTAAATTGCCGAGTCGATTTTGAGTTGGATTCGGTCGTCACTTTCGTCACCAGTGGGTCGTGACGACGTCGTGACGACCAGCGTCGTGACAGGCCGCCAGACTTGCAGAGCTTCTCTTCTTTACACGAGCCTCGGCGGACCGGATGGGAGACATGGCGTGGTTTTCCACTTGGGTGGCATTTTGATAGGAAGATCCCCAACGAATGGTTTCGGGATGTTTTGGGAGGTCGCCCTGATTGAAATGCACATCAAGTTGTTGACCGCTTCTTTTCTGTGGTGACTTCAGGACGTTTCGTCACCGACCATGCACCTCCCCATACCTCCCCCATTTTTTCCTGCAGCTCTTGCTGAGGAGGAGCTGGAGCCTCTATTGGCCAAGGCCTCTTTGCTGGTGCTGGACGCCCTGCCACGGCCTGACCAGGCGGTCGCGGCGGTCGCGGCGCTGGCGGCGAGCACCCGCAGGTCTCAGTTCAGTGCTTCTACCCCCAGATTTGCGCGATGTAGATGCTACCCACCAACATAATTAGTAGGTAAATATGATGGGTCTTGTCTTTGCTACAAGACGTTTTTTCCAGAGTTCTCAATCTTTTTGAATCCACAAGAAGGATAAGAAGAGAAATTGGAAGTCAAAGTGAGTTCTTGAAGTTAGTATTTTTTTGATCCAATAGCCTGCTTCTGTAAAAAACACAGCACATTTCCTCAGCTGCACATGATTTTCTTGCAAAACGAGGCATGAAACGCCTCAGCCTTCCGCCTCTTCGTCAAAACGCCCCCCATGAATAACTTGTTGCTTTTCACCGTGGCGCGGTGGTGATCAAATCCGAAACCATGCGTTGTTTTCGTCAACCCGGTTGGTGCTCCAGGTCCAGGTGTCTCAGGTTCTTCGGCTTTCAGGTGGCTCGCTGGAAGCAGTTCGAGGAGTGCAGTGAAGGTACCGTTTGCGGTGGTGCCCTGGCAGCACTGGAGCCACACAAGTCGACGAGCGCAGTTGTGCTGTTGTGCCTTCTTCATTCCGGAGCCTGGTACACCTCACATTCGGATCCACGGGGCACGGGGAGACGAAGGACGTTCCTCATCTACCTCAGAACTGAAGACCAGTCTGAAGACTACGCGATACTACGCGACGACGCTTTTGTGAAGGGGTCCAGCTGGGAAAAGGGCAGATAGGCAGGAAGATAGGACACTAACGGGGCGCAAGGAAGAGGAAATAGGAGGACCTAGGACCTAGTGTACAAGAATTGAAACTTGAACAGGTTCCACGACAAAAAAGAACAAGCTAGGGCTAGAGCTGCTCAATAGCGGCAAGACGCAACAGGTAGCCACAGAACAGCTGGACAAGAAACGAAAAGAAGCACTGGATGAGTAGCCCATATGTTCATTTTGTGTATTTGTTATGTTTTTTTTTGTGTTCCGCATGATGTTATTGGTAGAGTTTTGAGGCGCAATACTGTGTTTGGTGGACAGGGCACTATAGATTATTAACAACTATTAGATATAGTTAGGCTTAAATGGTTGAGCTAATTGAATTGGACAGACGGTTGTGAAAGTGGACTGTTTCTTTTGAACCACGCTTGCTTGCCGTGTGTTGCGCCACGTTGCGGTAAGAGTTACACCCCCAGTTTGGGGCAGCTCAGAAAGGGGGGGCCGATCTGGGCAAAATTCACACGACTTACGTGTCAATACTCATGTGCTTGCTTTCCTGCCAATCGATGTCCAGGATATGCAAAAAGATTTGGTTGATTCATGTTGATTCTCATAGGTTGAACTTCTCCGCATGTTGTTCGTGACCAAGTGACCATAGTGACCGAACTATCTCCTGGTTCTTCCGGTCACGAGGGGTTTGCGCCTGTTCCCTTTGGACAGTCATCGTTTGATCATTTCTGGGCTGTTCCCTCTGGGCCTGTTTGATACTTTCCATGGATTAGAGTTGGAAGAGTGGTTAGGATTGGATGTTCCACCTGCTCAGGGGCATCTATTTGTGGGTTGAACTTCAGTTTGGGAGGCCGGGGTAAGTCCGGGCAAGAGATGTCAAGATACAATGCATTGCCTGGACCGGTTGGTTCGCTGGGTTCAGGCAATGAGGGCAACGAAGGACATGAGCAGAATGCCCACGGTGTTGCGACTTGCCATTCAAGGAGACCCCCGTGGCAGATGGTGAGACCCTGACTCAAAGAAATACAAAAAAGCACTCAGACCACATGGTCCCATGGTGGGTTTGAATGGTAACATGCTTGAGCCATATTCACAAAAATAACGGTTTGTCTACCATGTGTTGAACAAACATGGAAGCGGAATCAAGCCCTTTGGAAGGTGGGTGTGCTCCACTTCTTTGATTATTGTGCAGACAGTGGATCTAATTGGTCGCAGTAGCTGTCGGCAACAGAATATCGTGAGTTCCTATTGGTAATGGCCTTTATTTAGCCATACCGGCCAATGTTAGAGTGATTAGGATAGAAGAACGAGTGCCAATTCTTGCAGAGAAGCTTGGTTGCTTCTATTTGTTCATGTGGCTGCTGCCTTTGGTTGTTGTATTTGTTCTTGAATGTTCTTGTTGGACTTGTTTACCGCAAACACTGCAGCAGGTAACAGTCAGATATTCTTGGCCTATGTTACACTTTGTTGGAGTGTGAACTGCCAAGCACAGGGTGGACCAAGTCAAACTAACACACCCAGACCATCCATGGGACGTCGTATGGGGTGGTAGCCGTAGCCCTTGCCTTCACAGCAACTTTCAGGCATAGAAGTGGTGCCATAGCTTCACTAAATTTGCATAACACCTGTATACAGTATACATACTCTACACCGTGCCTGGCGAGCAGAATGCCCACGGAATGCCCATTTATTTGTGACGACTGCATTCCTCCGGGTATCTTCCAGGGAACCAGCTTCTCAAGCTGAAGCTGCTGGAGGGCTTTTCGTGCTGAAGCTGCTGGGCGCTTGCCCACTAAGGTCCCGAGCTCCTTGTCAGCCAAGATTGATCAGCAGTTCACCGCAGTGTGTCGCTTGTCAGAGTTTGACATGCGTTGCTTTGCGGAAGGGGGTACCCAGTGGGGTACCTGGGTACCATATGGGTGTAAAGTCAGATCATCATTCATAATTTGGCTAGTCGCCTCCGTATTGTCGATCAGATATCACTCCTTGTGTCAGGACATGGTATATATTTGGCCCCTTACTTGGTCATGGGCAGCTACCATCCAGGAAAGTTGATCCTTTTTTTTGCCCGTCGCGTGCTGGTGGTGTAGTCACTTCGGACCTAAAACTTGTGTTCCAAAGTGACTCTCCCACCTCGCGGGCTTGGCTTCGGCGTTGCCCTGTGAAGTTGTTTCCCAGAAGCCCGGCCGTTTGAAACGGGTCTTTGTGTGTGTGTGTGTGCGCAGAGGAAGTGTCCGACTCACTGCAACATCACTAGACCCTGAGAATTGACCCATGGAAAAGCATGTTCCGAATACCAACACTGTCTTTGGGACGACTTGGGGTCTAGGAACATGCTCGGAACCGTCATGGATGTGGCTTTGCGGGGTCCATGCGCTTCCTATACAACACCCGCAATTGGCTCTATATATGAATTGTCCAGGCATGTCCAGGCTTTTCACATGTTCCTTTCTTCCTCACCCGCCTTTACAGCCCGAGCTGCCGCGGTGGTGCTTCTGCTGGCAGACCCCGCACCAGGTGAGGCTTTCGAAAAGAGGATCCAGGAAGCTGCGGACTTCCAACATCAGTGCAGAGAGATGGTGGTGCAGCTGCAGGCGACGGAGCGCCCAACAAATTCGGTGAAGATCAACAGAGAGAGATATGAGGCATATGTAAGGTGTATATATATATATATATATGGAAAGAAACAGATGCCGATGCTGCCGATGCCTATGATCAGTGCACTTTGGGATGTTGTTGATGCATATAGATCTATCGTTCTCGAGCAGGAGTCCAAAACATACTTAGCCATTTTGGACCATAGATGTCATTCTTTGGTGGCTTCTAGATTCTGATAAACCTCGCCGCCGCTGGAGGATTTGATTTGATCAGCTATAAGATATCTCACGACTCAAGACATCTCACGATCATTCATGACCTCCAAGCACTTGGAGGCCTTGAAGATCGACGCTTCGAGTGGCAAGACGCCTTGCCTTTTGACCGTGCCAGTTTAACCAAAAGTGACTCCTCCACTCCGTGTGGAGGGAGTCGATGTCTCACAGAGGATGTTTGGCAGTCCGTCTCGCATGTCGCCACTGCATGTTGACCAGAAGCTTTGCGAGGACTGCGCTCACGAGTTGGATCCACTCTACGGTGATGTGGCACCCATCAATCAAGCATAATCAAGCACACCGACCCTCTAAAACGATCTAAAAGGGCAAAACGCATGCGGCCATTGGTTGAGTCGAGCGTCCATGATCAGCAATTACAAAGGTCAACCCCTTGGGGTATCTAGCAAAAGTGACTGTTGAACAGTGTTGAACATTGAGAGAATTATGAGAATTGGGGGTTCGCTGGCATTATAGGTCAACCGGTATACATTTGGTATACGATGGTATACGTCTCTTTACCGCTCATGCAGTCTTCCCCGAAGCTGTCGAGTCAGTTTGCCTCTTAGTCAGCAAACTAGATTTAAGATGATTTAAGATGGTACATGCAGTCTCTTGTGCATCCTATTTGGGGGTATATGATGGTGTACGGTATACGGGTCTTTTCACCATGAGACTGCCCCCCACATTCCGTCCTCGCCCCAGATCCTCAAAACCTGCCACATCAGTTCTCTCAAGCCTCACTGGAGACTGCCAAAGAGTCCCCCAAATTGGCGTTGGTCCGGCGAAACCTGCCCTCCAAGACGGAGGGAGACGAGGGACCCGAGCGTGTCCCCTGACCCGAAGTCGTGCTGTTCGGACCAAAGCCACTCGCGCCCTTTGTTCGATCGATCGCGACGTGCTGTACCGAAGACTCGGGATGTGAAGCAAGTGAGACGAAAGACGATACGGATCGATCCGGATGTGAAACCAATTGAAGTAAAGTACACTTGTCTCTTCATGTTGGAGACAAGCTGAGGATCATGTCGGACTTTGGGACTCGATCATGTTGATGAAAAACGACGTGTTGTTGTACAAGACCCTCAAACAAGCCTCAGTCGTGGGATGAGTTCGTTCATGTTTGTAGTGCTTCAGCCCTTTTGAGCCCCCCCCTCTCAGGTCCGTGTGTTGGTTTTCCATGGGGTTTTCCTTAGCACCTTCAGAACGCCCGACCCACCGGCTTCGCCGCCCGCTGTTTGCCCACCGGCTTCGCCGTCCGAGGAAGGTCTCGGAGAAGAACTTCCAACGCTTGGAGGAGCCAACGAGCCGGCTTAATCTCCGACCTGAGGAAGGCTGTGTAATTAATCAACATGGACGAAGAATTCTCAGAGACTCCATATTGATTTGGGTGTGTGTTAATAAATAAAGGCAGACCTGCCAAAGACCAGCGGAAGAATGAACATATATATGAAAATAAACCAAAACCCATTGGGTGGGGATCGCCCTAATTATTAGAATACACACCGATTTAGACTTTGGGTTTTTGGGATTCCGTCCTATGGCCTGTAGAGCCGTCCTTGTCAAAGTGAAGCATCATCCATTGGGCACTGGTCATGGGATATACCTTGGGTTTGTCCTACTACCCGTAACAGTCAGTAAACAAGTATCACTATTTTTGAACAAGGCCTTTACTAACAATCATCATCCATTGTTGCTGGTACTAGGATGGACCGAAGACATGCCCCAACATATGTCTAATTAGTTGCAGTAGTCACAGTCCAGGTACCTGACTAGTGAGCCCCACAGACCCTTGGGGTAGTCATGTATAAAAGCCCTATAGACCATGGACTCTCGGGTACCCTCGGTCGCACCCCGAGCAGCTCGCAGTGCCGACGTCCGGGCCCATGGAGTCCGGAGAAACCAACACCGCTGGCCGCTTGGCCGAGCGTGGCCGACATGAGACGGATGAACCCCGCCCCCATGAGACGGTGGGCCCTCTCCGAAATGGCACTGCTCGGACCGCACGGATTCGGACCAGTCGGCCTGGCACTGGAAGTACGGTTCCGTGAGCCCTTCGAAGAAGAACCGAGCGCAAAAAGCGCGAGGATGACACCTCCAAGCTGACGCGTGGAGTCGGGGTATCCCAGAGATGGACCGAGATGAAGCGCCCGTTGGTCTCCGGCAATGCCCTTGTCCAGCGAATACACCGGCAAAGCATGGCAAAGCCATTGGAAGGGTTTGGGTGAAGGACGGGTGGATGATGAACTCTTTGAGATGCTTGAAGTCCACACTATACCACTGATTTTGGGATATTTGGGGGTGCTTTGGGCAAACCCGCATTGAAGTCATATAGGGCTTTGGACCCCAATGCCGGCTCTCGGTGTTTCGGGGGGGCGGGCCGTTGGAATCAAAGCTGCGCGTGTTCAAATGGGGTCGGTAGGGTCTATGAGCTGTGAGTGTACAGGTTGAACTCATCAATGGGTAAGGTTGAGTGTTGGTAGTGGGTTGGATATGTTCTGAAATAAGTTCTATATTGACTGGAAGACAAGCTGCTTGTGGCATGTCAGTGGTATTTGTACTGGTACCACTGTACCACTATGTACTTCGAGAGGGAAACCCATGTGACTTTCATCCACTAGCGTTCATCACATCCACCATTGGTCTACCGCATCCATGTGTATTTTTGTTATGCTTCCAGACGTCCAAAGGTGAGGTGTGTACAGATTGAGTCATGACTCCCACTGGCAGTCTCACTCTTGCAGTGTTTTTCTTGCACAAATGCTCGGCTCCACGTCACTTGCACGCACGAACTGGCACCTTTTGGGCTACCAGCAAAATCCATGGCCAGCTCCACGACATCACGTTTGACAGGTTCATGGGGTCACAAAATACGGGTGTTGTGTTCATAAACAGACCTGGACTTCACGCGGGGGTGTAGGTGTGCGCCTGGTGTAAGAAGTACAGGAGTCGGAAAGAGATGCGTTTCTGAGCGGCTAGCTCAGTCTTTGGAGCCTTTAGCCAACCAACACATCACCAGAGCTTTGCAGCAACCATCACTGCAAAGCCACATGCAGAAACACACGCACACACACGTTTTCAGCCATCCAGTTTTTAGGCCACGGATTATTCCCCACCGGCGCGGATCGCGCACGCACATTGTGGTGCGTCTTCGACTACAGCAACTCGTGAGGCGAAAGACCCGACGGGAAGACGTGATACTTTTTTGGCCGACATCAGACGGTCATGGTGAGAATCAGAGGCGAAAGCCACTTGAACTGGGCTTTCTCGCCATTCCTTGACATGTCATGTCATACTACTGTACTACATTTGGGTGGTTAGTAATCCAGTGCATATAGGCATATAGTCTAGTATACTCTTTGATTGGCATCAAGCCCAAGGGCTCATGGACCTCAAGCACTACATCTCTTTTGAGGTCCAAAGCCTCACACTATATTGTTTGCGTGTATTTGAGGTCAACTTTGAGTGGCATCTTCCGAACTAGCTAGCCTGGCACCACATTCTGCTTGGCATTCGGCATCTCCTTTTCCACGGCTCCCGGCCTTCCGCTTTGACCACCGATTGCGCGGTCCGCTGTCCAGATCCGTCGTCATGGGCAACACTCCCACCGTCCACTGCCGGACGCCCGCACCTGGGCGAAACCAGCCGCCTCACCGAGCCGTGGGAGGAGCGGCGGACGCGGCCGGGCGGCGCGGAGTTCAGCCAAGCCCGGACACTGCGGACTGGAAGATATGCCCACATTGACCCCGCTTCAACCATATATCAATAATTATTCCATACATGTAGTGTCACTATACTGTAGAGTTTGGGAAGGTGTTCGGGGTTCGCCAGTTGGACTCTCCTGACCTGAAGGCTTCATCCCACGGCAAGATATACATTGAGGGCATTGAGAACTGTTTATGTCCGTCCGACGATGAGAAATACCGCAAGTGATCATTTACAGGCTGTTCTTCCAAAGTTTTGCTGGCAAGATGCATATTTCAAGTGTTGTTCATGGACCAGGGCCTCCAGGGCTTGTGCCGGGCAAGCTGTTGGGGCTTGTTAGGGCCCTGTTGATTCGCGGGATCTCATGCAAATCTCTTCTTGTGGGGAGAAGGTGGTGAAGCCAGAATATGGTCAGACAGCCGCGCACAGCCGCACTTGTCCCAGCCCCTCTCCCCCAACAAACATATAGCCGACGAGCATAAGGGGTGGAGAGTCTTTGACTATTAGATGTAATGTTGTTATATGGTTGGTTTTGGTTTAGGTTTCGGCAAGAGTAGTGCACTATTCGTGGCATGCCCAATAACAATAACGATCAGCTTTTGGTGAACGGGGGGGAACAGAAACGCCGGAGACAAGCCACTTCGGTCTTTTGATGATGTCATTTAATTATGATGTTCATAGACTAGCCGTTTGTCATTTGTTGATCCAGTTAGTAGCACTACCCTAACTTAGAGGTAATGCCGAAGAATTTTCTTACTATGAATGACGCCGCATAAGTGTTCACCCACCAAGAAAGGCTTGCTTTTTGAGGTTTATTCACTGCCCGATCCGTCATTTTTCGTGTGTTCACCCTGCAGATGGGCGGCTGTGATAGTTCCCTCGCGGCCAAGGAATGCAATCGCGCCTGCGACACTGCCGCACCTCGACGTTGGCACACCACCCGTGGGAACTTGAAGGGACCCCGTGAGGAGCAATCGAAGGGACACTCCAGAGGACCATGGAAGAGAGATGACAGAGAGAGAGAGAGAGATCACCGCATGTGCATTGGTGACGTGAAGAAAGAGATTATGGAGTTGTTATAGTTTTTTTTGTTGGTTTTGCTTTTAGGTAGACCTGACAAGCAGACGCATGATTCTGAAGGGATGTCCATTTTGGTGGGTGTGGTGAATGTCAAAATCTACGAACCTGGACCTTCAAAGCAGCAATGTGCACATTGGACAATTACATTTACATTATATTTTGATATCCAACTGCTCAAAGCTTAAACCACTAGAATGACAAGCACGTTTTATGTTGAACGCCCTCGAAGAAGGACAACTGCTGGAATGACGTTCTTGATGCAAGCATATGCAAGCGGGCCATTTTTCTTCAGAATGTCCCGTCCCGTTTTCGCGCGCGAACGAACGGCGCGGTTCCGACGTTCTCCATGGGATGTGACGTTCTCCATGTTGTTTGCCGATGGTCCGATGATAGTAGGAGTCCGGCGGGCTGTGCACACCTGGCACTGCCCGGCATGCATCAGAAGATATCCTCCCAGGTGCATGGTAAGGGCCCGATACCAGGGTCCAATCCGAAGGAGGAATGGGAAAGGTAGGCAGGACTCCAGGACCACCTACGACCACTGCGACAACTTCGCAGATGTGGAATCCTCAAACAGGGGTAATCTATATACCTTATAGCGTCATCTACTGAGCTGTTCGACTCCCAATCTTGTCTCCCAGCCTTGGCACTCTGTTTTCCCCAACCTCACTGGCACCACTCCCCAGCCTCACGGCTAAGGATTGCATCAATGAGTTGCAGGCCAACGTCAAGGACAACGCATACCAGTTACCGAACCCGATTCAGACAGACAGAGGGGGCGGCGCGTGTGAACCCTCGCACGCGGCTGGGGAGGCGACGATCCCCCATAGGACTGGTCGACCATTGGGTTTCTGGAGGGGTCCTTGACATGACCGCGTTGGCCTTGAAAAGAGGTTGGCCTTGCAACAGGCCTTGAGCAGGTGGCAAGAAGTCCCTGTCATGCTTGACCATCTTTGAAGTGAAACGTTGCATTTGTGGTTTGATACATGTCTGCTCGGCAGTTGTGGTTCCTGTGAATCTTGTAGCCGGGCCTGTCCGGCCACAACTGGAGCTAATGATCCCATGCTGGACGGAGAAAGGCTCAAAATGAGGAGCCGGATCTTCCCCTTCTTATTGGAGGCATGATGTGTTCCACGTCCACATCGTCCACGTCCTTCTATCCAGCTGCTTTGAGGGACGGAGAAAGGAGAACCGTTTCTCCAGGAGCAGGAGATGAAGAAGGAACACCAGCTGATCCGCGCCGCGCGTGATGGGAACCTGAACCAGCTCAAGGAGCAGATCGCCAACAAAGCGGAGTCTTGGACCAACAAAGCTGGTCCCCAAGAAGTGAACAACGGTTTCCAAATGTTTCCAATACATGTTGGGTGGGGATCTACTTTCTTCTTGGGGGTCCAACTACAGCTGGTTCCTTCATGTTCCTTCCACCTGTGGCATGCCGCATGTGGTGCATGCCGCGGGGAAACCGTCCTCCGTGCCACACCGCCACGCCGATCTCGGCTCCGACGATGGGTGGGTCGTTCGAGGGTCGTTCTCTCAGTACCTTTTGGAGGTTCGGAGGTCGATGCGAGAACCAAGCGCATGTGGAGTGTGGAGGCTTGGTTGGGGTGACTGTTTCGATAGGGGATGGCTTATTTAATTATTCCAGGGGACCTGTGGGATAGCGGAATAATTTTTTTTGGAATATTTTTGGTGGATTAATATTTTATCAAAAGGCTAGTCATAGGGCCCCCCTGGAATAATTTTCAAGAATACTCAAGTTGCGACGTTTGATGATCTGAAGTCAGCAGCTGGACGCGAGTGAGAGGCTCAAACAAGAAACATCAAGAAACAACAAATATATATAAGGATATATAAGGAATACAAGAAGCTAGCAATCGCTGGCCATGTACAAAACCAAGGAAAACATAGGAAAACCAATGTTCAGATTTAGATTTTAGATTGGCAGCATTTTGCAGCCATGTCGAAGTCTTTCACAATATGAGTCAGATTATGTCAGATTGCTCTTGCTGTGTGAGTCGCTGTGTTGATATGTTTTTTATATGAAGATATAGAGAAAGCTAAAAAATATTCCTGGAACTCAACCAGTTACCAGAATAATTTTTGAAAACTAACTCAAGGGGGGGGTCAGAATAATTTTAAATTATTCCTAGGGTCTTTCACAGGGGGGGGCCCTTAAGCCCTCCCCTATCTGTTTCGTTTATATGCAGACTATAAGCAGACGGGTCAAGCCAAGAAATACGGCATATTATACAGCAACTTACAGCTCGTCTCAGCAATGCATTGCAGAAACCTGGACGTTTCCTGGATTTGTTTCGAGGTTTCTCCGTATCAGAAATCCTTGAGATTTGAGGGAAAGTTTAGCTTGCCAGTGTTCTTTACACGTAATATACCGATACCTACTGTCTAAATCCACAGCTTTTGACACCGACCCAATACTGACATATTTGGGGCTCCCACCCTGCAAACTTTTAGAACAAAACACATCAATGCAGTTCAGACAATGCAAATTGCAAGATTCTAAGATAGCACGAGATTTAACTGAAGAAGCCCCCCTTGCTTTTTCCTTGAATCCAGGCAAGGGTCAGTCCTTGGCACCGTGGAGACCTTGCCTCCCTCCCCGCCAACCGGCTCAGGATGTGAATGTGAGACAGCCCTTGAAGCTCATCACGCTGGATAGATACAACCAGGGCATGCCCATCCGCAATTGTGGACTCACGCCCTTGTGCCTCGGGCATGCAGAGCGGCGAGCCGAGCCGAGCCGCTCCGAGACGAGTTCGACCGGCGAGATAGGTCGGCCATGGTCGGCCTGTGCCGTTCTTGAAAGAAACACTTGATGGAACATGATCAAACTGCTCAGCACCCGTTCTCTCGTCAGTGTCATACATCACAATGTCAAGAGTCTTAAGAGATTTGTGATGGCCGAAGCTCTTTTTGGGTCGTCATTGGCTGTTGTAGTTGGCATGAATGACACGGTCCAAAAGCAGCAAAGTGCCAGTAGTGCTTGATCGATCCCAAAGAAGGAGACGTTCAGCTTCTTGGCCCCATCAAACGTTTTTTCAACAAGCTGGAACATGTCCCTCCAACCTTGCATTGCTGATGCTCAGTGAGGTGTGGATGCGATCCATTTCAGTCAAAGAAGTTTGTATGCTCAAGTTATTGTGGGTGATCAACTCTAACCATGCTATGCACCACACAAAGTGTGCAACTGAGAGAGTGTGACGAGAGCCTCTTCAAGCTCAAAGCTGCTCATGCTCCACCCTTGACCACCCCCCCCCGAGCGGGTGGACGCACCAAACCACCGTTTGGACCGGCCTAGACCTCGGCTCACACAAAGCTCGGCCGCACCGAGCTCTCGCAGGATGTATGCAGCCAGCTCGGGACACCTGAACATTGTGAAGACCCTATTGACCGCCAAGGCTCGGGTCGACGACACCGACGAGCGTGGAGCTGCTTGGCGGCAGGGCAGGCGAACTGCGCCGTGAACGCGCGGCGCCGAAGCAGCTCACGCGCGCCGAGACGGCGCGCGCTGGGCGCTTGTTTGATTTTTTGAGGAGTGGGCAGTGAAAGGCTGTGGGGCGGTGGAGCTGGGGAAGATGAAGTGGTGGAACAGGGGAGGCAAACGAGAGAGGCATATATACTGAAATTCTAGCACTTGCCTATCGTGCCTGTTCCCATGGTGTGGCAGACCCAGGTAGGGATATCCCAAAAAAAACTAACAAAACAGTCCAGGACCCCTTAGCTAGGTGCTGCCCCAGCTTGAAGGTGGACCAGCTTTCTCGTGCCTGGTGCAACAAGTCTTCTTTCAGCGAGTGCCATGAAACAAGATACACAAAAAGAGTTTGTCGGAGTCTTTGGGATTTGACCTGTTTCAGGTCCCCTCGCTCCCATCGCGTAGATTGCCACGCAAACACATGTGAGAGGTACATGGTTTGACAACAAGAGCTTTTGTTGTGACACAGAACCGATCTTTTATTGCCACTGCGTTTCTGTGCAAGGATGCATCGGAATGGATGGGAGACAAGCACCTTGACACACGTAAGCTTCATCCGTGATACCGTGATCAAATCGGATAACGACGACACCTGAGTATTTTTTTTGAGGTGAAGATGGTCAGGTGCTGTGCTATCATATACTGCTTAAAATATATATTATATATAGAGAGAGAGACACTACATTTATATGCAATATCTACATATATATTACTCTATAGTATAAACTAATTTCAATATTCATGCACAATTATGCATTATACGCAGTGGTTGGGCCTTAGCAGGTCTCAATGGTTGACCTGTGAAGTCGGGTGCTCGTATACACGCAATATCGTTAGGGATCCACATAGCTTCGAAGGTACTATAGACTCATCACAGTGTCTCCAATGACCTAACCTGAGGTTCGGTACGACTGGATCCCTAGGCAGCGGTTCTCCCGGTTCTCCCCCCGTGCTGTCACTCGAGGTCTCCGCCCTGCACCTGGCAGCGGCCTCCGGTGACTTCGAGACCTTTGCGGAGCTGGTGAATGCCAAGGCCGCTCAAGGAACGAGTGGAGATCACTCCTTTTTCCATCCGAGGAGTGACCAAGAAATAAATCCACACACACACACATGTTGGTTTGGAGTTTGGAGGTGGACCAGTGGACAAGGTTTGAGATCGCTTTGAAAGTGTGATGTGCGGTGGGTCCGGATACAAAGAGTATAGAGACTGCATGAGACTGCGTGAGGCTGCCTGCCTTCTATATTTTTGGCATCTTATCATGGAAGAGGGCCCATTTCCAATCACAGCTTTCCTCCAGCGTCTTGTAGACAAATCGATCCGCCCCACTCGTTTGGGTGGGTTCGGCCACGGTGGCCACGGTGGCCAAACAATCCCAAAAACATCCAGTTTGCCACTGCCAACTGAGACACACTGACCGCACAGATGCTGTGGTTTGCTTTGCCTGAGGCGAACGGGGAATAGGGATCCGTGCTCTTGACACATCAATTCAATGCTTTGCCATCACCTGGTCAGCGCCACCTTTAGTCCTTGGTGGTGGTGATTGATTGGTTGGCCTCAAATACCTCGATCAGAAAAAAATAGAACACATGCCGCTTGCCATCCTTCCAGGCCAGTACCAATCTCATCACCGAAGAAGGCGCCATGGCGGACACCGCTGCTTCTCCCTGCTCCTCCGTTGTTTTCGGGGAATAAAGCCGGAGGAGCCGATCTCCAGCCTTTCAGAAGAAGCCATGCAGGTTTTTCGCGTTGTTTTTTTTGGCGCATTTTCGGCACAGGTGTGGCTCCCAGCGGAAAACAAGAAAAACACGTGGGACTTTGTGATTCCACCTTGTGTTTTTTAGCGCTAATGGCTTCTCATTTGTTCAAAATGCAACCCGTGGCCATAGCTTGCATCAAGTGGCCAGCAACCTTGGAGGTTTTCTATCAATGTCACTTATAGTCTGCATGATTCTGCATGCACTACAAGGTTGCTGCCAGGTCATGGAGGATTTTACAGATGCATTTGCATTTGTGAGTTGTACACAAGAACATGCAAGAACTACTAGCACCTTGCAACTGCTTGCTATTGCTTACCTATTGAGACCTCTTACATTTCCTATAGTCCAAGACCTTTCAAACGAGGAGACCTTACTTGAGTCATAGCTGGCTGTACAAAGCTTCACTGTTTTCGGGTCCAACAAGCGTTTCTCGCAGGCGAGACTGTGTTGGACTGGCTCCCGCAAGAGGTCTTAGAGGACTTTTTTTGACGTCAAAGCCTGGGCAGTTTGTGTGACTGAAGATCAAAACCTCCCTTGACATGGCAAGAGGAGTCTATGTCATATAGAGTTTTTTGCAAGCAAACCTGCATGCGTAAGATTGGGCACGGTACATGTTGATCATGATTGTTCCGTAAGGTTTGGCTACTGCATGTTTTGGATGTTGGGCGTGATTTGTAACGTTGTGTTTTGTGTTGTGAGTGTTGTCGCTCAAGCATTGGACAAGCCGAGTTGCACTGAGTACCAGCGAAGTCCTTCACCAGCTTTTAGTGGCTTCTTGTTGAACGATCCTGACTATATTTATATATATATATCAGCTTTGCATAGTTTTGTAGCGTCCAGGTGCCATTGTTCGAAGAAAGGCGGTATCACTGACTTGGAGTATCAAATCTGCGTAAGCACCGTTGGACATTACGGTACCGACGGTACCTATTTGATATGTGCTTTGGGCACTATTTTTTGGGGTGAGGGGAACCTCGACCCCTTTGGCCAGACCGATTGGCAAGCCGGTGCCTCTGGCCAGATCAAGGACACGAAGATTGAACACCTGGACGCCGACAGTTATTCCCTCACAAGCTGGTGGCAACCAGTTGGCCAACATGAAGTCCAAGAACGAGAGAAGTCATTGCCCAATTATCGAAGTCATCCCTGTCATCTTCGTCGTCATCTCCCAAAAACCTCGAGCTGCGGCAGCTGGCTCCACAATCTTTGAGGAGGTGGTGATTGCACAGCCTGGGATTAAGCGGCTCTCGTATGATTTTGCTACCCTGGGTGCATCCCTGGAGGGATTGACAGAAGATCTGGAGGTGATGCAAAAGAAGTCGGCCAGTCAGAAGAAGGACATCGAAAGAAGGACAAGACCGAAGACAACGATGATACCGTTTGTTTCCTCTGCTGGAGTTGCAAGATCAGATGTCTGGCCAAGCTGAAGACATGGAGTTATATAGGTCGGTATGTGGTAACCGAACAGTGGCAGTCTTTCCGAAAAAGAAGTCTCGTGGCTTATGCTGCATGATTGGGATTGATTGAGTATACTGTAGGTTTGAGGTCACAAGTGCTTTGCTCTTGAAGTAAGTAAACCAGGTTTTTTCACCACAAGGAATGTGAACGAGGAGTCGGTCACTTTTCGGAGTGAACGAGGAGTCTGTACCCAGATCACCGCTCTTGGAGACGAATATCAATCAAACAGCCGGCAAGTGCATGGCCAGTTGTGCAGCTTCGTACGTGTCAATCAATCAATCAAGCAAGATCACCATCATCATCATCATCATCATCATCATCATCATCCTCATCCTCATCCTCATCCTTATCCTCATCGTCATCGTCATCGTCATCGTCATCCTCCTCCTCCTCCTCATCATCATCATCATCATCATCATCATCATCATCATCATCTACCATGCCGTATGTAATTACACATGCAGTATATGTAATATATTGACATAGGTACCATAGGTGGTGGATGGCATCACCCAACTATGGTATCCCTCATATCATCGTCATCGTCATCATGATCGTCATCATCGCCGTCATGATGATGATCCAGTCCTTTCACGTCATGACTGCATTTGCCACGTTTGCAAGCAGCATTTGGTCAAAGGTAGGTAGCCGGGAGTCGGCGAGCAGATACACAGATAGATAGATAGATAGATAGATATAGATAGGGTGCAGACTCGAGATAATTTCTGATAAATTGTTCACATGGTTTCATCCAGCTGGAGTCGGCATCTTTTATTTGATGGAACGGGTGGACCCCCTTGTATCTCACAGACCTTTGAATCCTTTGGGCCACACACCCCACCTCCATTGACAAGAAGTCGTGGGTGGTTTCTTCGCTTCGTTGGTTTCCACATGTTTTCAATGAAATCTGCATCCGAAATACCCAATCGGCATCCGTCCGTCCCACGAAGACTCCGGCCGGACGTCTCCGCCCACCGTGGTCGTCGGCGCGGAATCCGACCTGCGAAGGATGAACCTCGCCTCAATCAGTTCAAGGCCTGCATTCCCTCTTTGAATGAGGTGGGGGGGGGGGGGGGGGTCGCTGGTGTGCGGGAAAAAGCCGGTTGCATGAATATGCCCACACAGCAGCAACACAGGTCTAGAGGGTGTGTGGCAGTCAGACCTTCATGTGTTTCACCGAGTTTCTGTTTCGCGGTGTCCCACGCATAGTTCGAACAACACCTGGAGATGCCTTGCACTTCAGTAGCGCGCTGCCGCAGGAGGATTACATGTGCGTCCCGGGGGAAGCCAAGTCTCGTCCGCACCGCCGCAGCCGGGGTGCTGAGAAAGACTTTGGAGCATTTGGGTGACCACATGTGCCGGAAGCAGAACATTTTCCCTAGGGCTCCAGTCGTACCTTCGTTTCGAAGGTGGGACTGGGGTGGGTTTAGAGGGTCCAGTCATACCTTCTGAGGAGGTACGACTGGAGCCCTAGGTCAAGGGTCCAGGATTCCAGGGCTTATTGAACACTTCGAAGCGAAGCAGCAATGTTGTTTAAATACCCGCATTGAAGCCGATGAAGCGGATATTGATTAGATGATTAGATTGATGGTCCTCCTGCAAAAAGACTAAGAAACAGTTCAACCCACCATCTGCCACCATCCCAGCTGATAAGAACTCTCAAATAGACGACTCTCTTTGATAGACACCAACCTACAAAACTCAGTAGGAGGTGGTTTTGTTTCCATTTGTTGTTCAGGTTTGTATACCGTGACTGATTATTCAAGGCTCCAACCCAAGCCGAATGCAAGTGAACCAAACCCAGCACAAGTGGCGGAATGATTGACATGGACCTGGAGGTTGCTTATGTAGTGCGATGCTTTTCATGGGTGCGTTTCATAGTTGCGAGAGGAAGAACCGATTTTACCTGGGACCTCCAACAGGTGCTTCCGAAGTGCCCATAAACCGGCTGGTATTCCAAAAGCACTGGTCGGTGGGTTCTACTTGGATTGGCCCCATGACCTATAAGGTCAATAAGGATTATCACTATTTTTGAGAAAGGTCTTTGCTAATCATCATCATCCACTGTTGTAGGGAATGGGATGCGCAGAAGGTTCTACATATATTTTAATATAGTTGTTTTTGTTTTCGGATTCACGCCAGATGGAGCGGCCGCTCCAGATTTTGTGGTATTCAGACTTCCGGGAGGTACCAGACTTCTGTTTGTTGAAAGATCTTGGGATTGTCAGCTGTGCCACGGTGTTCAACCTGTGTAGTTCAATTAGGCATGGTTTCTCACCTGGAAATATGATATCTTCTCATTTTCAGCGCGACTTGGCACAACTTTGGACTTGTTAGCTAGGCTGGACTGCGTTCTTCAATATACAAGTGAAAGCAGTCTTGATAAGTCTTGCCAATCAGCGGACTCTCCCTTCCGACCTCGTGATGCTGTGCGGATTCGCCCCGGACCTCCGACGACTTCGGCCATGCGTCCAATGACTTGCGCAAAAAAAGAATGGCTCACTTGCTACTCACCTTTGCGGGCCCACCCACTATTCTCCAGACAGATTCCAAATTCCAAAACATCAAAAAAGCATCACTATGAAGTAGAAAAGATCGGTAGAAAGGCTAGCCTGGGACCTCCGTGAGACGACCATCGCTGCCATCTTCCATCGCCGCGTGGTTTCTAAGGCCGAAATGCCTGAGAGATCCGGGGCCGCGCGTTCGCTCCGGCGGCTCCTCTGCTCTGCGAGCGAGCGAGCTTGGGCATTGGGGCTCCGGCTGACGACTTCGGGTGTGACAGGAACGCTGCATGTGGAAAGGACCAGGTGATTGAAATGGCACGTCTGACAGCAGTTGGGCCTGGGAACCAGCTTGGAGTTCGGGGAGCATCGTGCAGCTTAAGGCCAGACTGACCCGACATCGACCTAGTTGTCATGAAATCCCCGACAGCAAGGTTTGAGTTCTTACTGAGGATCGTCTTTTTGCTCTACTGTAGTATGCAGAGGTTGCCTGCTTGTTTTGTATAAAGGGGAAGACTAACGTCTTCAGCTCTGTTCAGCTTGCAAGTTCAGCCATGGCCATAGATCCCCGAAACTCAGGAGGAAAGACCCTCTCCACCTCCCGGCATGGAACGTGTAACCGGTGGAACCGAATGGATCCCGGGAACTCAGGAGTTCACTCGAACCGTCGGATTCTCGGAATGCCGAATCAGCGGCATGATTGACATGACGTCAGTGGTTTCCACTGCACAGGATCCACACCTGAAGGAAGCTGCACGATGACCAGCATGACTATGACAGTCATTGCCAAGGCCAAGGGAAGAGTTCATTTCTTGGCCACTTATATAATGAACCCGCCTCCTGCATCCATGCAAGGTCTGTCCCATGTCAGATCATATGATGGACCTTGGAGGAAAATGACTGAGTTTGGATTGGTGAAATGGGTGATGTTGCGAAGAGAAAAGCGAATTGAAATGACGATGTCTCTGTATCAAAGGCTTGCTGGGTGAATTGGCAAGGTACAAAGATGCAACAGGGCCAGATCATTGATCACCTATCAGACGACAGTCGAAGGAAGCAACGTCGCTTCTAGGGACTTCAATTTCATCCAATTCCAGTCGGTAGGCAGATTCCCAAGGGTTGCTCACTCAATGAATTAAGATCATTTGCAGGATTGAACTTGCTACCTTTTTAGACGTGAGTACTTCAGGACTCCATGAAGAACACTCATGAACACTTACAAGAACACAAGAACTCACCAGTGTCGAATTTCATGGCCATCTCTAAACCAACCAAGTTTGGGGTATCCACGGCTTTCCAGCCTAAACGACTTCAGACCTCACAACAACCTCCACCCATCGACTCGGTTGGCGATGAGTCTCCGGGCGCCGCAACGACGGACGATGAGTCTCCGGTGTCGGCGGCCAACGCGTGGACGAGACGTTTCGTCTTTCTCACCGGACGTGTTGTTTTTCTCAAGGAACGTGGATGTATCTTTGGGACGAGGTTTCTGTGAGGCACAGTCTAACATAAGAAGACCAAAGAGTACAAACATGTACAAACTGATTTTGGGTCTTCAGGCAGATTCAATAAAGAGCAACTTTGATCATTTTGATTGCGATATTTGTTGGTCGAAGTTGGAGGGGATTATAGGGCAGGGAGAGCAGGAGCCCCAAGCAAATGAGCGATGGCCCTATTATTGATATCACATCATGCATGCGTTTTAGATCATTTCCAGGTACACAGGGGATCAAAGGAGAGTTTAGAGCTGCTTCAAAAATAGGCAATGTAGGCGTCCATCATGGTACAATCATGTTACCACACCAACAACCTGCCTCTTGATTGGTTTCCCAAGTGAACATGAACAGCTGGAACAAGGTTCACCTGGACCTGGAGTTCTCGAAGGGTCCACCTTTTTTCTGGCGTCACTGTGTTCACCATTAGCTACCCCGCTGAAGACGAATGATGCTCCCTTAAAACCGCTGGACTGCTGGTGCCCGAACGACCGACGCCTGGTAGGTCAACCAAGCTATCCGGGTTTGGACCCACGGCCATAAATTCATTTCTTGGTCTCATTCTCCTGCTCGATGCCCAGGGGTCGTGGTCGTTTCTTCAGCGCTGGACGTTTTTGGGGTCGTTTCGGGAGTCAACTTGGGGAGTCAACTGGTTCGTGGTGGGTGCAGAAAGTGGTGAAGAAGTGGGTTGCTGGGTCTTCCGTCGAAGTCTCAAATGGACCCCGTGGTTTTGGCACTGGCACCTCGTCCAATTCCTGCTGTTCCTGCTGGTGGACTGGTCGGGCTCGAGGATTTGATACATCCCTTATAATTGCAATGATGGTGGTTGGTAGGTTTGCTAGGTTTGATGATGGTGGTTTGCAATGATGTGTGGTTTGATGGTGGTTGCTAGGTTTGCTGAAAGGGGAGTGTCTTTGGGATCCACGCCTTGGTTCTCTTCGTTCGTCGAACTCCGGCCGCAGCGAAGAAGTGTCAGAGTCGTTGGAACTGGCAGCGAAAGTGGCACAACAGGGTGGCCACTGTGCCAGACTCAACTTTGCAGTGTCGCAAGTGCCTTCTGAATTGGCTGGTCATGAAGTGAATATCAAGCTAGTTTGGCACAGCTGAGCCTGTATGTAGTCGTGTGGCAAGCTACCTGAGAGCTTGCGGCTCCAAATGTGCACTGGGCGCCCAATGCTGGCGCTGCCTGCACTCCCGGAGATTTGGCCTAATCATGTCATTTGTAATTGGATTTTATTGTTCAGCTAAGTCGTTCATGCTCAGCATTCAGTATGGACAAAACCAACACCACAATATGACGTCATATACGTCATATGACTCTGACCGCTTTCCTCCTGTTGTGATTTAAAGGCTCCAACATACCAGATTTCACTTGATTTGCAGGAGTTTTTAAAGATATATGTAGTATTTTAAATAGTTCATTTTGAGAGCAAGGGTCCCGTGCGAATTCCACGGTGTTGTTTGCGTTCCAGCTCTCACCACTGCCAGCCTGCTCCCAGCTCCATCCAGGCATTCGGAAGGTCCAGACCTGCCACCCCCAATCACCCCCCACATTAGGTAGAGAGAGATATTGATATTGCCCTAGGGATCCAGTCGTACCTTCTCAGGTTCGGTACGACTGGACCCTCCTGGCAACTACATACTAGTGTCTCCAGTCAACTTCTAAGAAGGTACTTGGACCCCTAGGGTTGCACAATGTGACCTGCCAACATGTGACAGCTTTCAGTGGGTGGTTGGTCACTGGAAAACGTCACCCACTGGTAGATGGTTTTGGATACATCCGCTGCACAAGCAATGGGATATCCTGAGCAAGGCTTCTTGGTAGACATGCTCTGCCAGTTTCCTATGTTCCACTTCTGTGAATGCGTGATGGAGGGTAGTTCGATCCTGGAAGAAGACCAATCGACGAGCTGGCCATCAGGAGTGCAAGGCTCAGTGAGACTTGGTGTAGCCCTTGGCTGAGTACTTCGTCAACTGGCTGTTGAGCTTCTACTGTATTTCCTTCTATAGCACCTTTTTGGTGGGACCGCCTACCAAATACCGAAATATGAACTGGTCGACACAGGTAGGACCTTTAACGTGTCCAAGGAACCTGAGGGCGAAAACTAATGGCATGGGCATTCATTCGGGACCACTCGGTAACATCTGCGGCAGCTGCACAGGTTTTCAGGCATGTCCACTTCGGACGCGCAGGGTGTGTAGGTCTTGCAGCATTGGTGCGATCCAAAAATGTCCAAGAGTGGAGATGGATTGGTCAGGAAACTCCCAAGGTCCCCTCAGATCGAGCTGCGAAGAGGAGAGGGACGGTGAGGTGTTGATTTGCGGGAGGGTTTGTTCGCATCCGCGCATCTTTGGGTGTGTTCTCTCAAGGAGTTTGAGAGGAACTAGAGGGCCATGTGCCAGTTCAGGGCTATCTTCTCTTTGGCCTTTCGCTGCCTTGCCTAACACAGGCATCAAGTTGCTCAATGTTGGTCACTCCTCGAGATAGTCTATCTTCTTGCGAGAGACTCCAGTGCTCATGCTGATTGTTTCATGACCACATTGGGATTTACAAAGCACAGTCCAAGTAGCCGCATGGTTTTGAGGTATAGTTTTGTTAGGGTTTCAAGGAACCCGAGCTGACGATGACATCCGGGAACTGAGGTCACCACCCCCCACACGTATCGATAGCATCGCCCAGAAGGGTGATCTAACAGATGGTTCCCGTCCTCCGAGATTTTGGGACTGCCACAAGTAGAAGTTCATGTGATAAACTATGATAAACTAAACCCTTGAGACTTCAATTGTTGGAAAGTTCACGCTTCTTCTTGCAGCATGGGGCATGGCTATGGGGGGAGCCTGTTTTTGTTTATGGATAGATGATGCTCAGGAGGGATCCGAACGCAGAGATTCAAAACCCAGAGTCCTGCAGATCAAATGATGGATCAAAAGATTCGCGTGTCGCGCATGTTGGGAGCTCGGGTAGAGGGCGGGGGGTAGCAGGGGTAGAGGGCATCCTCCCCTCATGTTGCGGAAGCCCGAAAACATGGTGATTCAGCAGCTTCTTGTGGGTTTTTGTATATATACCAGCTGCTTCCAAGTTACCAATGGACCACCCTTCACTGTTTATAGGTCACCATTGGACACCCATTGGAAGTGCTAGGTATATAATATCAAACGATGTGTCGGTGTATTTGCAAACCTCTAGCAGTGGAGTCCCATCCTTCCGCCAAGGTGGCTCATTTGATCTGTGTGAGATGTGCCCCCTCCCCCCCAGCCAGAGGCCATCAGAGCATAGACTTAGCTGCTGATATTGATCGAACTTTCCAGGTGAGCTCACAACAGAACAGCAATGTTAGCCGTTTTTCACTTTATTCCGCGGTGTTTTTTGCTCTTCCACGAGACCCACAAACTACAGTGGGCCAGTTGAATTGATGTTCATGCCTTCACCCCCAACGATTGATACCTCCACCGCGCGGTTCGAACTGCGCTTTGTTTGGGGACAGCGACGAGAACACCCCCTCTCCACCCCTGCAGGGCCCCGCCGGGTCCGCCGTACCGTCCGAGGTGGTGAAGCTTTGCCAAGTGGTGGGCGTTTTCCCGGGGGCTCGCATGAACGATGGCACTGAGGCGGCCAGCCATGTGGGTCGATTTCTTGATGTGTTTCTTAATTGAATGTATTGGGGACGGAGGGATGGAGGATGGAGGAGGAGGATGGACCCTGTCAGGATCTGGACTCCAATGTGTCCTTTTGGAGACCTGTTGCTTCCTCTTCCCTTGGCTCGAGGTCGGTCCTCGAAGCGGCATCACCCTAGGTCCGGGGACTCCGACCTGTCCCCAGGGCGAGCTGCGACCTGTCCCCAAGAGTGGTTTTCACCTTTGTGGACTCACCCTGACCACCTGAGGATGTGGTTGGGGCCCTAGGCCGTGTCAGCCGCCGGTTTTAAGCCTTGTCATAGAATCCTTACGGCAGACCGAAGGCCCCGAAGGCCCGGCGCCCTTCCCTTTTGGAAGTACAGTACGTCGAACACACCTGCTAAGGGCTTTAAGACCTTTGTTCCAACCTTTTTCTTATGGGCCCTCCCCACTCTGCAGGGGAAGGAGGCGGAGGCCAATCAATGGGAACCCCACTCAACATTCCTACTCAACATTGATTTCTGTGCGTTCTCCATTTGTCTCTTTGCATCCTTTTTACCGGTCCGCCGGTCCTCTTCGGGGCGGTTCCCTGGAGCGGCTTATACTGGTCCGCCAGGAAGAGCTGGATGTGGATGTCGAGATGCTCAACTGGGAGGTGCTTATACTGAAAGCTGGATGTTCTTGCTCACTTGTACCCATATTCCGATATTCCTATCTTGCTAAGTGGAGTGGCTTCTGAGCTTCATCCAAGTACAATGACATGAGTTCTCACTGTGTGATTTGATGCGATTTGGATACCCTCCTGTGGTGTCCTGTGGGCGGGGCGAGGATTGTGCTCAGCACCTCACGCACCGTGTGGAGAAGACCTGGCGGCAGCTGCACAGTCAGTCCGTTCCACCCAGGGTCGATCGAGTGGGGTCGAGTGGCGGCGGTCCATGCGGTCCGTGGTTCCGTCTTCCCCATGCCATGGGGGGTGTGAAGGGTGAAACTGGTAGCTAGAGGCTACTCGGTTGGAGACCATCGCTACTAGTAACAAGAAGCTACTGTAACGTCAAAGCGTGAGGGTGTAGGGTGTTAGCTGGCGATCTGGCTCAGCTGGCAGTTCAGATCCAGCCGATTCACAACCAGGGGACATCGTGATGGTTCCCTTTTAGTGTGCATGTGTTTTATGTGTTCTTGATCAACGGTGAACGTTGGACATGCGTCCTGCCTTTGTTAAAGTCAACTTCTTCTCCACAAAGAGAGTGGGTTCCGACATGATGGGATCGGTCCAGCCCAGCAAGTTTCATCAACACACTGCGACTCCTTGGGCCTTGGCTCAGCAAAGGCCCTGATAATATCCAGCTTCTTCAAAGCTACCTTTTTGTTCACAGGCCTTTCCATGACCTCAAGCCAAGGGATCAAATTCGGTCACTTGGAGGAACTTGAGCCAGGATCAACTGACTGTTGTGCGAAAATGGTGTTGGACTATTGGACGACATGGTGTTTCCGAGGAAATATCGCAGCATCATGGAGCTGCTTGGGAAGAAGGCACCGCGGGTTCCACGCTGTGAGCGGGAATGAGCTCGAGAGGTGTGTTTTTGCTAGGAAGGACGAGGCTTTTTCACACGGGATCCGCTGCGCTTTTCAAAGCAGGGTCCATGATGTTGCTGGGCTCATGCCGGGCTTGGTGGGCAGTGCTTTCATTGGTGTTGTTTATCGATCTCCTGGTCCGGTCTTTCAGAAATCCACTCTAGGTTTATGCACAGACTTACCGTTGGGAGGGGCGTTTTTGCCAGGTCCAGCAGGCAGTTTGATAGGAGTGTGTATCAAGAAAACTGATTGTGTTGTTTAAACATAAAAGATATGACGTAGTAGCTACTGCTAGCACCGCATTGAATTTGAGATCTATCTATCTATCTATCTATCTATCTATTTATTTGTCATATCATATCACATCATATATCATATCAATTCATATCAATCTATCAATCAAACAATCAATCAATCTATCGATCAATGAATCAATCAATCTATCTGTCTATCTAACTTTAGTCACATTGACAGACTTAACCAAAAATATGCATCACAGGATTGCTCGTGTTTCTTTCGAATGTTTTTCCCCTTGGTTTCAGGGTCCCTGGGCCTGCCGCTTGCGCAGGCAGACCACTCTGTGCTTCGGTTGCTCCAGATCTCTCAGCAGCACATCGAGAGCCAGCCTGAAGGACCCAGTGTGGCCGGAGGGTTTTGCATGAGACCTGTATCTTCCAACTATGCTCCCTGGGACTCATCCCTGCTCTCTGTGGCACCCCTTTTTGGTGGAGGAACGTGATCTTCCAAGTACCGTTCACCATCCACTTCCACGTGGTCTTCTCATCGAAATCATATACTGTAGGCCTTGTAGATGTCAGCACGGCCCGTCCAGTCACCTACCAACCCTCCAGGAGTCTGTCCCAGATGTCAGCGCTTCCATGTCTTTGGGTCCACCAGAAACGTGTTCTTCTTGTCCTTCAGTCTTCCAAGGGCGGACTCAGTGACCGAACTGTGCGCACTGGACCAAAACCATAGAAATGTGCAGGGTATGTGCCAAGGTCTCTGGATGGGACTGGGGACTGAAAGCACTCGGACCTAGTAAGGGCAAGCTGTCCACCGAGCTCCACCCCACCGAGGTTGGATCGCGTCCGGCAAGAGCGCGAGCTCATGAAAGAAGCACCTGGATTTCAATGTCGGGTCAGGTGGGTCAGTAAGACCACGGCTGAGTGGTTGTTACGAGAGATGAGATTTGCAAGCTTGATTCTGACTGGCATGGAACATCATGGAACACTTTATTCTTGAACATATTCCAAGACGTTTTATCCATGGCTTGAATTAAATCATGGGAAAGTATAGGGCAACTAAGAGAAGGGTTTCTTTGACAAGAGTCTTCCAACGAATGATATGAATCATGGCCAGGCCAGTTCCGGGCTCACCAATAGGGACCATGGCCAGACGGGAGATCCAAAGAAAGATGGCGGGTGATCCCCAAAAAGGGCTCCTGGCCCACCTCCTGAGGTTCGGTGGTTGGGGTGGGTGCCAGGGGGGTTTAACCACCGAACCTGAGGAGATGGTTGGAGCCCTAGGGTGTAGGGTCCCATCAATCCCAACACAAATGTGGGTCACTCTACTCTTGGGCCTTGGCACGATGTCCCAGACCTGGCTTCAGGAGCATGGCTGGTCGTCGAACTCATGTGTTTTTGCAGTGCCACTCCCAAATAGAGACATGGCCCATGGCTTTTTCCTTGTTTGTTTGGGTGAAATGAAAGGGCCCTCTGACCAGAAGGGTGAAGACTGCTCTGTTTTGCAAGGATTTCGGCTGCGTGTTGGACGGTTGGATGAGACTTCATCCGATGGAAATCCGACTAACTATACTTCCTATAGGGCTCCAACCACGTCTTTAGAAGGTGGTTGGAGTGGGTGCCAGGGGGGGGACAACCCCGACTTCCTGGGCCCTACCTTCTGAGGATGTGGGCCAGGAACCCTTTGGGGACTATAGAAACAAGTCAATCAATTCCATTTTAAAACCAGCAGTTGGACATTGTGGCTCTACTTGTTTGGGACCACTATGATTCAATGATGGTCTTTGATGCTGGGGCCTATGAATGATCATGGTGCTGGTACTTGAGCATCCTTGAACTCAGGTCCTTGAACGGCGCGCGGCCCCCATGCAGATGACACTGCCCATCAAGGATGGGTTTCTGACACCTTAGCATCCACGGGCTTGTCGGACGTCCAAAGGCTTGGAACCAAGACTGGGACCCAGCATTTGCCTCCCTTTGTTGCTTCTGCACCACTCCAAAGTCACATGTTCCCATGTTCTACCAGGTTCGGATAATTTCATGGCTTTGTGGTCCACACAGCTTCTAAGTGACTCCATTGGGATCCATAGAATATGGAGCGACGACGGTTGAATTCCACCAAATACAGACAGTTCGACTCATACCTGGCCGTGGTGCAGCTGCACATGAGATGGTCGACGGTGCCCCCCTAAGAGATGGTCGACGGTGTGCGCCATCCAGAGGCCCATGTCTACCCAGAAACGAAACAGGTGGAAGCTGAAAACGCCGTGGGCGAAACAGGGTGGAACCGGGGGGATGGGAAGTGGGCGAAAGGAGACACTGCAGATCCTTGAATCGACTCTGGACTCGGTGCGTTCCGAGATTCCGAACAGACGGAAGATACTATAGAAGTATCTAGAAGTTTGGTCGCAGTCGCTGCGTCAATTTCCGCCACCTTTGATTCGGGGTTTGGCCCGTGTGTCCTGATGGGCTCATTTGGCTCCCAGCAATCCATCCAGAGATCCATTGTATAGCGAACTCGCGATGGTTGCACCACAAGAACGCCACTGGTCCGCAGCCCGCTGTCGTGTGCCGTGCTCTCAGAAGCGGTCACCCCCAACAGTAAAATTACAAAATATATGAAGAGGAGGGTTTGCAAGCCAAATGGGGGCGTTGATTGATTAAGGTTCTGCACTATTTTGAGCTGGACATTCTTGGGCAACACATTCCAAGCCATTTAAAGGTGAACCACTTTTGATATCCCTTTTGTGCCCCTCGCCCCTCCACCAATATTGCCCCTTGCTGTTGGAAACGTTCAGACCACTGCCCATGCTTCGAGCCTTCCTCGGCCTTCGACTTGATTTGAACAGTCACCACAAGCAACCAGCTGCCCTCATGGGACCCCTTTTCAGTTAACAATCCATCAGCAGCTGATTCTTGCAACGTCCTGTTCTTGGTGCTAGTGATTGTGGTAGAGTAGGATTGTAACACCACCAGACCCACATTAGATGGCTACTGGTTTCTGTCAATTAGACAGGGCACCACTGAAACCAGAGTGATCCCGTACGATCCAAGAAGTTTACACTATACTACACGGCTATTATACCATCCGTCAGCCATCGGTGGCTACGTTTCGCTCTCAAATCTTCTATCTCCTTCCTCCCCCTCAATGCAATCTTCAAGGGTGGGTAGGTGACTGACGTTCAGTCACCTACCCTGATGTTCAGTGACCTACCCACCTTCGAGATGTTTTGACGATCCCAGGCCCGTGTTCTTTTGGCCGCTGGTGTGAGGCATCGATGCCTATGGCCTGAGAAGTTCCATCATGTCAGACTCGGATTGGGAGGCAGGAGATACGACGCGTCGACGCGTCCCGACTTCGACGAGATCTTGGTCGAAGCCACGGAGTGGATCTTGGAGGTCGCCGGGACAAAGGCATGCTCCCAGCACCCACATTCTAACACTAAAAACCATCGAACAGGCCTTTCGATGCTCCTAGATTCTTGGATGCTCTTCTAAGTGAGAGGTGAGAGGAACCTTCAGCCATGATGTTCTTCTTTAACAAAAAACAGCACGTCCAGCTCAGATCGTCACCCATCCACCGTTCTCACCATCTCTTCCTTCTACCCGGGTCGCGGAGGTGGCCGCAACGATGTGGAAGAACGGTGGCCTCGCAACATTGTCCCATCGCAGCTGTCCTTGGGGCGACTGGGTTTGATGTTTGGACTATTTTGGACTTGTTTTCGTTGGCTTTTCCGAATACCTGGTTCTGGAGGGGCTCGGCTAAAGATCACTAAAGAACTCCCTGAACAACTGCGCTCACTGCGGGACTTCCAGCACCGGAGGATCTTCATAGGTTCAAATGTACCGGGGGAGACCTGAGGCCCAAGAATGTCGGGAAGTCGCTTGCTCCATGTGGTTTTTGGGGCATCTCAGATGCCCATGGCAGTGCCCGAAATCAAGAGCACATAAGAGCATGGAAATTCCAAACTGAAGAGTGGAAGTGTTGAAGTTTGATAAGAGCACATGAGAGCACATCAGAGCACTTAAACTCCTTTACAGTTTTTGAAGTTTGGAACAAGAGAAACCATCCAGGAGCTTCAGTTCATGACCGTCCTTGAGATCCCCAGGATTTGGGGTCACGGTTGGGAGTCAGGCCAGGCCTGGTTGGGAGTCAGGCGACAGCTCCAGAGGTCCAGCCATGTATGGAATATCTTAGGTCTATCCTATGAGTCCTGGTTGGTTTGAAGAGCTCCAGTTGTGAGATCTTTTCGTCGCTCCGACGCGATGCGTGAGGTGGCCACTTGATCAAAACGGATTGCCCGTGCGTGCCCATTCACGATCCCAATCTTGAGGCCCAAAGAACGTGGGTTCATGGGGATGAAAACGGGCCTAAGGGGATGGTCGAGATTTAATCAGAACGCATTTTGGTGATATTTTTGTTGGGGTGATCCTTCATCACACAGAAGATGCAATCGAATGCCTTGAAGTGAGTGAAACTCCAAATTTTGGCTTGTTCTTAATTACTTTGATCAATCTCCGCAAACTCTTTTTGTTCTGTATTTGCTGCTGGCAGAATGACATGACGTCACTGAATGCCATGACGTGCCCGGACCGTCCGTGGCACTGAAGCAGGGCCCTGCCCTTGGCAGGGCCCTGGTGGCGCAAACGGATCTTCAACGGGTGGATCTTCTTCAACGGGTTTGCAGACTCGTTCTTTGATTTGTTGCCTTTGTTTATGTTTATATACGTTGTTTTACATGATTTTTTAAAATATACGATTATTCATATCCACCATGTTCCACATGTTGTATCACTATTGATCCCGCGGATTGGTTCGGACCTTGCAGTTTGGGGGACGGTGCAGTTGGTTCGAGACACGGTTTGTACCGTCGATGCGCTCCAGAACCCCCCCGGCGACCGGGGGTTCGGGTGGAGAGAGATCAAGATGCACCAAGTCACCAAGTGGTCGAAGATCATTTGACACTGGAGAAGGTATTTCGTTGGATTTTCAGGCACATAAGACATCAATCATTCGAATCAAGAACCTGCACTGGAGTCACGACAGACGCTGGCCAGATCTCGCAGCTCTTCATTCGCCCCGAAGTACGTTCAGAGCTTGGCCCCAAGCACGACGCCTTCTACAAGCCACTCAGCAAGCAGGGGGGAGGGGCCGAACGAGTGAATCTTGGGGCCGCACTCCATGGGTGTTGCTGAAGGAGAAATGAGTTATTTCATGAGTGTTATATAAAACGTTTGAAATTTGAAGCGCATAAGCTTGGTTGGATATTCATGAATACGTTTGAATATGTTTGAATGGAAGGCTTTCAACAGCAGGAGGAGCAGCATCAGCGGCAGTCGAAGTGGGAGATTGTTGCTGTGGTTGTGCGGCACTACCTTTGCAGTCATCAATTGCAAAATCATACTCACTGTATCTCTTCTTCAAGCGTTCTCGCTATTGCTCGGTTGTTCAGGTCCACAGCTGACCAAGCTTAATAGCGATGCGATGGCCTCCAACCTAATAGCCCTTTAGTGAGGTTTGAAGTGAGGTTCTCCCCGCTCTTCGGCGTCGAGCCTTCACTTTGCTCATTTGAGCATGTCACCCAGGCTTTTGCTTCCAGGAGAATTGAGGACAGCCACCGGTGTCCAGGGCAGGCCAGGTTTTGACGGGTCCGAGTGAAGAGAGTCTCGTGTTTGTCTCCGGAAGACCGTGATGGTGTGAAGGCGGAAGCTCGGGAAGTGGTTTATAGTGGATTGCTGGAAAGCTTGCTGGAATGGGATTGAATGGGCACCATTGGTCAGATTTGATGGCATGTTTGCTTCTGCAGGATGTTGCATGATGTTGCTACGGAAACTCAAGGGAGCAGCGAGTCAGTGGCGGTCACGAATTAAGACCTTTCCAACACAAGGCGCGTGCAGTGCAAACCCATCTCGTTTCCAACACTTGAAGCTTTCGTTGATGTGAAGGAACCAAATAGAGTACTACCAGGTATTACTCAAGGGCGCTGGGTGTTGCAGGATTTTCTGGATTAAGAATTTGCTTGATCAGAGCAAACCTGTTTGCATCCACAAGCATTTGTTGCAGAAACCAGGGTGACCTCAAACCTGCTATTGCAACTATGTACTAAGCAAACAGTGTACAAAGCCACATGTTTTGGATGACAATTAGTCCAAAAATAGCTGGCAATGTGCTTTTTGTTTGGGGTTAGCTGGAAATCCCCCTTGACAATCCTAGTTGCCAAAACACCTCATGATGGTCAACCCAGTCTAGACTAGACAGTGCAATCCGGGATATCTCATAAAGGGCCATTGGAGTCCATGGGATGTTGGCAATGCCCAGGAAGGGGCAACACATTTGCCCGGTTCGCATGCTCCAGGAGGATCAATGGTCCCGGGGACGTGTGGTTGGAGCAAGCTGTGACGCTGCCAGCGCACCAATTTAGCTTGTTACGGCTGATGGGACGGGTGAGCGCACCAACGGGACAAACGCATGAGGTCGTGGAGAATTGCCTACTTGGTCAGAAAAGTGACCTGTATTACTTTGCAAAGAGGGAAGAGGCACTTCCATGTACAGTGCAGCAAGTCTGAGTGCATTGAGCCTCCTGGCCTACTTATGGCAGGAGAGGTCTAGCTGGGGGAACAGTTTTATGGCAATTGTCATTCCAAGCTCAGAAGCCATACTGTTCACATGGCCCCGGATATTGTTAGGCATTGTTAAAGAGAATCATCCAAGTTGAAGAGGTGGCCCATGCAACCCTCGGCTATGGTTTCTTGAACTTTCAACGATCTGTTTGAACCATGCGCATTACAGTATGTTACAGTATGTGTATTTTTTTTGTGCAACTTACACCCTAGCAAGGAAATCTTACACCCTAGCAAGGAAATTCCACTAAGATTGCTACCTGTTTTGAATTGGTATGCATCATATTGCATCACTCTCGCCATTTTCTGTGTCTTCTGTGAACCAACTGGTGAAGACTTCTTGGTTGCTACTTTGTGCATTTTCTTGACGCAACTCAAAGGTGCACTTGCTGCTGGCGCAGCTCTTTGGGAACTTTGAGGTGGCCAACACTTGTTTGTACTCACAGAAGCTTGCCGACATGTTGGACTGGACGGTAGGTGACGTGGACCTGGACCCGGCCCTGGATGGGAGTAGCAACAGGCTGGAGTGGAGTGGTCGCTTAGTGGCAGGTCGTGAATGCATCCTGCCTGGCTTCAGATGCGGGTTGGAGTAGCCCCAAACCTCAGTGTTCCCATTGTGCTTCAAAGGGGGGCGTAAGTTTTTGACAGTTTGGGCTCCTCAAGAGCTTGCTATTGTGTTCAGACCAGCCATGTCCAAAAGGGGCTGTTGGCTGGCGCCTTGCAAGACCAGGTTTTCAAGTCATTTTCACGTCGTCATTGCCAATATGATAGAGTTTGGATTCAGAGTGAACAAGTATACCGTAGATTGCGCAAAGCCAATACGAGATAGTTTACAGAGATCCCCATCTGAAAGGTGGGATCATTGTGCCATCATATTATATAGCCTGAAATCACTGCATGTGGACCTCTATAGATAAATTGAGCACAGACTCTTTTCCTGTGCGTGTTGCCTATCATTCACTCACTTTTTCGTCTTAGCGTGGCCAAGCTGCCTTCAATTCTGATTCATGTGGACAATCCTGCTGTGATTTTCTACACGGCACACGCCCATTCTAGGAGCAGCATGCTGCATGTTCTTGACAAGTTATTAAGCCCAAACATATAAAATGCTACTACTTCCGGTTGTAGTTGTTGGTGGTGCTTCCATCTAATCTAACTCGTTCAAATGCTTTCTTCCCGCCATCGACTTCTTCCCTGTCCTTAGAAGCATCCAAACAACCATGAAACTATTTTGGGCAAACCACCTTTTGAAGCCACTACTTGAGATTTCAGCCCTGTAAGTTGCATGAAATCATCCAGTGTAGGTAGGGTGGCCTCAAAGCCAAAGCACGTTTCCTCAGGTGATCGCTCCATGACTCTAGCTGAGTTGTATCCAGCTTCGGTTGCATTGAGTTAGTGATGTTTTTGGACCACCATGACTTCATCAGAATCTCCGTATCTTCATCTCAGCCCCCATAGATCCTCACTCTCGGATGGTATTTTGGTTGATCATGGTTTGGGCTTCACCCCTTCGCCTGGAGTCGGTAGAGTCGGTGTGATGTGAACATATGTGAACATTGTTGTTTTTTTTTTTCCGGGAACATGCCACGACCGAGTTTTCCCAGTTGAAAGGATGGCCAAAGGGGCCATGGAACACTGTTGGGGTCAGCCGACCATCACCTTCGTCAGCTTTTTCTTACACTCCACCTTCGGTCGATGCGTGAAACGCACGTGGTGCCCACGGCGTTTCACCCGTCGTGTTCGTCACCAGGACACCGGTCCTTGGTCGTCACTTGCGACGGCGAGATTGGCCCAGCATGGGTGACAGTAGCTATGGCCTCTTCATAGACACCAGCGGTCTGAGCTCGCAAGACACCAGCTCTCAACGGACATTGGCACTTGTTGTTTCACGTGGTGAAGATGTGGATGTTCTGGTTTGTGTCATCATGACTGATTTGTGTCTCTTCTACTTGGTTCCATTGAGAGTAGCTGGCACCTGCACGGTGCGGACATGGTCTTGAAACAAGTTCTAGATTCTACATACACCCTGGAAGACGATCCCATGGACCCTGAAAACCACTCGTTGGTAGAGGAAAACACGATTCCGGGGGTGCCATTGTCAGGGTCTATGTTAGTTTTCAGGAGTGTATATATATATAATTATATATATAGTATATATATATATATATGGACCTTGTGCATGTCTTGAGTCACGGCGGACATGTGGCTGAGGGTGTGGCATGCTGTACTTAGCAGTTGCCTAGACATGAGCGCAAACCAGGGGTTGGACAAGGCAACTTGTCCCTTACCGGCAAAGGTTTTTAATATCCCTTCAAAAGATTTCATAAGGGGTGGTGTTTTGCTTGGTGTCCATCGTGTCCCAAGTCCCCTGGGCCTGGGTGGCATCGGTAGAGACTGCCGAACTGCACGATGTTTTCTTTGGGCATGCGGCATGCTCCGCGTTTCAAGTTCAGTTTGTGCCATGTTCCCTGGTAGCCCGAGCTATGCATAGCCGTTTCTTCCCAACAAGCTCCAATCCAGCCAGTCGGGGCTGCCAATCTCGGCAGAGATCAGCCTCGGCCGGAGCATGTCCGAGCTACCTGCAAGTGTTGAAATGCCTCATCCCTACTGCAGGAATGTTCCACTGTACCAGGCACTCGTAGGTAGCACAGATTATGTGAGAAATTGTGGGTAGCACAATTGCATGGCATGGTTATATACCCTAGGGCTCCAAGTACCTTCTAAGAAGGTGTTTGGGGTGGGTTTAGATGGTCCAAATACCTTCTGAGGAGGTACTTGGAGCCCTAGGATACACAATTGCATAGATTCAACATATAGAACCTGAGTGACCTATTCGGACCACAATGCACCCCAAATATGGTCATTTCAGATCAAAACAGGAGTGCCTGTGCTCCAGGTAAATTGTTTTGGCCGTGCGTTGTGGCGACTTCGACATGATGCGACAACTGCTTGCTGCCAAGGAATATCTCCTGATAGCTCGTGAGGATGAAGAGAAGCCAGGGCTGAAGCGTGTGGTAGCTTGGCCATGCGTTCATATACATAGATCATTTTTGTCTTTGCAGACTTGAAGGGGTGTTCTCTCCAAATATTCTGAAAGATTATAACTTGCTGGTTTGAGAATCTCATTTGGCTTTTGTAAAGTTGCATAGCTGGTTTCAATTCTACAGGGCTCCAAGGGTCAAGATTTTGCACATTGCGGGCGCTTGTGTGGGCAAGTGTGGGCAGGGTAAGTCTTTTCAATGCAATGTTCGCACGGAGGATCTCGCATGCCATATGTTCTTCTCAACATGCGGATGAGTTAGCACATCTGGCCTATGTGAGGAGGTGTTTGTTTTCTTGTATACTTGGGCTACAGGGGGATATATACAGTGGTTTCAGAGTAGATGGCACAGACACCATGATGTCCTTTAGATGGGGGTCTGTATAAACTACCTTTTGGGGTCTGTGCCATCTACTCTCAATCCACTATATTTGATACATGAACAGCGCCACCGCCGCATCGCTGGCCTTCCTGGAGACTCGCTGGCATTCAGTTGTTCCTGGAGACTAGCACTCTGCCAGACTTTCTGGGGTTTTGGATGCAGATGGAAGCAAGAAAAAAACACGCTCACGTACCTGGGGTAAAGGTTTGTCACTAAACGAAGGAACTAGGCCCTTGCTAACAGTCAGCATCATCATCCACCGTCACCATCCACCATGATGCCAGTTTTGAGACAACAGATTACACAACCGGCGACAGGTCGTAATCCTGAGCGTCCCCGAAAACAAGTTCCCTGAATGGCTCTCCCCCTTCTACAACCTGCTACTGGAGAAGGCATATGCCGCTTTGGTGAGCTGCTTGAAGCTCGGCAAAGACTGCAACTGATGGATCAAATCTTCTTATTGGGAGTTGACAGGAGCATTGACAGACTATGCTTTTGGGACCTGGAAGACAGACAATACAACCAGCAAGCCGCCCAGCTATGTCCATCAAAAGTTGTGTCAGAGAGCAATCCAACCTTGTTGGATAGGTTTATTTTGGTAATTTATTTCTTTTCTTTGAGACCATGGTGGGTGACACATAACCTTTTCTTGCATTTTGGAGACGCTGGCCGCCCCTTATCCTCCCAATTGCCCAACATTTGGCTGAAGATGATGGGTGGAAAGGAGATGTTTTGAGGGGCTCGGCATCAAGGGCTCCTGATTCATCCGAATGCACAGTAAGACATTCAGTTTAATAAGCGCAAAGCGTGCTGTTTGCAACCCAAAACAAACAAGTTTTGACGCAGCTAGACTGTCAGACAACATGTTTTCCCACCCTTCTTTTTCACTAGCTTCACAGTGAAGGTGAAGCCACATGTGTTATTCGTTTACGGCTAGCATAGCTGCCATACGTTTCTTCCCGGCTGAGCTACATTTTCTGGACAACATGTGCCTCAAAGTAGTTATGTATTCAACTCATTGCACTTGCTTGCATGTTTATTTCCCCACTGCTATCAGACAACGTTTGTTCGTTGACAAGGGCATTCATATTTCCTATACAAGCATGGTTTCAAAGTCTACACAGTCTACGCACCCTTTCGTAGCTTTGTAGATTATCAGCACGCCACCCTGAATGGTTCACTCACTAGTATTTCCTTGGTTCAGTAACGTGCATGTAGGTGCATCCACTCCAAATTGTTCAGGCCCTCCGGTGGTTCCTTCCGAGGGAACCGAATTATCCGAATTTGAGCTGCTCTTGTGTCATAGCCCTCGTGGCGATTCACCAGGAATCGGCCCGGTGTTTCTTTGATGCGGTCCATCGACGCCCAGTTCTACACCGTTCTTGGGCTTCGCTGCTTCAATCGTGGACTGCCCTTGTTGCCAGAGTCACTTGCACCAGTTGGTTCAAGTTTGTTGTTTTTGTTAAATTGCGCTCGCCGCCTGTCAAGGGGAGCTCTTCCACCAATCTATGATTGTTGGATGGAGGGTGGAATCCCTGGTTCGTTCGCCATCCACACCTGATGTCCCTCAAGATGCATTGATATGTTCTTGTTGACCATGGTGACCCATTGATGTTCCCGTGCCGCGACTTAGAGTTTCATCCAGTGAGTGATCCCTCTCTATCCATCAGCGCTGCATCCCTGGTGATACGCGGTGCTCAAAGGAACCTTTCAGAGCGCTGAAGGCGCTTGGCAAAGGAATCTATTTCATATCGGCCTGTCTGGGGCTCTTAACAGGTGCTTTCTGGGCACCTGTTGTCACCAGACAAAACACCTTTTTAAGTGTGTTTATTTTGTTTGTATAATATGATAAATAATATGTTCTCGCTTCACCCTGACTGAGAGTCAAGTGCAACATGTTGAGTTGACCCCGGGCTTTGCCTTCGTCTTGGTGATTTCGCCAATCTAAAGCCCGCCTTTTGTTATACGCCCTCATGTCACTCAGAAACCTTGTGTTTCTACAATTATACTGTTTACGAAGGATTACTTTTCGTAATGGACCAATAAAAAACACTCGGTTCTCCTGATTTGAACCTCGTATTGTCATAAGAGAACGCGGCTAGTCTCCGGTGCAAGGAGAGTCTCCGATACGCCCGGGGCAGTGTCCGGCTTGATGCAGCATCCACTTGTTTGGAAGCCATTTCAAGTGGAGGACGCAGATGGCAAGCGGCGTGGCTGGAAGTGTGATTTCACACAGGTTTGGAACAGAAAGGAACTCTTGATTTCACGCTGGTTAGAGTGGTTGATTATCATGTTCTTAGCCTGGCTTAGAGGAATTTTGGATTTTTTTTTAGAGCACCAATGCATAGTCCAGCCAAAGGCTGAAAAAAATATCTCAATAGCAGGAAAAACGATCAAATAAAATATCTTCATTATGAAGCCTATTTAAGCTGTTCCCCCCCAATGACCCTTAAAATTCTACCACCAAGACACAGCATTGAGCTAAATCAAACTGCAAGCAAATCGCACCGCACTTTTTTCTAGTATGCGCCACAGTCAAAAGCTTCCATCCCTCAGCAAAACTTGGCCGAAGCAGCCATAAATACAGGTCGAAGCTACCGAAGCTACAAGGTTTGAGTGGAAACGGCTGCAGACGCATTGACACGACGACGACGACAACGACGGAAAAACCTGGCTGTGGAGGTGTACGTTGACCGGAGTCGGGAGAGTCGTCGTCCTCTTCTTACACAGTCCGGGGACGACCAGTCGGATTGTGTAAGGAGAGGACAATCCGCCCTCTCCTTACACAGTCCGGGGACGACCCAGAGTCACCTAAGGAGAGGACACAGAGAGGACAACCCCTCGAAAAGTCAGACAGCTTAGCGGAATTTTTGTTTCGTCCTCTCCGCGTCCTCTCCTTACACAGTTCGGGGACGACCCCGTAAGCCCAGAGGAAAAATTCCCGTAAGTCCGGCAACGGACTATGCAACTTTTTCCAATTCGCGTCATGTTGCGTCCCATGGGCCCTGGCCGAAGCAGCCAGTGGCGAGGCCGAAGCAGCCTTTGGTATAAAGTTCCCAGGCACCCACTGTCAAGTCATGGTCCAGCGGGGCGTCGTTAATTTTTTTGCACAAGTCCTCGAACCATTGCCGAAACAGCCTCGTCTTGGGGCGGAAGCCGAAACAGCCTCGGGAGCAAGTGAGAACTCTGCCATTGAGCCGAAATCATTCAAGACACAAAGCAAAACGATGGAGAAAAATATCTAAGTGTGTTGAAAAACAATCGTGTGTGAGCCAATACCAAAAGTGTTCAATTCACACTCTTAAAAAAAGATTACAAAATTCCTCTAAGCCAAGGCAAGTGTTGGGATGACATGGGGCATGTGCGCGGTTCAACCAATCAAGTTTGGCAGCAGGCAGCAGCAATCTTCCTGAACGTTCCTGAAGTTCTTGTGGTGCTTCCTCTCCTTTACGAAGTGGCGCTATACTGTTTTTGGTCGCTCTCCCTCTCCTGCTGATCACCGTCCGTTGGGTCGCCAAACCTTTTCCACACCACCATTTGCACTCGACCTCATCAAAAGGAGATTGATTCGGCACCGTGCAAGCGCACCACCGAGCCTCCCCCCAAGCCCAAGCGCCCCGAGTCTCCGAAAAAGAGTATCGCGCTCAGTTAATGGTTTGAGGTGGGAATGGTTTAACGGTTTACTGTAACCTTAAATAAACATCCCATAGGGATCCACGTACCCTTTCAGAAGGTGATTGGACACTCTTTTGCGTGGCTTGGAGAGTCCAATCACCTTCTCAGAGGGTGTGGATCCTTAAGGTATCATACGACCTAGGGCTCCTGGCCCATCTCCTCAGGTGGTTAGACCCCCCTGGCCCTGGCACCCCCCCGAACCATCTCAGGAGGTGGGCCAGAAACCCTAAGGAACATCATCCTTAAGGATATAATATATATATATATGTATATTTATGTGGGTGGGCGCTGATTCGGGGGCCCCCTAGGGGAGTGTTCCAAGACATTGATTTTTCGCTCGGCTAATTTCTCAGCCGCTGAGCAGGTTTCGTCTTGCTGCATATTTGCGATGCCTTCTACGGCGGCTGGGTATGCAGATTCAGATCCTTGGTTTGGCAGACTTTAGACCCTTTCGATGCAACAGGTTTTGGACATGGTTTCATGGAACCTATAGGGGGCCACATGGGACCTATAGGGGGTGATTGTTCGTTTCATGATGGGGGAATCCAGCACTGTGCTTTTTGCCCCTCCAGTTCCCTAAGCAATCCCAAGGATCTATCAGACTTATGAGGGACGAGCATTGGTGCCCTACCAGTGTGTCGTGCAAACGCAGCAATGGCAAGGATCGATGGGTTGGGAGGGATGGAGAGTGGTCATGACAGAGTGACTGGAGCGGGGATGTCAAATTGAACATTTTTGAACATATCAGCTAAAATTTAACACGCACTGTTTGGGAAGTGGCTCAGTATCCTGTATTCAATTCCGACGTTTGTCGTTTTGGAGGTCCAGAATGAAACTCGAGAGCTCAATTGGCGAAAGAGTACTAGTTTTTGCAAGAACAAAAGACGCCTTGAGGGCCCGCTTGAATGGTTATCCACCACCGGCAGGAATTCGGAAGCTGCTGTTGGAAGCGCTCGCTCTGCAGAGGACAGCAGCTGAGGGATGATGCCATGAGGTGGACAAATTTTGCACCAGCGAGAGCAGGGAACACTATGGGAAGACTTTGTTGGGAATATTCTATTGTGGTTGGGTTCCAGAGTCTGCAGTGTGTTCCATCAACAGCAGGCGTCCCATCCTACCTTTGGCCAAGCAGAATGCAACGCCTCACCAAGCAGCAAGCGACTCGAGACGGTTCGTCACCAATTCCCGACGACAGTGAGGGAGAACGGAGGATCAATGCTGGCTGAGATGAAAGACCGAGTTCTGAGATTGTGTGCCCCTAATTATCCCAGACACGACCTGTGGGACTGCCATAGATGCCGATCAGGCCAGGGGTGGTTTTGGGGGTCAACTGGGTATGGAGCCCATGGAGTGTTTGGGTATGGATCCACTGCCACCGTACCTCAGCAGGTAATTGGACCCGACAATGGCGCCTACATCAAGAGTCTCCAATCACCGTAACCTCAGGGTCGGTATTTGGATCATTTTGGATCCATAGGGTGTGAGTGCTGTGTTTTATCCCGTACCAACTCCAGGTTTACCAAACAAGTCATGTCATGAGATTGGGGATCCATGTGGCCTTCTTCCCATGGCACTTGGACTGTGCCCCCAGCTTTAACACTGGGGCTTCTGAGTCTTTCGCAATTTTGCACAGAGTCAGTCCCGGCCAATTTGGGGGGGTGGTTTCAGCCCCAAATGAGTCGTGCCTTGCGCCTGGTGTTCCTGAAAGAAATTCCATGAGTTCGACTGCGGGTTGTTCCTCACAGTCTTTCAGACGAAAAGGTTGAGGCGTTTCCCAAAGGAGTTGCTTGGAATCAAAGGACCCAGTGAAGAATCCTTATTGGGTGCCAGTCATTTGATATGGTGTGTTTGAACGCTTCCTTTTTCCATCTCTTTCCGTACTCATCCCCGAATGAGTGACGATCCATGTTTTCATGATTTCCACCCCACCCCATCCATGCCAACCACTCCCCACTTCAACAGGACTGCCTATCGACGTCTCCATGGTGGCTCCACAGCACCTGCGTTGGTGGAGCATGCCAAAGTGCGGACCCTTGCGATGGATCCAGCGGACCGTGGCCTGGAAGAAAGAGCTGCATTGGACACCAGGTATAATATGATATAATAAGACAGTATAAGACATAGCTATAGGGTTTGTCCATGTTTGTCCCAGTAACAGTCAGTCGACAATGATCGCATATGATCACTAAGCTAGAGAAAGGCCTACAACTGAACCATTATCATCCATTATTACTGGTAATGGGATATACTCTTGAGGGACTAAGTGACCTCATTCCATCTCAAGGAGGGTCACTGTAGTAAGGTCCCGGTACATCCGCCAAGTTGGAGAGGTTCCAGTCATAGTCCGGTCCAAGTCCATGAGATCTGTTGCGCGTCTGATCGACTTTGACACGACCGTTTTGCAGACAACACTCGTCAAAGACCCCGATCCCTGGCCCACTGAGATGTCCATTTTTTATGATGGATAGCTAAGGGGCCTCTTGAGGATCCATGATGCAGCTGTATCAGTTGTTGGGACTAGGCTGAACTTTGAACCATCGTCCACTAGCATCCACAAGGTCTCCCACTTGAAGCTGACGTTTGAAGCTGTTGGTTTTTCGCGCCAGCCATCGAACGATGGTCAACCCAGCCACGTCTGACGTTGGTCTGCCACGCGTTGGGCTCCAGGTGTTGCCACCTCCGTGTGTGTGCCGAAGTGGGTGGTGCGCAACACCTTTTGGGAGCTGGACGAAGGCCACCGGACCTGGTCGGAGCGACGCGAGGTTCGGAGCGAGCACCGAAGGGCTCTCCATGGCTTAGCGTGTTCTATAGGACTCTTAGAGTATAGACGACCCGAGGTCGCCCACAAAGCCATCCAAATCTAAATATGAATCATGTTGTCATATATACTGACAACGATCTAATTACATCTAATTACAGTATATGCCTATCATCCATGCCTACAGAATTGCCTGGAGTGATACCGTGTTAGATTCTGTGTCAAGGTGGGTTCGGGGAACTGTGTTGCTTTTCTCGTTGTGCATTGAGGGGAACTGCTTAGGTTCGTAGGGATATAGTTACAGCTCTTGCATCCATAGCCCATGGGGGCTATGGCCCTTGTAGAAGGTCACCAGCTTGGCTTGGGCACTACAGTTCCGGTCAACTGAATTGCTGTCCAGTCATGAACGTAAAAATACAAGGACGCACCAGACTTCTATGGCTGGACCGAACCGGACTTGCTCGAACCAACGGGCTTCACCGTGTCGCCGTGTCAGACGCGGCCAGCGTGGAGATGAAACGATGCCGATCAGCTGGGCCGAGCCTGGGCCAAGTCGGACATGGATGTGTGTTGTTTTTCTTTCTCCATTGTCCATGTTGCATCCTTAAACCAAGCACGAATTTCCAGGCGTTTGACACAGATCAACTCTGCATTATCGCTTAGGCTTTAATTATATATAATTAGGTTTATGAAGGATGTTTAGCATCATTTGTCCAACCATGACATTCTGCATGCATCAATTTTGTTTCACGGCCCAGGCCTTCATGATTGAAGGATATGGGAGATCCTGCGAAAGATATGCAGAAACCAAATTTCCAAACACGATGACAATATACACATCACAGAGATTTGCATGTCTCCAGATGCTTCCGAGCAAGGCAAAGAAGCACATGGTTCGTAGGCTGGCTGGATCTCTAGGATGTCTCTAACCGTTTGGGAGGCTGAGAGGATCATTAAAGTCACAGTGTACAGGAACTCGCGGCCTTTATGGTACCTGAAGGTTTGGTTTTTGAAGCTCGCTGTTTGAATATTTCACAGGATCCCACCCATTGGTCATGAGTTGGCAGAAGCAACAGGATCGACTGAGAAACTTGATGTATGATGAGAGGCTTCATGGGACAAATTGAATCGATGAACGATGTTTTATGATCGAATTGGAGACGACCTTTCAAAATGGGCCGCTTCAACAACTTGATCACGGGGCTTTTTGCCGCCTGCTGGTCAGACACGGTACGCCGTGGGCAGTGACAATCCTTGCCAACCCTCGCATCACTGAGGATGACCATCTCTGACATTGAGTGTGGCCGCGCATTTTGATGGGAACCCTATAGGCTTGGTATGGCTTAAGGCGTGGTTTATTGGTTTGTCCCAGGGGTTCCCATCGCACATGCGTGTGGCATGCCGTCCACCTGCCTTAGGCCACCAGGCAGAACACTTGTAAAGCGCACCCTTTTCATCAGACCGCCCGGGCTGAAGACCTTTGGGCTCGTTTGGATGGAGGGATGTAATTTTTTCGCTGCCTGAACCGCCACGCTATACAGCCCTCCATGTGCGTCTTCGCATGAGGTGGCAGGGTGGACCACTGTACAGCACCAGCTGTTGATGGAAGATGATGGAAGCTTGGACGACTATCCCATTGATGCGAGTCCATATCACCATCATTGTGCTCAGTTTCAGTGGTTTGGTTTATGTTTGGTTGGCTAATTACGCCGTTCTTCCTCAACACCGGTGACCACGCATGGGTTATTCCATGCCGATCGCGAACGCCGAACGTCGCGGAGCATGGATTCAGCAGTTGCACGATCAAAAGAGTCATGATTGTTCCCGTGGGGTTGAATCCCCGAAACTGGAGAAGATTTGGTTTTCCCAGTTCCGAATCAGAAAATTCAAGTGATTTATATCACTCTTTCAGTACTGAGAAGACCATCTTTGCTACTAGTACTTGGGAGCCGGACCGTGCGTTTTGAGGAGGGGTGCCACCCAGGCTTCTTCTTTTCATAGGAGGTTCCAACAGCAGCGCCCGCTAATGAGTGCCGATTCCCCTGTGGGAAGCCGAGGTTGTTGCCAGCCCCCCCACAGCAAGGCTAGCCCTTATTGCAGATATTGCTGGTACAGATGGGCACAGGTGTTGCTTCTGATCCATCTTACGATGCTTGAGTTTTCCGTCAAAGTGCTCTCACTGATCCTTACTCTCACCTCCAGAACTGCCAGGACCCCAACACTGGAATGCCAATGCAAGGCACGCCTCAGTCCGACCGCGAGGATGTGTGGGTGTGGATCATTCAAAGGTTATACTGTTTCCTCACAAGCAGGAACCATGGTTCCTCTTGTGCACAAGTGACCGTAATTGATCTTGAATGACAGGTCGGATGCCAGTGCTTTTTCGACTTCAACAATGAAGAAGCCAAAAGCTGTTCCAGGACTTCAAGTTGTTCATGAGTGCAATTTCTTCATGTCGTTGTTGAAAGACACAGCTGGACCGTCTCAGAGGTTTCACCACGGACTTCGCTCAATGAATGGAACCATGGCCGGCCTTCTTGACGCCACCGGCGCGCTCACGAGGCTTCCCTGGATGGCCTGGCTTTGGAGGTCCATGGGTAGTCCTAGCGAGTGGACCGGGACAGGTGGGGCGATGCTGGTCCGAGAGGTTTGGGACCCTAAGGGTCCAGGACCATCCGTTGCTGGGATGTCTTGCTGTCATTCTCTGCAAGTACGAACTCACCTCGAAGACCATGTTCAGGAGGTACTATGGGATTGGAATGTTTTTTTTGGGAGAATTGGTGTCGGGAAAAGAGGATCGAGAGAACATACCAGGTGACGAAAGTCTGTGACCTTTTGTGGGACATCGCCAAGTTGTTGATCCATAAAGTCCTCTATCCTTCCACACTTCCACAGAGAGCCTAGAACTGAACTGGTTCACCTGTTCAGAAAACCCTGCACCTGCAAGAAGATATCTTAAGAATACACTGCGTACACTGAAGTCTTGAGATGTATCGTGGGCTCATTCTAAGTGGCACTTGGCCCACGACCACAGTACTAGCGCCACCCTCAGGACTTCCAGTGGGCTTTGGGCCTCCCTCCGAGGACGGTCCGATGCCGGGTTTTCCGCGTGGGTGGGTGGGCTTACCGCGCGGGCGGGAACGCGGCTGCCTGAGGGGGATGGCTATAATTGGTGTCTCAGCTTGGTGTTTGGATGTGTTTGGGGTGGGTGCACCCAGAGAGTAACTATAAAATAGTTTTAAAATACAATAGACAGATTCTTTGGGGGGTTGCTTCCTAGTGTTCCGATTCCTCCGGGCTTCCGTCGGCTTTGCTATGTGGGCGGCAAGCCGAGGGCTTCTCTAGCCTGGAAGAGTAGCGTCTAGACGGGTTCGGGTCCTGGAGCCTCGCCAGAGAGAGACGGAGCATGACGCGAGGACGGTATTCAGTTCTTTGGTGTGCGGAGGACGAGTGTGTATTTCAAGAGGGAGACCTCCCCAACGACCTTCTGGAAGAAGGGCAATACTCCGAAACCCATTGAGAGGAGACCTCCCTATGAAAATGATTTGGATTGTACTTGGCCAAGCTCACAAACATGCGGACACAAGCCCAGAGATGTCGCAACCGGACGCCTACGCGACACGCCCAGAACAGCGACACGGTCAAGCCCCCCCGCCAAGCGCGTGGCACGAAAGCCCAGCCAAACAGACGTGAAAGACGTTCGGCTCAAAAGAGTATGACTCAAGGACCAGGTATGCGATTTCAGACATGCTTTAGTGTTCAAGATTGATCCACCATATCCCACCAGAGTCCTTCAAGTTGATTTGAAACCACCAGCCGGTAATGTTTACCTCCAATAGGTTTTGAGGAAAAACCCTTTGTTAAGCAGCCCGCCCACTCGGGAAAAGCATGGCACCGGGCGTAAAAAAGACGCTACGCTCTCATCAATGTGATCCTATGCTCTCTGAGACTGTTCAAAAACCTTGGGTTTTGAGTGCCTCTTGGAAACTGCGGAAGATGTCAAACATGAAATTTCCCGTTCCTGAAGCAATTCAAAGTTACCCTGACACTCCATCAAACTGATATATGATGCATCGAATTCTATTGATCAGGGGTGGTTTGATGGGTCAATTGTAATATTTATATAATGGTCCTAATGGTATATAGTAACATATATTCCGCACATGGAGTCTTTGTTCTTATAGGCAGCCCCATGGGATTTGACCATCTTTGGAGCATATTGGTCGGCGAATTGGGGTGGTGTAGGATCGAAGCCATTCAAGCGGATTCAAGGCGGGGGCCTTGATGTTAGTCATGCAGTGATTTGTTGACTCACCTACTGTAAATAGGTTCCCATGTTGGACTTTGCCAGTCTTTTCATGCTTCAAGTCAGGGGAGCCAGATGGAGCCAGTGGAAGTCCAAACCGATATGTTTGGTGCTTCACTCCTGTTTGGTGCTTCACTCCTGTCTATCAAGAGAGTGACCGGTGGACATGTCTTCGATGGGGAAAAGAGCCCAACGAACAAAATGGCATGCCTTCGATGTCTGTGTATTCCATTCACAGCAACAGCCCATCAGAGTTGTAGGAGTCCTCATTAGCTTAGCCACCATCACCCACCATCACGGTCAATAGGATCTTTACCGAAGACAGGTACTTATCGGCGGTATCAGCAAGAAGTCTTCCCGTGTGCTCGTCTAGTGATTTGACCCTGCCACCAACCGACACCCATTGTCCACATGCTGCTAAATTTGCCCTGTTTTTTTTTGATGTTTTGAGCTGTTGAAATCCTTTGGCTTCGTTCACTTCAGTTAGCGTTATGAACCTATACTCTGCTCAAACCAAAAAAAAAGGCCTTCATCATCTTTCATCCAATCTCGGCCGTCCGTCACTCGTGGGCGTTCGGAAGACTTGAACGCCTCGGCCGCCCACAGAGCAGCAGAAGACATGTTTTTTTTCAACAGATCCGGGGGTGATGGGAGAGTCACCCCAACTGTTTGTGTTTTCTGCATCGAGCCTTGCGATCAGTGAGAACTTAGTAGAGTTCACTCTACTTGAGTCTATCCAAGTTGGCAAGTTGGATTGTACTGTAGGTTGTCCAGCGGCCATTGGTACTATTGGAGGTTGGGAATTGGTTGCGGCAGAGTTTCCACATGATCGTTACAGGATACCCAGGTAGCCAGGTGGGGTAGCCGTAATGAGTCATTCATCTTGAGCGAGCGCGTTGCTGTATGAGCAGGTGGGACAGGCATATGATGACGGATGTGCTCTTGAAGACTGTCCGATTGAACCCGGACAAGTTGAAGAACCCAACCCCACCGAAGGGGTTTGTCATTGAATCATGGACCCCCCAATTCATGTTCAATCACTGCCATCCCGCCAATGTCCTCGTCCGACGAGTCAGCCATGTCCCCACCCTCCGTCTCGATGCAGTATGTGCAGTGTGTCTTGGCTTTGGGACCGTTTCGCCCATTTCACCCCGTGCACGAGAGGGTTTACATGCCAGCTGAACATGCTGATTTGGTTGGCAAGGTTTTTTACAGAACCCGAGTCAACCATGCTGTGCTCATTGGCAGTGACATGCTAGGGGAGCAGCCTAGCTTGTCACCCTCTCCACCTCCATTGCTTTCTTCACAACCCTACGGCATCGTATTTACCAGGCTACCGCCTGCAGCCGCCGACCCCCAAGGGATAGAACCTTAGCGCTAGCCTTGCTCTATGTTAGCCTTAGCCTTAAGCCTTAGCCTTAGCCTTAAGAGTGCAGACCCAACCCAGCACCACCAAAGCAGGTACCCAAAAAGTCGACTTTTTGGGTACCTCCCAGATTTACCATCGGACGTCAGCTCTTGCATGAACCCCGATCATTGCCCAAGAACTTAGACCCAACCCTTCACCACCAAAGCAGGTACCCAAAAAGTCGACTTTTTGGGTACCTCCCAGGTTTACCAATTTAGACCCAACCCAGCACCACCAAAGCAGGTACCCAAAAAGACAAAGCCTAGAGCATTCCTAGGAAAATGCCAGAAAAGCCTTTGAAAATCTCATAAGCCAACAGAAAACGTGACAAAATCTACGAAAAAGCAAGGGCATTGGCCGGGACCATGCTGCGACCAGCCCGGGATTCGAGCCCAGGACCATTTTGGACCGTGCTTATTTTCCCGCGCGGGTCGAGAGGGTGCCCCAAGATGTAAATCAATTGGGATGGCAGATTCTTGGACAATCCAGGTCGCTTTCCCGGCAGGATTTCGTCACTCCAACAAGGGTCCGGAGGGGTAGGGGAGGTAAGGTCTAAGGCTAAGGACTAGGTCTAAGGTCTAAGGCTAAGGCTAAGGCTTAAGGCTAAGGCTAACATCGACAGTCACGCCTCACCCCACGGTGTGGGGTCGGCGGATTCTTTGGGATTCCAACTAGCCTTTGATTTATATATAATTCCATGGTAGGATTTATGATCTCTATGACATTGACATTGATGTGCATCACGCAGTGTATTCCTGGAAAATGGCTCCAAACATTCCTCGGATTCTTTGGACCTGTTACTATACCGTCGAGTCTAGTCCACACACTAGCAGTTCCTCAATGGGATCCTGCTAATTGACTAGGACATTTGCACCACTTGAGTGGTGCCTCCAAAACATCCTTTACGGCACCGATGGGCAGGTCTGCCTGGAAAATCCTGGACAAAACTCTTCGTCGTCCGCCGTCAAGTCGTCCGGATTCCGCACGTCGTGGACCCGCGTCGTTTGGAGAAAGCGCCGCAGGTGTCGCTTTGATCTTCCTTTGGAGCTTCAAGCCTTCAGAACCCCACCTCTCGGCCTACTTGAAGGCACGAGCCATGTCTCATGTGTCGAATGAGCTCGGCTATTTTTCATGAAGAGCGCTTGTTAAAACGTTTTTGTTTTTTTTTTGTGTGTGTGTGTGTTTTTTGCCATGTGTATAATATGAGGGGCCCCTCTGTTTTGCTTGCTTGTGGACTTACCTCAGCACCCTTCTGCGGTTCAGGGACCCCCCTTCCAGTGGAGTTTGCTGGGTCAACAGAAACGGAGAGCAAACGGTGGGCTGCTGAGCTGCTCGGTGCTTTCCAGACCCAAAGGCCTGGTAACTCCCAGAGGTAACCACAGTGTGTTACTCGTCTTCTGTTTTCTGATGGAGGGTATAGTGGTCCTCAAATAGATAGAAACGGTGTCCAATACATGTTGTGTGGGTGATCTACTTATCTATTTGGTGTTATACAGGAACCTGGTTGAGTCTTTTCGCCTGTCCAGGATGTGAAGCACTTGACCAAGTATCAGCGAGATGCGGAGGTCTACACGGCCCCTCTAAGCAATGCCTTGGTGATGCCTTGGTTTGGGTGGTGGCTTGAGAGACTTCCATTTTCAACCTGCTTCTTGGGATGGTTGTGCGATGTTGTGCGAACCCTTTGACTCATACTTTTTTTTTTGAGGTGAGCTGAAACCACCAACCAGGTAGCCAGCTTGGTATTTTGGGGGGTCGCCCTAGTCAGGCTGTTCTGGGTGCCCAGAGTCTGGATGGGTGTTGGTTTGAAATTATTCGTTTTCTGGGATGCAACAGCATGTTGCGGGGATATTGACAGTCCCTGCTGTCGTTTGCTTTGTGTGGAAGACTTGGCAAAGGCCAGGGTAGGCAAGGACCTGAAATAGTTTGCAGAGCATGTTGCAACAGTGATTTTTTTACGACTTGTACACTCAATCAGATTCTGAAGGCAAGTTCTGAGTTGGCAGGGCAGCACTCTAGTCCTGAGCACTAGGTTCTGGACTCCTAGAGAGAGAGAGGAATTATCTAAAGCTTTTGCAGAAGACGACCGTTTCTGCCACCAGCGATCACCTTAATGGAAGGACCACAGCGTTGGTGTTGCATCCAGCGTTCGTGCGGGTGGGCAAGCGAAGCATCTCAGCGGTTTTGCTTCCGCCACTTGCCTGACTTTGCGGTCAACGATTGTTTGTGCTGAGGTGTATACATATGGATCCTTGGTGGTGGTGAGCATTGCGGCAACCTGTCTTTCGTATTGGGCGGCCTGGGGCCACAAAAGGCTTAGGAGGCACTGTGTTTCGGCACTATGAGCTGAGGAGAGTCGGCTTAGATGAGCATAGTTCCTTTCAGATCTGATCTTTTCAACAAGAGGAGAGCAGGTTTCGCTTGTGACCTGCAGGTGTCCTTTCTGTGTTGGCTCACGTTCTCCCGTCCCGATCGACGCCTCGCAGAGCGGCAGGTCCGTCACGATCCATGCCGCCCCAGTGACTTTAAGTATCCTTGGACAGTGGTTTCGGAGTAGACAGTAGCCCCTAGGGCTCCAGTCGTACCTTCGTTTCGAAGGTGGGACTGGGGTGGGTATAGAGGGTCCAAACACCTGAGGAGGCACTCGGAACCCTAGGGTAGATGGCACAATCCACAACCTGGACCCCCAGTTGGTTGATGGACACCCCGAATCACCTCGAAAATGCGGGCTAGTAATGGACACCCTCTCCCTGCGAGATGGTGTTGCATGTGAACCACCTTTGCGGGGATTTTGCCATCTACTCTCAATCCACTATAGATGATGCATCGTACGCACAGTTTCATGATGGGTTTTGGACTTACCAGCATGGGAGACATGTTCTGTTTCAAGTTCACTCTCCGTTGTGGATGAAAGACACCGCGCATAGAGGGGTAGCGATTTTGCAGACATACACATGCCTGGTGATCAGACCAAATAAATATGAACGTGCTTTAAACTCTCGAAGTGGAGACTCATATTCATAGCGAATGAGCTGTTTTTCATGTCTAAATGTGTTTAGTGGGGTCCCTTTGCGGACGCAACCAGAACACACCAATAGATTTAGAATGATTTAGATCTCAGGCCAGTCACTCTACAGTGACCCACTTGCATCAGCGACTGTTCTGGAGATTGCATTGATGTTGGTCCTGTGGTCAATAGTAGACGCGCATGACCTAGCTTTATGCAGGGCGGTTATTGGTTGAGATGTCCCCGCACTCCAACCCACATTTCATGGAAACGACCTCTATGAAACAGGAACCAGTCTTCCCAGAAACCCCGTTTGCACCATGGTATTCTGGCAGGATGGCATTTTCACACCCCACCTGTGTGGCACATGGCACATCCGCAGCAGTTCCGCCAGGCAATCCTGAAGGTCTACGCCTTGCAGTTTCCAAACTTTCAAGGCCCTTTGTTTCTTCATTCGTTTCCACACTTTTCAGGCCGTTCCCCGTTTCTGCATGTTTCTGCCTGGGCTCCTTCGGTTTTCGTCAAAGGCCGCATTCATTGTGGGCATAGGGTATGGGTTAAGACTGGGTTTGATCGAGGGTGCTCACATCCGTTGGCGGCTACAGTAACTCACTGCCAGTTACAACATGCCTCTGAAGATCTTCGAAATGCATTTTGACTGCGCAGGCTCGCACAAACTGCCTCTCCCCGGAGAGGGTGCTTTCCTCGACTGCGCTCTCGTTGTGGTGCCGTGCACATTTCGGATTTAGTGGTTCTGTGGCAGAAGTTGAAACCGACTTTGGGCTTTGAAGCCGGCTTTTCGATCCAGTCATCCTGTCGCGGCAGGAGCAGGAGATCGGAGCGGTTGCAGTTCCATGTGCAGCTTTCATGGCAGACACAGCGCTTCGGACTTGTTGCGTGTCTTTGGCATGCCCTGATTTCGTAGCAGGTGCGTTGAACGGTGCATTGAATCGTGAACATTGGACATGTGCCTCGCGGTCCGAATTTCGGATAAGTAACACAGATTAACACAGTATCGCCGAAAAGCTAGTTTTGGCATCTCAAACATATTTCTCTTATGTACTTGGGAGGTCTCGGGAGTGCTTTTGCAAAACTTACTGGCAGGGCTGCGCGATGTGAACCTTGTGCAGATAACGGGACTTTTGATGGACTTTGTGCCGGGTGCAGCACTTTGTGAAGCTGCAACTGCGGGGCAACAGTGCATGATGGGCAATGTCATATATGTGTGTGCCGCTTAGTGCGCGCTCTCATGTGTGTTTGCTCTCTTTTACCTGAGATGTGATATGTGTGTTTTCCTGCGTGCTCTCTCATTTTTGTGTTCGCACTTGTGTGATGCTCGCTCTCATGCATGTGTTCTAGAGTGCACAAATTTGGAATTCACCCTTAGATGATCCCTTACTGGTAGCCAAGCATTGGTCAGCGTGGCACAGGGTTGGAAATCAAATGTGGCTTCCTTATTGAGTTTACTTCATTCCATTCATGACTCGTGTTTCAAAATCGATCATGAAACAATCGATCATTTCGCGCGTTTTAGGTCAAATGTTTGGCTGAATCCCTGACATGAATTGTGGACAGAAAGCACAAGGCTGAGAAACCCAAATGCATTGTAGTGTGTGACGAACACCATGTCACCGCGACCGGTTTACTCAGATCTTTAGATTGGGGATATATACCCCGAAGTGTACCATCGGTCTTTGGATGTCTACTTGGCGCTGACCCCTTCAATTCCCAAGGTCCCACATCGATCCTCCCACGTGTCCGAGCATCCGTGGATCCCGAACGCACCGCGAGGCCTGGGCGACCGTGCGCTGATCCGTTTGGGCTGCGCTGCGCGGCTGAGCACGAGGTTGTTGCTCCTTTTTGGAGATTCGGTGCGAAGCATGCAGCTGATGCAGGCCTAGTTTTTGGAAGGGGCCACTATTCCACCCGCATGAAGTCGTTCCTCACAATGGTTCCTACAAACCCTCCTTGAAGGAACACGAAGTAACAATATATGTCACTGCGTATCACTGTCGCATACAATCAATAGTCTGGAGGGAAGGTGGATCGCTTCAGAGGTGGATCTTCAGAACTTGAGTCCACAAGTACTTTGATTTGAATGCACATTTGCTATATATAGCTAGGGTACAACCGGTCCGTACCTAGAACGCCGATCAAACCGATCCCGAAGTTCGCATCTTGAAGGTTCGGCGAGGTTGAGCGGCGGTTTTTTTTGACAGGGACGTTTGTATACTGTAAGTATACCAGCAACCACTCACTTAGGGACTAAAAACCACCCCTTTGTGACCCCTGGTGCATTGCTTTGTGTGTGGTTTGCGTTCAACGCGGCCACAGACAGAGACTTCGGCTACTGCAAGAGCAAATGAGAGTGTGTTCAAGAGACAAGACGGCACAAACGATTTGCACGCGCAAATGTGCAAGAACACCGAATACCGAATACCTCGCATCTCCCACGGCAGAGCCGCCGCCGAAACCCACATTCCACACCGGGAGGTGGCCTTTGCTGTGGGCCTCGTGGGGGAGCTCGCCTTTTGGGCTTATTGCCTGAAGGCCGTGCCGAGCCATGCGCAACAGCTGACGGCAGTGGCTCAAGCCGCGCGAACTTGGCAGGAATGGTGTTTGGGGTGGTTTTAAAGGGTGGATCTTGGTGGTTGGTGGTGGGAGCAGTTTTTGAAGGCATAATTTATTGTATTGTATATGAAAAGAACACATTACTGTATAACAATATACGAAAGAGCCGCAGATCAACGAAAGCAAGGCTTTAGACTGTGTCTTCTTGCCCTTCCAGAGCTGCAATTTGACGACACTGAAGCTAGGTAGGCCTAGTGTGGTGATGATTTCTGGCATGTCCATGCATGTCCCTCTTATTTTGAGGATTTGTTGAATCTCATGGGAGGGCGGCCTGCTGGGTACCATCTCACTCATTGACCCAGCAAGTCTCCTGGGCAACCCACATAGATTCCGACCGTTTCCGATCGTATTTGGCCCATGAACTTCAAGACAGCAATGCACGGCATGAGCATACATGACACATTCAGCCGCTTGGGTGCCAGGTCTAAGATGGTGTAACAAGCGTGGCTTTGGCGTCAAATTTATTTCAAATTCATTACTTGTGGACATGAGTGATGTGTTGCTTGTGTGTTGTGTTGGGGTTTGGCAACAGTTTGTCAAGCCTGAGGTACTTAGTGGCCCACACCTTCGCTGGCTTGCTGGGCGATTGGCTGCTGCAGCTCACGGACATCGGACTCACTGGTCTCATGCGCTTTGGAATGGAAGAAGAAACTGGGATTGTTTCATTTTCCACTGATGTTCAAAGCTTGACTATAGACAGATGTGGTTGGAGAAGAGAAGTTCTTGCAGCACCTTCGAGGTATGGGCAGGTTCCTGCTTTGGTACTTGCAGTGGGTTTGGTAACCCCATATCCAGGGGTCCATGGTGGTGCAGGACTGGGAAAGACGCATGAAAACAACTGGTCTTTGGTTTTGGGTGTGTTCGATATTTTGGAGGGTGCTTTCCGGTGATGTGTTCTACTCAAGGGTAGGGCTGGGGCTGACCCAGTCAGAAATAGAATAAAGTATAAAGCCCTTGAGGACCATTTGGCACACACACACACACAGTTTATTTCAACATTCACTGACACTTTCACTGACATTCAGAGGATCTGATGCTGAAAATGTTCATGAAACCAGCATGTCGTTCAATTCTTCCATTCTTCCTCAAAGAACTGCGGAGGAAGCTTCCTCCACCTCAGCCCCCCCCATTCCCATCCATTCCCACGCATCCCACCCCTGCGTCCCACTGCCCCAGTCCAAACAAGAGGCATCGATAGGCCTAGTAAGTGATGTAGAAGGTGGTGGAGTAGTTGATCCAAGTCGCAGGTGAACCTCGCTCGATCAGGTGGATCTCGTTTGCCTCGGTGGGGCTTTCCTGCCTGGTGGCGCTCAGCCTTCCTCCAGTGGATGTGGGCGGAGGGAGCATACCGGTGGATCGGGTGCCCTGGTTCCAGGCGCACAGACAGCTGGCGCTTCGACAGCTCCTTTTAGGTCACAAGGGCATCGCTACGAACGGAGACGCTACGAACGTAGCTCTTGGTCTTACTACTAGGAACAAGAAGCTACGAACGCAACAAGGGCATCGCTTGTAGGAACCCATCTGAGGGACCCATCTGACGTTTTTTGATTCACTCTTAGAGGCGATGATGGGCATGCAACCATGGAAGCTTCCCCTCTAGACACCCCAATAAAAGGTAACCCGCCTTCCTGAACTAAAGCTATATAGCGGCTCGACCTTTTTGGGTTACAAAAGGCAGTACCTTACAAAGCCGGGTGACAGAAGTATATAATTACACAGGCTATCAAAAAATCAACATGCATACCATTGCATACCTAGAAGATCAGGAAGAGCCGCCCGACCCGTCCTGAGGTGGAACATGCATGTGTTGCCGCAAAACTTTCCGGGACAAGGAATCTATAGGGGGACAAGGACGATATGTTCATATGTTCTATAGGTGCAATTCATCAACTTTTTGGGGTGCAGAAGACGCAATCCTCACTGGAACTGTCACCGAAAAAGGAGAAAAACTGGCGACTTGACTTTCCCCCTCCACGTGCAAATCTGGTTTACCATGCGAAATGAACACACACGGAGCCCAAGAAACTAAACAGTCGAAAACACCTGGCGAGAAAATACCCGAGAAAACAGGCGGACATATCCGAAACAAAAAAAACGTAAAGCTAAAAGGCGGCAATCAAAAACCAGCGCTTTTGAAGGGTTTGAACATGCGTTGCGGCCATTTGGCAATTTTTTTGAATCGAAGTGTCAAAATCACCCTTGCAAGGGTGGGGCGTTTGATCTTGATATGCAAAATACTTTCCTTGCAGAACGATGACTATAGGCGGTAGTATGCAATCATGAAAGAGACAACTTGGTGTCTCTTAGGGGGTGGTGATGGCTTTTGGAAGGCTACGTTGAATTCTTCTTGCCGCGAACATTCCCCGCTGGCCGCGCAAATTCAAACCTAATGCTGCGGCTTTACCCTAAATATCCCTAAATCATCCTAAATCCAAGAATCCTCCCGGCAAATTGTACAGAGGCAGATGGTTTTTTTTCTCCCGCAGTGCTTCTAGGCGGTATAGAAAAGGGTCATGTACGTTCACTTGGTGCAAAATCAACTCGTTCACTTGGTGCGAAAACGCTGACAGGAATGCCTATATTTTTGGAACGGTTGTTTCAAAGGGCTTGGTGAGTCTTCATGGGTACCTCGAGTTGGCCTGCAGGCCTTCAGCAGGGTGTATCGTTCTCCTCGTCGCTTTTGGCTCTCCACACTCTGGTGGGTCTGCAGCTACCCAGCCTATCAGACGATCTACGGCACCTTGGATTGGTCTTCCAGAAGGCTTGCAACGGCAGGTCGGAACTCATTCTGCAACTCCAGTGCGGAAGGGACTTCCCTCTCATCCAGCCACTCCTCCGACCATTCTCCACGTCTCAGCAGCACGTCTCACCTCGACGTTCCGTCCAGTCCGGCCACGAAAGGCACCGGCGGACCCGGCGACGACGGCCCAGGCTATGAGTCCTCCTTATACGCCGATCGCTTTGGAGACCGAACGGATCCTCGGTCGGAAGGCTGCGGTGGGATCGATGTGTGACCAACATTTGCCAAGGGACAGTGGATAACCTTTATAACCTATTTTTGTTTGGTTTCCCGGTTTCCCCACTAAGCAAGAACCGGGTAGAAAAAGTTCACCGGCGGAGTCAGAGTCAGCCGATCCAAATAGTTCCTAAGATGGGACGCGAGGTCGGCGAGCTAAGATGAGCCTCGAATGACGGCACAACTGGCAGATGTGCAAAGGCAAAACATATGTATTTGTAGATTGCAGTGGGCACACGGGTGTGATGATGTATTTTTGTGGGATAGTTTCCTCACTGACACCCCGCTCAAGGATCAATGATTGATATCTTACTGTCGAAACCAGGGCGGCGACGCTTTATATCAGCACTAAGCCACTGAATCACTACTCTTGTGACCAGTTGTGCTGAGGAGCCCTCAGCAAGGTGCTCTGACGCGAGGAGGAACATATTGTTGAAACGCTTCTCCAAACTACGTCCATAACCATTGGCTCGGTTTGAGCCTGGTTTTTCATCATTCTCCAAACTGCCCACCTGCAACTGCCCAACTGCTGGTCACTGCTGGTCACGATCCGCACTCCTCAAGGATCACAACGGGACCATCTTCGCTGTGGCGCTCCTGTGCGGCGCTGGAGCCTCACTGCTGCTCTCCTGGGATCCCCTGCAGCGCAGTGCCAGCCGTCGACCGATCAGCGATGCTCGTCCGTTGGGCAGGGTGAAAGTTATTTGTTATGTTTTTAGGGGTGGGGGGTAGGCTGTAGCTACTTAGGTAGCTAGTAGGAAGAGGTAGCTATAGTAGCTAGAAGTAGCTAGTAGTAGTTTTTTCGCGTGCGGGCGCCCGCGCGCGGGTGGGGGTGGTAGGCCGCTAATTAGTAGCTAGGGACGCAGGATAGCTCGCGCTTCTTAAAGGAAATTCCCCCAGCCGCCCGCCAGGCGCTCGCACTAATGATTTGGTTTCTAGATTTTGAGGTAAACTTACCTCGCAATTCCTTCATAATCTTGCCATGATCTCATTCAGGAAGTTCTTACACAATCTTGTCCTGATCTCATTCAGGAATTATCTTACGCAATCTTACCTTGATCTCATTCAGGAAATTGTTCACAATCTTAAATCTTACCTTGATCTCATTCAGGAAATTGTTCATAATCTTCCCTGGATCTCATTCAGGAAATTTTGTTCATAATCTTACCCTGACCTCATTCAAGAAGTTATTGCACAATCTTCTCTGGATCTTATTCAGGCAATTCGTTCATAATATTGCCATGATCTCATTCAGGAAAATTTCACACAATCTTACCATGATGTTATTCAGGACATCTTACATAATCTTGTCATGATCTCAGTCAAAAAATTTGTAGACAATCTTGCCATGATCTCATTCAGGAAATTATCGCACAATCTTACCTTGATTTTATTCAGGAGATTCGTTCATAATCTTGCCATGATCTCATTCAGGAAGTTTGTAGACTATATTGCCATGATCTCATTCAGGCAATTCGTTCATAATCTTGGCATGATCTCATTCAACAAATTTGTTCATGATCTTGCAATGATCTACATAATTCAGGCAATTTTGTTCATAAACTTGCCATGATCAGTGCCATGATCTGTTTCAGGAAATTACATAATCTTACCCTAATCTCATTCAGGAAGTTCTTACACAATCTTACCCTGATGTCATTCAGCAGGTGTTTGCACAATCTTACCATGATGTTATTCAGGACACCTTCCATAATCTTTCCATGATCTCATTCAGGAAATTCTTACACACTCTTACCATGATCTCGTTCGCAAATTCATACTGTACATAATCTTACCATGATCTCATTCACAATTTATCACACAATCTTACCATGGTCTCATTCAGGAAATTTGTGCTCAATCTTACCATGATTTAATTCAGGAGTCCTTACGCAATCTTACCATGATCTGTTTCATGAATCCTTCCAAGTTCCCTACACGTACGTTTGATTCTTGTTGATCTCTACGTGTGTCTATGAATTGGATGTTAGATGGCGGAAGGTGTATGACTGTCCCAACGAACCTCTTTGCCCCTTTTGATGGTGACAGACCTCCAAGGGAACAGGGTCCATTCCATCTCACTAGACTCTAGACTGACCCAGTCAGTGGATAACCTCTCACTTGACCGACCCAGTCAGAGGATAACCTTTTGAGGCATGGGTTTCCCCGTCTAGCAACCAACAGGTGGTCGAGGTGAACCTTTATTGTCCATCTCACTTAGGGTCCGCGAACGTGAGTGCGAGAGTACTGGTTTCACCGCGCCTAGTTGTTTCGCAATTGGTCGTGTAGCATGTGAACGAACGTAAGTACTTTGTAGAGAGGAGAGCAGAGAGAAGCTTTTTCCCGGTCTGCTGGGCCTTGGTGACAAGTGGATTCCAGTTCAGTTGGACGCCGCATAAAAGCAGTGGTATAGTGGTGTCCAGCCTGTGGCGCGCGGGTTTGGTGCATGCCGCAGAGACCGGCGGTCGGAGTTGTGTTGGGATGTTGGCTGCCTTCACGGATCCTCGATTCACACCCGATACGTCTTCCAGTGGCTTGAAGTGATAGGTCCAGCACAGGTGGTTCGGTGACCAACGTTCCAGTTGCTTCGGTGACCAACTGAGGTCTTTCTGGTGGTCAGCACCTTGGCCCAAAAGGCCACAGAACGCCTCAAGCAAGGACGGTTTAGTTAGTCAAGAACATTACCTCGAAAAAGGCCTACTAGGGCATTGATAGTCTATGAGAGACCTTTGTGAATTCTTTTTCTAGCAACAACCCCAAATCAACTATAATCAAATGCAGCTATGTAGTTTTCGAGGTGGTGGTAGGGCCAATGTTCTACTTCATGCGGTTGTAGCATGCAGATCTTGGTTCACTATGGGTCCCTTTCCCAAGTTGTTGGGCATGGAGGGAGCTGACGTGGCAAAGCAGCTACAGTGATTTCGAACGCCCCCTGATTCGAGAGAAACAATTCCAATACTTTTCTTCAAGCAAATTCGCAGATTCACTCTGAGTCTTTTTGGGGTTACTGTATGGTGGAAGTAGTCAAACAACCTTTCATGCTTTATTCGCTTCGGAGTTGGAAGCAAGCAATGTGGCTCAACCCAATGGCTTCTTCCGTGGTTTCAGTGCCAACTGAATGCACGCATGCATGCGTGCATGCGCGCATTTGCGCTGCTCGGTCACTGCAGCGTGGACTCAAGTCCGCTTGAAGCAGCTTCGTTTCAGCTCTTCCATCACAGATCACCTGACTTTGGCCTACCTACCTCACCATCAACTGGTCTTGGCGTTGACCAACCCCAGGCAGGGGTCCCAGTATTGTTGACCTTGGTTTCTGCGGGCACATGCTTCAACACCATGTTCTACAGACAAATTGGAAATCAGAAATCCTAGAAGTCCAAAGTCCGAAGACATTGTGAAAACAAATTCTTGAACTAGATCCGCCCCTATCCGCCCCTTTTTCGACCCCATGGTACCTTGAAATTCGATCCTCTTATAGTTTCGCCTCCCAGTCCGCGAGCCGCCATGTTTCCCACGCCGATGTGAAAAGCAAATCCCAAACCCGACCCCATCTCAACGCCCCCCACATCCCTCCGCGCTCTCCGCTCGCCCCCGCCAGGTCTCCGGAGCTTCCAGCGGGTTTGACGCACCCTTTCTTGGACACCAACCTCGCCACGTGCGACGTCCACGACGTCCTCCGCTGCCATGTGGCACAGGCGCTGCAACGGCGTGACGGGGTGGAGACGTCCATGGAGGAGCTGGTCTTGGTGGACCATACGAAGGAAGCCTGGTGTTTGGAAGATCGGAGTCTTTTTTTTGGGGGGGGGTATGGATGTTGTATATATATGTATATATATATACACTATATATCGATCCATATATATCCCCCAAACCTGGGACAGACTGTCAGTGTATATATAGTATGTCTTTGTCCCAGCTTCCGAATCTGCGTTTTCCGAAACCAGGAAGCCTTCGAGTTGGCCTTCCAATGTGCCTGGGATGCGTTCGAGACCAGCGGCGTCACTCCCGTCCGTTGGAAGATGCGATCGCAGACGAGAGCGAAAACGTTGGGTTCCCAGTTCCCATGGTATTCATGTTATGACCCCTATGCCTGCATTGACCCCTGAAATCACCCCAGTGTATGTATAACTATATGCAAAATTATGTATATATTAGTCATATTCTTTGGGGTTGGTCATCCGCTTGGTACTTTGTCAGTTCAGAATGCTGATGAGTCAGGTGTCAACAGGTGCAGTGTTAGGAAGTGAAGAAGATGGCGGGCAGATGTTGTGCTGGGCTGTAAAGTTTTGTTGCTGAGTCCACGAGTGTTTGGCCGCCGTGGGCCCTGGTTGTCAGTTCGATCATGTTGCAACGACATCATGTGACCCCCCCAAAGCCAGTTTCCAATCCAAAGACGAGGTCATAAAGACGTCCATGTCCAGGCTTCAATCAGTTGAACATGGTGCCAGAAAGACGTCGCACAACTGGAACTGGTCTTTGTGATTCTCCGGTGATTTCTTGGTAAAAAACGGGGCATCACTTGGGAGAAACATCTCATTTGATGCCCGAGGCTCGCGAGGCTTGAATCAGCGCCCAGTGGTCTTGGTGCCGGCACCGAGCTTGACCTCCTGCCTGGACGCCGCTCTGAACCTGGCAGAGGTGACGCCGTACTTTCTGGAGGAATCCAGGCGCAGCAACAAAAGCAGACACAAGCAGACATTGCAGGCCTCAGATGTCAGATATCGTCAACATCTAGAGTGACAATCAGCATCTCACTGCATTGGAAGCCGGAAATTCCAAGAACTTCATAGAGGCTGTAGATGGAGGGCTTGATCTAGGACCAGATAGACCTAGAAGATGCACCTGCAGATCTGTTGTAGTGCTTTGGACATCGACAGGCACTGGGATGTGCTGCCGGAGGCTTTGGAGAAGGCGAGCGGCGCGCGACCTCCGACGCCTTCAGTGCTGGTGCTGCAGAATCCGGGGCTTCCAGGACAAGTCCTGTCCGCCACATCCATCAGGCACGACCGGAGAAACAAGGTCCAGGGCCTGACCAAGTCAGATTTCAGAGACGAACAGGAACAGGGGTGTCTCTCAAGCTCTAGGGCTCCAGTCGTACCTCCTCAGAAGGTATAACTCGGTATGACTGGACCCTCTAAACCCACCCAAACACCTTCTTAGAAGGTACTTGGAGCCCTAGGGAAGTTGAAACAGATGTCCGTTTTGTTCAGGCTTGACTCGTGACGATCGGAAAGGAAAGGATTATATAGCATAAGCAACTTGTGACATGTTGTGACATGTTTTGTCCAGACGTTTTTAGACCTGGACAATCGAAATGGTACAAAGAATGTAAAGATTGTTGTTCACTGCCGGCGTTTTTTGTTGTTGTGACACGGCGGAAACGTGCAAATTTTGTGTAGTGAGGTGAGAAACCAAAAAGAAACGGCGATTTTAGGAGTCCAAACGGCGTTTTTCCCGTCCGAGAATTTTGAGCACGTATTTGCAACCCAAATCCGGCATTTGTTCACTGAAATTGTCTCGGCGGCAACCATTTGTGCCGTTTGAAGATCCAGGATGTGTTGCTGGATGCCCTGGTTAGTCGCTTGTCCTCCAAATGCGGGAATCTCCTGAGGTCATCGTTGGAGTTCGCTGCCCGGCATGAGATGCTGGTGGTCGCCCAGGAAGATGTCTCCCTGCTCTTCGAGGAAGGTCGCTTTCGGAGCTGCCGGCGCATGGTGAAGGAGATGCCTGGCTCCAGGTTTTGACCTGCCAAGTTGCGAGGGGATCCTACTGAGACTCACTGTGGGAAGTGGAAAACAGAACACGGCTGGGTTTTTTCAAAAAAAAAATGCCTTAGCTGGCCTCGCGGCCCGTGCCATCCACGTAAGCATGGTGTTCGTTTTTGAGAGTAGACATGGAACGGATTGGAACGGGTGATGTTTCTCTCTGTGCAAGCTGCTTGAATCACTGTAGAATACCCACACAGAAAGCAATCATTCCAAGCTACTTGAGCCTGAAGAGGATCTCTCATATATATATATATATACATGGAGTGTCTAATTCCCTGAATTCCAACTCCCACCATTCCAGAGGAATTCGCATGATGTCAAAATCCCCTAGGCCCCAGACCAAGGACACTTTCCCAGACCAACTGCACGAGTTGGAGGATTGATTTGCCGACGTCAAGCGATTACAAGAAACCCTGGCCTGCTGGCCTGAGTGGAACTGCCACACATGGAGGCATTGAGCACCACCCCTTTGGTCACTGTTTCATCCAGACACCCCTGGCTTTGCCGTTGAACCTCCGACCCGTTCTTTTTCTCTTGCACTTTGCCCTATAGAGCTTCAGCCACAACCTCGGAAGGTAGGGCCTGACCCTCCAAACCTATCCCAAGCCCCAATCCGAGGATGTGGTTGAAGCCTTCGGGTTGGAGAATCTAAACGACCTGAGTCGCCCGCGGTCGGCAGACAATCCCAGGATGGATTTGGATTTGCCTCTCATCACCATTTGTTCTCCGGAAGATGTCGCAGAAGCGACGACTTTTTCAACGGCGCCTGCGGCCTTGCACATGCACAACGTGAAGCCAGTGCAGCAAGTGAGGCACGTGTTGTTATTTTGTTTATATCAGTTCTTCAAGTTTTCACTGCTTTCACTTTCTTTTACTTGCGGATGAGCCCCCCTGGACCGGTGTTTAAAACATCAGGTGGGTTGAATCCACCAACCAACCTTTTCCTACACACTCTTGTGTTCCAAGATGTTTGCAGCTTGGTTTGCTGGCCGCGATGTCATGGACAACTCGTGATCAATCCCGCCTGTTGTGATCAGACCGCCAAGTTGAGAAGGTTTTGCTGGTTTTGCCGTTGAGCGGTCGCTGCTCCTGATCTACTTTCGATCATCAGCTGCAGTCGCTTTTCGCCTGTTGTCAACCGCGTCAGGAAGTCGACTGATGGACGCTTGCCACGAGAGGCCTGGATTGCCAGTGTCCTCAGTGCACCGCTGGAGGACTCGCAGCGGAAGCTGCGAGCCGTCCTGTCGCAGAGCACGAGGAATGCGAGGGAGAGACGCTTTGATGATGAGGGTGCTTGTTTAAAAATAACGTGTTTGCTAGTGTTTGCGGTTGATTACAGTTTATAAAAGCTTGCCACCCCGGGCGAGGCTGATACGAGCCTTGATAAGGGAGGGATCTCGAGCGATCTCGAGCGGAGAAGAACACGAGTTAGCAGGGACAACGATCCGTACCCCTATGAGCTACCCTTTGACTCACTAACATGGAAGTGGAAAAGCACCTGTTTGTAGAGGATTTCATGGTCATCCCAGTGGCCGTGCCATCCATTTCCATGTGATGTGAGTCAGTCGGAGTGTACACCTTTGACCACCTGGGGCGACGCTGAAAGGTGCAGATGGCATGTGCCAGAACTCTGACAGTTCCGATAGTTCCCAGCCCAAAATGAGCAGAAGAGATCCTCAGGCCCCACAGGATGTTCAGTATGAGATGCCCGAATTCAGGAACGCCGAACCCGGAAGATGTGGGTTACTGTATAGGCAGCTGTGGGCAGTGGATTTTGGGAAGAACAGCTTACGAAGGTGTGTCTTGCTGGAGGTTCCGCCCACCATTCCAAACAAACCCATGCATCACACCCCCGAGACTAACATGGACCCTGAGAATGGGACCCGGAAAGAATGTACTGTAAGATCCCAGTGGTATTTCTCTATACAAACCAGTGGTTTTCAGGGTCCATGTGAAATTTCCGCGAGGTCAGATCCGCTGTGGGGAATGGCAAACTCAGTCCAGGGGAGTGTGCCACCAGCATGGCAGCATGGGTTCATCATCGGATGTTTGACATTACATCCAGAACTTAGCTAGCAAAATAACACATCTCATGTGGGTTTGATCAAGTGGAGTGGATTCCATCAAAGGTCAGTTGTTTCCAAGCAAGCCTGCTGTCAACCGAAACCGAAACCAGACCGTTTCATCGCACGCCTTGGAACGAATCCCTAGGACTGGAGACAGTGGCCGGAATCTCCTGCGAAGCAGTGGAAGCTGGCATGTACGTGTTCCCCAAAGTGTCTTGGATTCAGGGTCATGCGGTCATGCCGCTTCGAACGAATGGTGGCCGGAAGAACCTGCACCACCACCTCTCCAGTCAGTTGATCACCTGGTGCCTTCCGGGACGCCCGGTCGGGCCGAACGCTAGGGTTCACCGAAACAAAAGGATGTCCAACACAACTTAGGGGTATGGCTTCTGAGAATCCCTAGGACGGCTGGATGGCTGGATGTCCAGCCATCCAGGACTTCTGAGATTTGGGACCAAATATCCACAGGGAGCCTGTTCTTGACATCGCAACGATCGGGCTGTGGATCGGATCAGAGAGCTTGGAGACTCGCTGGTTTCACCCCCTGTGTTTGGTGAAGCAGTATGCGTTATTTCAAGCAATATCCAGGAAACCTACGTTTCGTTTAGTTTCGTATTTAAATGGTTTAGGCACGTTTCGTTTCGTGTTCGTTTTCTTTTTTGTTCGTTTCGTTTCGGTTCGTTTTATTTTTTGGGGCGGTTCGTTTCGTTTCGTTTCGTTTCATTTTGTTTTTTTAATTGTTCGATTCGGTTCGGTTCGTTTACCGTTTCCTGTTTTTTCGGTTCGTTTCGATTCGTTTATCGTTTCCGTTACAGTATCAGTATCAACATATATGATTCCTGTACCTTCCATTGATACATGGTGGTCACCCTAAGAACGGCCGGTATAGGGCGTATAATACGAAGAACAGGGGAATGAGGGCATGAGGGGCAACCCGCCAAGTAAACCCAACACCTCTTTCAGACCAGGGTCAGACCTGGCTCAAAGCATGGTTTCTATTAGGCTAGGTGCAAACTGGGAATTTGTTGGTGCACCCGTTGGGGTGTGTGCTTTCAAGTTGGTCAACCAGCCCTGAGAGAAATCCACTCCAGGACCGGGCCTCAAAGGGCATAGCGCTCCCAAAACGGAAGCCCCCCAAGGACTTGCTTGGAAGACTGCGGGGTAAGAAGGGGCAGATGCTGGCTCCTCCGATATTTCTGCTGGCCGGGGGAATCGCTTGGCAACGCTACATTAACATTGGAAGCGGCAGGTTGCGGAACTGGCCCTTGGATTGGATGCTCAGGTTCACCATTGATGTTGAAGTCAAATGCTCCCTACTAAAGTCCCTGGGATGTGTGACTTGCACACATGCTCGAACTCTAGATTCAAACCCACAAAAGCCCAGGCAACAAGGTGACCTGCAGGCTACCCACGTGTTGCGGGTATTATCACGCCCTTGCCGGTCCATCCAAGCGGCGCATAAGAATGCCCGCCGTTCTCTGCGACCGGGCTCGCGAACTTCCCAGCATCCGCCTGCGCATAGAGGGCAGCACCTGGCCAGGACCGGGTGCGAACTGGGAGTTAGTTGCTGCGGTTGGTTCTGCGTTTGTCCCGTTGGGCCGGGTGCGACCTGGGATTTAGTTGCTGTGGCCCGTTTTATGTTTGTGCCGTTTGGGCCGGGTGCAAACTGGGAATTAGTTGCTGCTGTTGGCTCTGTGCTTGTCCCGTTGGGCCGGGTGCGACCTGGGATTTAGTTGCTGTGGCGCGTTTTATGTCTGCGCCGTCTGGGCCGGGTGCGAACTGGGAATTAGTTGCTGCGGCTGGCTCTGCGTTTGTCCCGTTGGGCCGGGTGCGACCTGGGATTTACTTGCTGTGGAGCGTTGTATGTCTGCGCCGTCTGGGCCGGGTGAAACTGGGAATGAGTTGGTGCAGGTTGGTTCTGTGCTTGTCCCGATGGGCCGGGTGCAACCTGGGATTTACTTGCTGTGGGGCGTTTTATGTCTGTGCCGTCTGGGCCGGGTGAAACTGGGAATTAGTTGGTGTGGGCTCGTTCTGTGTTTGTTCCGTTGGGCCGGGTGCGACCTGGGATTCAGTTGCTGTAGTTGGTCTTGGCCTCTTTGGCCCAGGTGCGAGTGTAGATTTGGGCCAGCAACCATACACTTTACAGCCTTCAGATTGAAACGATTAGTGTAGCGCTCCCAAAACGGAAGCCCTCTACCTAACGTCTTGTTTGGATCTGGTGGATGGACAACACAGAAGCCGAGGCCAGCCGGCCCAAAGAACACCGTCTGAGCCGGGTCTGATCCTGGTCTGAAAGACTGCTGAATTAACTGGCCAGGTTGTCCCCCCCCAAACATCACCACACATGATTGCCTTTCCATCACCGTTTGCCTGCGTTGAATCAATTTGTTGGCACGTGTATTCTAAGGTGCACCATCCATCGAAACCCGCTGATTGCATGATTGCATACACTATCCATCGGGCCGCCGTCTCTCCCTGCGCTTTTTTCTCTAATGGCCCGTAGCCGATAAAGCAACAGGTAGCAAACTCCGTTGGAGGGTTCTCTCCTCTCCGAAGGAGAGAGGGGCTCCAACCCCTGCTGCCGACCCAGGGGGTGCCAGGCGATTCGGCCGTTTCGTAATTTTTCTCGCCCTTCGTTTCCGCCGTTTCACGTTTCGTTTTTGTGTTTTTTTCGGTTCGGTTCGGTTCGTTTAACAAATGTATTTGCCGCGTTTCGTTTCGTTTCATATAATTTATCGTTTCAATCGTTTCCGATTCGTTGTTCGTTTAGTTTCGAGCGTTTCTGTTTCAAAACCGATTCGATATTCACGATTCGATTCGTTTCATAGGCTTCCTGAATAATCCCGTCCCCCTAATAATAAACACGCCCCCCCCCCCTATTAAAAACCTCGGTCGCATTTTTTTTAATAGGGGGTCCCTGAAATCGGGGGGTCCAAAATAGGGTCACCTGGGAAGAGCTTCAAAACCAAAAAGTAAATCCGTAAAGTTTTATATAAAATCCTTTATTAAACTCGTATCAAAAATGCAAAAAAGCTCCAGATCGAAGGGTCTTCCTTTTCCCCTACAAAAACCTTCATTAGAATAGTTATTCTTCAGTAGACTAACAGCTAAAGCTTTCGAAAGGTGATGTCGCTGTGCCATGCGGTGTTGCATGACCTCGGTGGCAAGTGCGTTTGCGTGAGTCCGTGCCATTGGGGGAAGGAAAGCCTGCTGGTGTAAGCGCGGCGTGTCATGGTGGATAGACAGGGCGGACAGAGGTGGGCAGTTACGGTTGTTTTTGGGGAACCTAATAAAAAAAACTACCCCCAAAATCGACCATGTTGGTAGTTTAGTAGCGGTTTGAAAGGGCGGCAATTTAAAACCAAATATAAACCGAATTTAGGGGTTCGGACGTGGGGTTTTTTTAATTGGGGAGTTTTTTATTAATAGGTACTCGGGATTATCAACACTTCACTGGAGGCCAAGTCCCACTGAGAACAGAAACACCGCCTGCCTGCATCCTTCCTCCAAGTCAGGGGTTCCAACTTTGGCTATAGAATGGTACGGTATTGTCCAGTAAATGGTCACTTTGAAGGCCTGGGTCCTGAAAATTGCAGTCCTTAAACCTCCGGAGCACTTTGAGTTCTTCGGCAGCCCAGCTGCGCAGGAACGAGCTTCCCAGAACGCCTCTACTCATCGTCCTGCATCGTGAGGTGGTCATCAAGGGCTACGTGATGAAGAAAGCCATCTCCTTGGCCCTCCCAGCTGACCGTGTTTACTGTTCAGAGCTTCAAGTCACCTGGCTCCATGATTCCTGCAGTTGGTGCAGGAAACTGAACGAGTACGTCATCCCGTCTATGAGGGCGATTTTGGGGACCTCGGCGGTCGCGTGGTTTGTTTTCCTTTATGCCACACCCCGGTGCAAGACGGCAACCGCTCAAGTACCTGTTGACCTTTGTTTTTCATTGTTTCGATGCGAAATGACATTTTGAGCGCTTGGTGGATGTTGGTCCAACAAAGGAGGTCACAAGACTCCAGGCCATCTCTTTAGCCCCTGACTCTATTCACCACCCGAAAAGACGATTGCAGCTATTCACCCGGACCGGTGAGGTTCACCGGTGGGGTTCGTAGGTCGACCGGTTTTCAGACAGCGTCTCGGACCGTTCCACCGCCTCGGACCGGACCAGGCCCGGACGGGCTTGGTCGTGGCACCCGGCTCCAGCTTTGGGCAACGGCCTGGGAGTTTTCACCTGCGGCTGCGGCCAGACGAAGTCGAGCAGATGCTGACGTAGCTGGGAGCTGTCGAAGGGAGACACCTTGTCAAGGTCCAAAATGAATTGATTCAGTTTGTTCGTTTTGTTGGTGATTTGAGCTGAATGAGACTGAGACTGAATCTTTCTGAATCTATGAGATTTGACATGATTTGACTGTCTTACATCAGTGTGAGACTTCTGCGATTTGACTCCAAGACGTCCTTTTGGTGTGAGATGGGTGGAGCCGGGTCATGCCTTGTGTCGGTGCACCTGTGGCACCACACCTGTGATCCTTCTGAGGGGAAGGTTCTAGGTTCTTCAGAGCACAGGCGCAAGCTGCACAAGTCACAAGACTTTCTGGATGGGATTTTCATGGATCTTGTAGGAGTTTGTAGAATATCGTCATAAACAGTGGAGGCTGAGCAAGGTAGTGCTTCGTTCTACCCAAATCGTGCGGGTTGCACCCGTGTGATGGGAAGCGTTTTGTGACCAGCTGAGGTTCCATGCGGAGCATCCAGCCGGCTGGTTCGGCGAGACAAAAAGGACGCGGGGGCGTTCGAGTCTGACGGGCCGGCGCCGCCATGACACACCAGTTTGCCACTGAAAAGACGAACTCGTCGTTTTGGGGTGTAGTAACTGGGTCCATGGTCTGAAAAAGAGGTAGGAAGATGGTGATGTGGGTACACTCCCTGGCCCCGACTTCGGACGACCTTCCGAAGACCAAGCAGGTGGTGCCAGCCACTTCCAGGATTATTTCAGACATGTTGGAAATGGTTGGAAATGGGTTTTGGTTTAAGACTTGGGTCTTCCGCATGCTCGCGCACCCAACAAGTGATAGTCCGATTCCGTCCTTTTCCATGTTTTCCCTCCTGCGCACCTTTTGCTGCAGCTGGATGCAGTGAGGGTTGGACACTGAGGTATGTTCTTAGCTGGAAGCACTGGGATCATGACCTATCTCTTAGCGGAGTGGGCATTGGCGGCCTCCTTCACTGCAGCTCGGCTAAGTCCCAGTGCGTTACACGCGTACCAAACGCAAGATTGATGTCTATTACTTATCATACCACCATCGCATGGGAGAAGCCATTGAGCTCGGACAGAGATGCAGGAACATGTAGGAACCAGATGCGCAGACAATCTGCCAAGCATTGCAGATGTCTCAGATGGTGCTGGGCAGCTGCATGGTTTACACACACCCCTCATCATGTGTTTACAGTCCACTAACCTTCCTTGGGATAGTGCTGGGTCAATGTAACATGTGCTGACCGAGGTCTTTTTCATTTTTTGGAGCTTTGGCAACGCCCTGTTCCTGGTCAGAAGAAGCGTGGCTGGTGAACAGCTCTAAGGTATTTGCATCTGGCCGAAGGACCTGACGACCGAACACGCGAAGGGGCTGGAAATGGCCTGGGCCGAAGAACTAGAGGAATTGAGCCGATGCGACCGCGTGGGGTCGTGCGATTGGTCACCTCAGGGTACGTGGTCCCCCGCTAGTTAGTTATGTTGGTTGAGCGAGTTCCATACCGGATTGTCACGAAACGTCCCTTCCCGGTGCTCCCAACAGCCCAGCAGCTCCTCAAATTGGACCTCCCGGCCCCTATGACATTCGGCTGGCTATAATGGCTGCAGAGCATGACTTTTAGACGGAGGTCCATATAGACATATCTATACCAGCACCCTCCGACAGGTGTCCAATGGTAGCCTGTTAGACCCAGTCACCAGTGGTAGCCTGTTAGAATTTAGGGTCTGGAAGAACCTGATGTTGGGATGCCGAACATGAACCATCACAAAACCTTGGTCCCCTCCAGCCGAGGCCAGCTTCACCATCGCACGCTGGCCTGGCATGGGGCTCGAGATGATGGGGACATCCGAGCACTAAGATGAAAACAAAGACCTCAAACTTCAACACACACCCTTCATGCACGCACGAAGATAGAACCAAAGTCCATAAACACTTAACACGCTGACCAAGTTCATTTTACACCAAATCGATTCCAGCCATGGGAAGAAAGCGGCCACGAGCATGCACAGATTCAGTGATGATGCTTGGCCAATTAAAAACCAAGCCCCGTGACGTGTGCAGGATCTTAAAGGATGTTTGACCTGGACCTTTGAACTTAGGATTTTGGTCAAGTCGATGATGAACCGAATCAGTGTTGAGGAAATAAAGGAAAAGGGACATTTGGTTCCTGGCGGAGACATCCGCATACTGGGCAACCAATGGCTGCGTGCTGCCTTCCATGATTCCAAGCTTTCAAAAGTACCGAGGGAAAACCAAATCAGGGAAGCAGTAAAAATCTTGATCAAGAAGAAACATTTGCGTACTGTTCTCAGTTTTTAGAAGCAATCACACACTCGTTAAACTACTGGTTTTAGAACGGGCTAAGGTCATGGAAGGGATGATGAACAACTTCAACACTGGACTGTGGAGCAGGCTTCTGACAAACATGTGTGTTTTTTGAACTGGATGTGTGCACATCTGTGAACTATGTGAGGCAATACGGTGTCACCAAGTCCTCCTAGCGCACCAAAAGCAAAAACGCAATGGCTTCGTGTTCGAAACCCCGAACACAAAGAAGACCAAAAAGGAAGGTGGAAAGAACCTCTATTGCAGGGACTTACCATGCGTATCCTCATAGCCTAGCCATTTGACACAGTCATATTATGTTTGGAATACTCAAGTCAGTCTGACAGTCATGTTACCCGAGGAAGACTACATCAATTGATGATATGGATACTTTGCCTATGGAGGAGATGCCTGGGCTATCCCACACGATGGTGCCGGACATTGGTATGAGCTCGAAGCTTCGTAGTACAGCTTGCATGTTGTATGTTTGATGTTCTCTCGTGTGAACATATGAAAGGACAGGGACTATTTTTTTCAGTGGACTGGTCATCTGAGGGGGGATCAACCTGAGGACCCTTTGCGTTATATTTTGCAAAATGTTTTTTTCCCCCACAATGTTTTGATACTGAAGCACTGCTTGGGATCCAGCATCAATCAACCCCCTGCGCATTTCCTACACGTTTTGGTTGTCCGCATTTGTAAACAAAGATCTTAAGCCTCCTGAACCTCAACCCTCAACAAACCAGAGTCAGGCTTCATCCTCAAACCATGGTGAAGCCTGCAGTGGCATGGCGGATGGAGACACAGCCTTTGATGCAGCTTCGGGGGATGAGGGGTCATCAAACGATGATGCAGCTTCTTCGCAGGATGAGGGCACGGACGTGGATGCAGAAGACCAAGGTGAAGTGAAAGAAAATGAAGATACAACAAAGCCACCTCCTGACAATGAGGGGTCAGCCAGAGATCGAAGCAAAGAAAATGATAAAACCAATGATGAACATCTTTCGAGCGATGAGAAGTTAGCCGACGATGGAGAAAACAAAACAGCCTCCGACCCACCTTCTGAGGCTGAGGACGGAGATGAAGATGAAGGAGAAAATAATGATGATGAAGCAGCCCCGGAACCACCTTGCGAGGATGAGAAAGCGAACCAAGATGGAGATGACAAGGATGAAGCAGCCTCGGACCCACCTTCGGAGGATGAGAAAGCAGATGGTGAAGAGAAGGATGAAGCAGCCTCGGACCCACCTTCGGAGGATG